>JAVXUP010000022.1:600000-1007500 GCA_033070095.1 Escallonia herrerae | reverse complement strand
TTTCAACAACTTGACCGGCACTTAATAGGTGCCCTTGTTGAAAGGTGGAGAAGTGAAACGAATACGTTTCACTTCCCTCTCGGAGAGCTGACAATTACGACTGACACTGACACAATTCCAGATTGTCTGTACGATAGATATTGTACACGTCCGCTGTACCGTATCGCGGACAGTATTACCTTCTACTCACCTCCTTCAGCACAATTTTCTTCTCCTTCAGCACAATTTTCTTCTCCTTCAGACTCGCTTCCATTTTCAGCTCCCTTCAAGCTTCGAGTAACACTTGCTTCAAGCTTCACTCAAGCAAGGTCAGTTTGTGAGTGGTGAAGTTTTCTTTATGGATTGACTGGTAAAGTATAATTTATTTGTTTGGACAAAAAGGTATAGATTTTTTTATGTTCTAGAAATTTGTCACTCTATTCATCAATTTGTGATGTTCTACTCTGGATTTTTTGTGATTTCTAGACACGATGTTCATCAAAAAGGTATAATTTGTTAACTTTAAATAAATTCATTATAGTTTAAATCGATTTTTTTAAGGTTGATAACTTTGGAAAATTTATCCTATTTAAATTTGAATTTTTTGAGATATGTTTGTTGTATTTTGGCATGATGAATTTGGCTATTTATCTTAGTAATTTTAATTTGTTATGTTCAATAAATTAATAAATTAAGAATTATTAATTGAGATTATGTATATGGTATGTTTGTCATCCTAAATTGGTCTATTCGCCAAGGTAATTTTTATGTAATATTTTCAGTTAGAAATACCATTTGATTGTTAAGCGTAGTCTATTTCTACACAGGTCTTGTTTCACAATGTCTGATTTCGTATCAAGCTCCAACGTCCTCGTAGATGCTAGTGATCCGTATCTAGGACGAACGTTTCAAACATTGGAAGAAGCTGAGGAATGTTTTCGAGCGTATTCATTGAGGGTTGGTTTTGGCATTAGAATAAAGACTACAAGAACAAGCAACGTAACAAAAAAGATATGCTCTCGCTTATACGAGTGTCATAGGGGCAGAAACCCACAGCAAAATGAGACACGCGTAGGCAATGATGACAGTGATGATGAAATAGGATATTCGCGTAGAAGACGGGACTGCTTTGAGCGCACAAATTGCCAGGTCAAGATGTTCGTAAGCTACAAACCCAAGCAAGATCATTGGCTTATTACCAGCCTGGAACTGGCACACAATCACCCGTTAGTAACTCCTTCTAAGGTGAGTCAGATGCATCAACACAAGAAGATGGGTAAGGTCGCGAGGAGCCTAATTCACACAATGAGCAATGCTAGAATTGGACCTACTGAGATTGTTAATGTTCTTGCTGAACAGGCTGGGGGAATTCAAAATTTAAATTTCAACACGACAGACGTTCGTAACGCGGTTCGAACCCATAGACGAGCCGCGTATGACCTCAATGATGCTCAATCTACAATGAGCCTATTGAAACGGATGCAGATGGAGGACCCGCAGTTTACCTTCGATTATAAACTTGACGAAGAGCATCGAGTTAGTACAATTTTTTGGGTCGACGGTCGTTCGAGGCTAGCTTATAAGCATTTTGGGGATGTCGTGACTTTCGACACCACATACCGTACCAACAAGTACTCGATGCCGTTCGCTCCTTTCACGGGCGTCAATCATCATTATCACTCCATCCTGTTCGGGTTCGCCTTGTTAAGGGACGAGAGCGAGGGTTCTTTTGTATGGTTGTTTAGGACGTGGCTGGAAGCAATGAACTTCAAAGCACCCAAAGTGATCATCACCGATCAAGATTTGGCAATGAAGAAGGCTATTGCTACCGTCTTCCCACACACCCGGCACAACTTGTGCACTTGGCACATAAGCAACAAATTCCCTGAACGTCTGCATCACGTGTACGCAAAGTATCCAGACTTTAAACAGGATTTTGACAAGTGCGTTAACAAGTCATTAACGATTGAGGAATTCGAGGAGAGGTGGGAAAAGCTTGTTCGGGATTACTCATTGCAAGACAACGAGTGGCTCCAGCACTTGTACGAGCTCAAAGAGCAATGGATTGGCGTTTACACGAGGAGGTATTTTTCAGCGGGCATGAAAACGACGGGCAGAGTGAATCTATGAATGCCACGTTTGATAGTTATGTGGGTACAACTACCAATTTGAAGAGTTTCGTTGCATCCGCACAAAAAGTGGTTACTTCGTTGTTCGTAAAAGAAAGGGCTGCAGACTTTGCAACAACGTACAAACAAAGGAGAAGGTTGCTTGAGACCCCGCTGGAGCTGAACGGTGCCAAAGTCTATACGAAGGAGATCTTCTTACTATACCAAGTAGAGCTGCAAAAATCGGGATGATATTGTATAAACAAGGTGGCAGAAATGTCTACGCGTGAGTTCAAGGTTTATTCGCTCGTGAATGACCTCGTCCCTGAGAAGCTGCGCAGAATTTATACGGTGAGCCATGACACATTCAGAGATTCGGTGACATGTGTTTGCAAGAAGTTTGAGTTCCATGGCATCCTGTGTAGACACATTCTGCGGTTTTTCACCCAGAAGAATATCAGGGCAATCCTCGATAAATATGTGTTGCCACGGTGGACAAAGGTGCAAACAGGTTGCACGGTACCATTGCCTTTCCGGAGCACCCGTATAGTGACTTTGAAGAATCAGAGACGTTGCGGTATAATCATCTGGTGACGATGTTCACCCGTTTGTCCGTAAAAGGTGCTGCTACAATGGCCGCATATAAACATCTCCTCGAGGTAGCTCAGCAGCAAGAGCCCATCGTCGACCAGTTGGAAGCAGCTTCAGTCAGCAATGCGGTTGACACTGAGCCTACTACGGGATCAGAAGATGACGAGCCGGGGGAGGAAGACGACAATGATATCCGGCCTTTGGACCCAATTATATCGCAAACGAAAGGCCGCAAGAGATCTACGCGGATGAAGAGCTCTATTGAATAGGCAACTCAACCTAAAAAGCTGAGAAGGTGTGCATTGTGCAACAAAATGACCGACCACGACAAGCAAAACCATTACAAGGCACTGGGGATAAGTCCAGGGGGTTTGCAAGATGAGGAAGAAGATGACGCCGAAGATGAAGACGAACAAGCTGCAGTGGACCTTTAATTTTTTGTATAAGCCATCAAGTCTGTTTGACATTTGTAATAGTTTTTTGTAATTTTTTTCTAATAATTTTTTGACCGAATACTGAAAATTTTTTTTGATGAGAGCCATCAAATCTAAGTTTAAGTTGTTTTTTTTTATTGTTTATCCCCGTCCGCTACATAGTGTAGCGGACGCATTTGCTTTTTGTCCGCCACACGATGTAGCGGACGGCATCGCAGAAAAAAACTTTTGGGTTCTTTTGGTCCGCTATACAATGTAGCGGATGACTCTGTACTATATAACCCAGATCGGCCAATCATCTTATCACTCTGTCCGTTTCTCTATTTGTCTCGAACATCTCACCCAGCCACTACCCCATCTACGGCGACCCATATCTCTGGCGACACCACCGTCCTCCCCTGACGCCGCGCCGCCCCCGGCGACAGCCCTGTCTTCCCCTTAACGCCGCGGAGCCTCCAGCAACATTCCTGGTGTGATGGCTTCTGATTCGTCGAGCAACAGCGAATTTGTAGGCAACATGCACCTTGCAGGCAGACACTTCTTCAAGGTCATGATGCCTGGTTTTGATACAGAACTTGTAGGCCATTCCTCTTTCTCTGTGTTTCGTGTGTGTTAAAGTTTAATCTTTGGTTAAAAACTAACCTTTTTTTGTATTATGAATATGTTAGGACATACCAGTAGCCTTTTCCGATTGGCTTACCACAATTTATTTCGATTCAACTTTAACCAGCCGCAAGGGGTCATGGCATGTAAGAATGAAGATGAAGCCCGGCCAAGGTCAAATTTCGTTCGCAGAGGGTTGGAACGAATTCGTGCAGCAGCATGACCTCCAACTCGGTGACTTTGTAGTGTTTGAACAACCAGGAAAGTGTAATTTTCAAGTGACGGTGTTTGATTGGAGCACTTGTGAAAAATCTTTCCCCCAATGTTGAACCCTAAATTCTGTTATGAACAATTTTATGTTAATTTTCATTTTTTTCAGAATTTTAGGTTCTTAATTGTGCCGTTTGAGATTCCGTCGATGTTGAGATTGTTGATTGTTAATCGTACGTTTTTTATTGTTAATCGATATTGAGATTGTTGATTCCGTGGCTAAAACAAGTCTTCGGTCTGCTCCACTGTTAATCGATATTGAGATTGTTGATTCCGTGGATATTGAGATTTTTTGGTCGCCAATTTATTAAAAAAATGAACTTCAACACAAAGTATTTGGACGTCCACTACACTGAGTAGCGGACGGAGAAGCAGAAACAATCAACTTCAACACTTAGAAAAATTTTCAGTATTTGGACGTCCGCTACACTGTGTAGCGGATGGAGAAGCAGAAACGATCAACTTCAACACTTGGAAAAGTTTTCTATATTTGGACGTCCGATACACTGTGTAGCAGACGGAGAAGTAGAAACAACAAACTTCAACACTTAGAAAAAATTTGTTGGACGTCCGCTACACTGTGTTGCGGACAGAGAAGCAGAAACAATCAACTCCAACACTTAGAGAATTTTTAGTATTTGGACGTCCGCTACAATGTGTAGCGGACGGAGAAGCAAAAATAGCCAACTTCAACACTTGGAAAAATTTTCAGTATTTAATGTGTAGCGGACAGAGAAGCAGAAACAATCAACTTCAACACTTGGAAAAATTTTCTATATTTGGACGTCCGCTACACTGTGTAGCGGACGGAGAAGCAGAAACAGTCATCTTCAACACTTAGAAAAATTTTCTGTATTTGGACGTCCGCTACACTGTGTTGTGGACGGAGAAGCAAAAATAGCCAACTTCAACACTTGGAAATTTTTTTCTGTATTTGGACGTCCGCTATACTGTGTTGCGGACGGAGAATTAGCAGAAACAGCCGACTTCAACACTTAGAAAATTTTTCAGTATTTGGACGTCCGATACACTGTGTTGTGGACGGAGAAGCAAAAACAGCCAACTTCAACACTTGAAAAAATTTTCTATATTTGGACGTCTGCTACACTGAGTAGCGGACGGAGAAGCAAAAACGGCCAACTTTAACACTTAATTTTTTTTTCAGTATTTGGACGTCTGCTACACTGTGTAGCGGACAGAGAAGCGAAACAATCAACTTCAACACTTGAATTTTTTTTTATATTTGGACGTCCGCTACACTGTGTTGCAGACGGAGAAGCAGAAACTGCCAACTTCAACACTTGGAAAATTCTGTATTTGGACGTCCGCTATACTGTGTAGCGGACGGATACTTCTTCAGCTAAAGAATTCTAAATGAATTTTGTTTCCAACCATTCAATCATTCTCAATGAGAGCAAAAAAACCAACTCTAATCAAATCAAATGTCCACTGATATGGACACAAATCAGTTAAATCACTCAATCATTCAACACAAATCAACTAATCTCAACCCAAAAAAATCACACCAATGACAGCTTTCTAAATAAATAATCACGATTTATTAAAAAAATTATTGTAATGGTACAATGTCAACTAGGTGTCCTCATGTTGAGCCGGATGTTCGTCCTTAGACGGATTTTCAATAAACCTAATCTCTCTAGGCCGGCCTTTCAAATTTGCCAAGCTATCCTATATCTAAAGCGTTCTACGCATTCTAAACTCCAGGCGACCGCCTTGAGGCTCTCAGACTGATAGATGTAATCCATGTACATGCATAGGAAGACGCCGCAGTCCGAAGTATTATGTTGCTTGGGCCTCGTCTTCTTGGTCCGGAAATGGAGCTTTGGCCGCGCCGGTACAGGTACACCACGGATAGCATTGACCATGGCACAAAATATATTCTGCGAGAAATAGAAAACGGCGTAAGACACGAGTTAACATTTACAATTGGCAAGTTACAATAAGCATTAAACAATCAACTTCAAGATTACCATAGAGTCCAGCTGGGCTTTATACATCCGCAGCACAGGCATGTGGAGGGTATCGTCGTGGAGACTGTCGATCACTGATACGACTTTTTTCATTGGTTCATAGCAAACCAAGTACCAGTGGATTTCCCCTAGAAATGGGATTAGAAACACGTGGGCAACCATTGCGCTCACTGGACTATCCCTATTCAGATACGCTCGTAGGTTATCCAACGGTCTCCACTGACTCAACTTTTTCTTCCCCCTTCGTTCGACCCACTCATGCCATTCAGCCACTAGGAGGCTATGAAAAAAGGCATCCAACAAAAATACGGCTGGATAGTCATTCGGCCGCCCCCGGCCCCTTTCCTTCAGAATCTCCACGTAGGTAGAGATGACGCCGTTGTCTAACCAACTCCCCGGAGCCAGGGAGAACATTTCTCCCCACGAGCAAGAGTAATCCATGCCCTTAGGGTGATTCACACTATATAACGTTTTGTCTCAGGGGAACCCGCTAAAATACCGCTCTCTGATAATTTGGCATTTATGTGGCTTTAGGGGCTTCAGTGGATGCCCTTTGCGATACTCCCCTTGGGGGTCGACCGGGGGATATTGCACTCCTTCGGGGGGGTCGATCAGGGGATATTGCCCTCCTTTCGCAACAGATGGTCCCACCCACGGGACAATAGGCAGTGTCTCTGACACACTGATGTTTCCGAAACCCCAGTCCTGCGTGACTTGACTCTGAGAGAGGGGTTGGGGTTCCGAATCCAGAAGCAAAGAGAAGGAGGGCGCACTGTACTCTTTCCACGGCGCTTGAGCCTGGCCCATGGTGCTTGGCGGTCCCCAATCACCACCCATTCCCCGTACAGAGGGACCACCGTATCCCTGGCTCACCCCCAAAGTCTTTCTCGAGGGATCACCGTATCCCGAGGGATCACCATATCCCGAGCTCACATAAGGGGGCTGCCACCCGGGTTCCCCTATTCCCGGGTTGATGCCCGAAGGCTGCTTGGATGCTTGGCATAAAAAATTCCCGCAGCCATACGCCAACGATTCGGCCTGTTGGCAAAGCTCCTCGCCCATTGCATCCACCAGATCCTTGCGCTCGCTCAACTTCTGGAAAAAGGCGAACGAGGCATTAACCTACATCCAAAGAGATAATAAATAAGTAACTTCATACACACTTAGAATCATCAAGGTCAATTAATAGCACTGGTTGGGCAACATTACCAGATTGTATGCCATCTGCTCATCGATCTGACCCCTAGGGTGGTACTTCTCTCCGCGTTCAAACCTTACTGGAGCTACTCTCCTCCGGGTGATGCGGTAGTACCACTCATTGTACTGTTCGATGCTGATCACGGGGTCAGGCTCTGACACAATGGCCGCCAACGTGTCCTGCTAGGAATCCCAAACCTCAAGTTCTCGTGCGCATTCACCTTGCCAAACTGTCCAACACCCGGTGGGTTCCTGTTACCCCTCATATCCGGTGCATCGGCTGGCAACCCCTCAGGCACTCAAAATGGCGCATAGCATGATCTGGTAGCTGCCACTCTGTGACCTCGAAGTGGATCAGGGGTGTGCGTTGCAACCCAGAGAGCGTGAAGACGAACGACTCCTCCACCCGTCGCGCCAAACGTTTGTACGGTGCCCATCGCATCTGGCCCAGAGATAGCGAGTCGAGCTCCCCCCGATAGTACGTAATGTTATGATGGGAATCGTCTCTCCTCGAGTAGTGGCTGTCCTTCCGGCTGTACTCCCAGGCACACAACCGAGGCCACACATTATCCCTTCATTCCCTACGACTGGGTGCGCCGGTAGCAAGGTGTTCATAAGACCACACCTGAGAGCAAAGACAAATTAAATAAAGTATAGTCAAAATTAAATGTCGATTCAACAAAAAAAAACAAGCACATAATGAAGATTTGTATGATATACCTGCAATAGCGAGAGACACGCACATATAGCTTTGGAGTCGGGCCTCGTTGCCTTGTGCAATGCTCGGTACAGGTACGCAAGAGTTGCTGCACCCCAGGCATAATCCCCAACCTCCAGCAGGTTACCCAACAACGGTAAATATTTGACGCTAACCGTATTCTTCGACGTTGTTGGGAACAGAATTGCCCCCATCACCCACAAGAGGAAAGCTTGTGTGTATAGCACAAGCATCTCGTCCGTGTAGTTTTCTGGGAGAACCTTGTAGGTATCTACCAACCACTTCAACTTGATACCACCAGTGCTAAATTGATCCTGGGGTATCGAAGTAAAGAAGTCCCTAGCGGTTCTCTTATTCGTTGCTTCCGACGGAGGAGCAATTACCGGCCGTCCCGTCACCGGTAACCCTAAGATGAACCCTACATCTTCTAGGGTAATCGTCATCTCTCCGAGAGGGAAGTGAAACGTATTCGTTTCACTTCTCCACCTTTCAACAAGGGCACCTATTAAGTGCCGGTCAAGGTGTTGAAAGATTTGCCCATGCGTGAAAATCCCAAACCCAAGCCCACGCAATAACAGTTTCTGGACTTTGTTCAACTTCCAGGCTTTAAAATTATCGGACACTTCTACTGTGTTGAGAAGTGCTCTTTTCTACGAATTAATAAAAAATACAATTTAACCAAAACAAATGGTACACAATGTTCGTAAGAATAGGAAAGTTGATAAAATAAGGATCTTACCCCACCATCCCATAACAGCGTACTGACATGATTTGCTTGGTCGTATAATACGGAGGGATCTTCTGGTCCAGGGTTAAAATCCATTTTTTGCAACTGAAATTACAAAGAAACGGCAAGGTTGGAAGCATAAAAATTTTCAAACATACAACGCTAGCATGTGCTCACATAAGTTGACATGCTGTGTATATGCAAGTGAAATCACATGAACATTTAAGCAATACACAATAAGGAATACACATATATTGAAAAATGCTAGCACAATCCACCGCATACATATTCAAAACCATGCATAAGCCGCAATACTTATAACAAACTCTAGATTATGAACGAATAAAGGATTGGAATGTGAACTTACGTGATTGATGAGACGATTAAAGGATTTCTTTGGAAGAAATTGCGCAGATCTACTTGCCAACGCCGCTAAAAAAATTGTGAGAAGAAAGATGAATGAGTTTCGAAAAGAGAATGAAACACAGTATCGGTATTGGGGAGAGACGTCTAGTCCGCTACATAGTATAGCGGACGGAAAAAATCGTCAAGTTGTCTGCTACACAGTATCTCGGACGGTGGGATAAGGACAAAGCAGCAGTCCTGTCGCCCCAGGACTGGTGTGACAACTGTCAGGGGGGTTGTGGATGACTTGACCACTCAGTCAAAAAGTCGTCCGCAACACAGTGTAGCGGACGACTTTTTGACTGACGGTGTTAGGCCAAAAAAGTTGTCCGCTACACTGTGTTGCGGACAAGGGGTGATGGGCAATATGGTAAAAAAGGTCGTCCGCTACACTATGTAGCGGACGACTGACAGCTTTCGAAAAAGATCTGGGCCGTCCATCCCGAAGGCATGGACAGCCAGATCGTACTAGCAAAATCTCCTATTTTGCTAGCGCTATCAACGGATCAGCTCTATATATATATATATATATATATATATATATATATATATATATATATATATGTGGAGCTGATCCGTTGATAGCGCTAGCAAAATAGGATAAGTTGCTAGCGCGATCTGGCCGTCCACGCGCGATCTGTGGACGGTCCAGATCTTTTTTTTTTACGTTTTTTTAGTCCGTCCGCCACATTATGTAGCGGACGGTATTTTGACAAAAATACCCTCAAACTTAAAAATAGCTCGTCTGCTACATTATGTAGCGGACGAACTTTTCTATCATTTTTTTTTCTCTCTCTCATTAATGCTCTGACTTTCTCTCTCTCTCTCTCTCTCCCTCTCTCCCCCTTTTCTCATCCGCTACATTACGTTGAGGACAAGTTTTCTGACATTTTTTTTTCTCTTTCTCTCCTTTCTCTTGGCATCAACTCATTCTGGTAGTTCTGGAAACTCGTTCCAGAACTCGTAGGAAAGAACGATTTCATTGTATCTACAATACTTTCTTCATCAAGACTACCACTTGGGTTTTCACCCATTTGCTTAGGTAGCTGAAATTCATACCCACAAGAGGAAGGAGGCAACTCTGTTGGCTCTAGCCCTAGTGCAGTGGAAGGTTCACCAGGAATTAGGTTCTACTCAAGCAGTTCATCCAGCTTGGCAATGGCATTCTTGGCCTTGTTAATCAGCCAATCTACTGCTTTGTTGGGTCGGTCATAGCCCAACCGGTCCTGCACATCGTAGAACTGAATGGCAAAGCCCCGTGCGGCTCAAAACCCACATGTAGCCGTATTTATAAATGGTTTCTTTTCAGTGATACCTCGCGTTGCAGGGTTCCTTGACTTGGACTGTGTGCTTTATATGGACTTGAATTGCATCTCGGTCAAGCATCTCCAAAAAGCAAAGGGCCTGAATTGCATCTCGGTCAAGCATCTCCAAAAAGTAGAGGGCCTGAATTGCAGCAATCTGTTTCAAAGCTTTTCTTTTGAAGGTTATCATATGAAAGGAGAAAGAGAGGAAAAGAGGGGAGAGGAGGACGAAAGAGAAGAAAAAAGTGGTAAGAGAAAGAGATAAGTCAAATTGAAGAGAAAGGACATAGAAAGAGGGGAAAAACAAGTCAGAGAATTAATGAGAGAGAGAGAGAGAGAGAGAGAGAGAAATGTTAGAAAACTAGTCTGCTACATTATGTAGCGGATGAGGGAAAGAGAGAGAGAGAAAAAAAAGTCAGAGCATTAATGAGAGAAAGGAGAGAGAGAGAGAGAAAAAAAAATGACAGAAAAGTCCGTCCGCTACATAATGTAGCGGACGGGTTGTTTTTAAGTTTGAGGGTATTTTTGTCAAAATACCGTCCGCTACATAATGTGGCGGACGGATTAAAAAAAATGTAAAAAAAAAAATCTGGACCGTCCACAGATCGAGCGTGGACGGCCAGATCGCGCTAGCAACTTATCCTAATTTGCTAGCACGACTGAAATAATCTGGGTCTGTCAACCAAACCCTGTGGAGAATGTTGTTACCTTAGAGTGATTTGGGCCACACATGGTGCATGTGGAAAGAAGATAATAAAAATGGTCTAAACACTCCCTCAAAAATTTTGCACTCATTAAAGGAATCATGTTTGCAGAGACGGTTTGGGACACTTATTCTAGTATCTTTAGGGCAATCGTTGTGAAATTTTGTCAGTAAGAAGGGAAGTTGCAGCCATGACCTACCAGCATGGTTCAACCGTTGCAGCCGGGAAAAAAAAAAGGCAGTTCATTATAGAGTAGAGTAGCTCATTGAATTCTTTCATGTTTTCTTCGATCAGTCATACCTACCATTCCAGACACCAGGCGGGGTGAAGAAGCTACGAGAAAAGGAGTTAACTGTTCTGCGAGGTGATGGCCAAGGGGAGCGCAAGACGCCTGAGCGGATCTATGATTATGATGTATATAATGACCTTGGGGACCCTGACAGCAGCAGTGAGTTGGCAAGGCCAATCCTCGGAGGCAAAGATTATCCATACCCAAGGCGTTGTAGAACAGGCCGCCCAAAGTCCAAGAAAGGTATGGAAAGTACCATTAATTCTGACTATTCTTGTCCTTGTGACGACCATCAAACACCGGGGAGAACCTCCCAACATATGTATCCTAGATAATCAAATGGTTCTGATCTTGATATGACGCTACATTTTAAGGAGCATTTAGAAATTTAACAAGAGAACATTTTGATGAACAAGAAATTAACAAGAGAACTTCAATTCAAAACAAGCATAAAGGTCAGGGTAATAAGAAGAACATCTGGACAAAGGGCAGTAAGCCCGTGCATATACTGGTGTTACCTCAGGCAACAAGTCATAAATATCCGATATAGGATTTTGCATCAAGAAACCATTCAATTGTTATTGTGGGTACTCTTTTGTAAGCTGATTCTATTATTTGTAATAAATATACTATTCCCTCTACGTAAGTAGGATTGATCACGATATCTAGGACAGATGGTTAGCATCCCCAGTCTCCAAGGCAATCGCATTAGACAATCTTTGATCACTAATGTGTTTTACTATTCCAAAAATGTACTTTTTTTAAGTTTGATGATTAATTCCATGCTTGGTTATTATAGATCCTTTGTCAGGAATCAACGAGTACCATGGTATATGTGTCAAGGGATGAAGATTCTCAGAAGTGAAGAGCCACTCTCGGAAATATTCTACCTAGACTTGTTGATGCAATAACTGATGCCAAGAAAGACATCTTAAACTTTGAGATCCCTGAAATGTTTAAACGTAAGCACTATCACGTTCCTTTGTGTATGTGTGGATTTGTCAATTTGGTCATTCATTTTTGAATTTGCAGGAGACAAGTTTTCTTGGTTTAGGGATGAGGAATTTTCTCGACAAACCCTAGCTAGTCTCAATCCATACAGCATAGAGTTGGTCACGGTATGTTGACATTTATATGTTTTCCAAACGTCCAAACATATAAATGACACTCCTGCTACCTGCAGACGACAACAATTGCAAAATCAACGGTCTTTGTTCATTCACTCACTGGCAAAGATAAAATGAAATTCTGGGAATGCAAACAATTGCAAATTCAATGGTCTTTGTCTATTCACTCACAACCAAAACCTGAATCTCATTTCACACTTGCCCAAACATCTAGTTAAGATCCTACAGTACTTACCTCATGCATCACTTCTTAATCCAAAATTAAATACCAGATTTATATTGTAATTGAGCTAGAATCCCAATTGCAAAAATGAAGAGAAATTTGACGTGCATATATCCAAATTACTCCCCTTATAGTGGAAACAAGTTTTTTACAAAATATTGTGACACTTCCAACTTTACATTTAGCTGCAAGCTTCAAAAAAACATATATACACATATACATATATATACATATACACATATATATATATATATATATATATACATATATACATATATATATAATAGTGACGCTAAAAATTACACCAGAAGTGCCGCTAAAACTATGTAGGGACACTTTTTTGTCACTGAAGAGGCAGCAGAGAGGGGTGAAGGAAAATCAAAATTTAAGAAGAATAACATCAATTCCTTAGGGCTGTACGTTACGTTTTTAAGTTTTCATTTTTGTAATGATGATGAAAAAGATGCTTTTTTTCGTGTATGTTTACGTTTTTTCGGTTCCGTTTTGGATAAAATTTCCAAATAGTGTAAAAAAAGCTCAAAGGGTGTTTTCACCTTTTTCCTCGAACTGTATTCTCCTAGTCAGAATACCACCTCTTCTCCCTCATATCTACCACCCTGTTTCAACAAACACTCACCAAACTAGACCACCCATTTCACTGGGTCTTCCTAGAAATGGAAATAGTGGGGTTCATTAATGAATTGGTTCAGAAAAAAGTTGGTGAAAACGAAAATGAAAATGATAAACGTACAGAAAAAATTAAAAAAATAGATACGGAAAAAAGTAAAAGTACACAATACGATTTTAGAACTGAATACTAAATTCTGGAAACCAAAAACAGAATATAGAATACAGAAAAAAAAAATCTCGAAAGCGTACAGGCCCTTAGTGTTTTGCCGCAGCATCAAGCTGAACATTCGTGACAATACAAACATATTTGCAGGAATGGCCGTTGAAGAGTAAACTCGACCCTAAGGTATATGGTCCACCTGAATTGGCAATCACAAAAGAGCTGGTGGAGCTAGAGATTAGAGGATTCATGACCCTTGAAGTGGTAATGCAAAAGTGATTTGATTAATAATGAGGGAGTTATCATGTATCATGCTCCCTTCAAAAGTCGTACGATACGTTTATCTATTCTTGCAGGCCTTAGAACAAAAGAAGCTCTTCATGCTGGATTACCACGATTTGCAGGCCTTAGAGCAAAATAAGCTCTTCATGCTGGATTACCACGATTTGCTCTTACCGTACGTAAACAAAGTAAGAGAGATCAAAGGGACGATACTGTATGGGATCGAGGACATTGTTCTTCCTAACCCCGGTTGGAACGTTGAGGCCACTAGCCATTGAGCTAACTCGGCCACAATCTAATGGAAGCAAGTATTCACGCCTACTTGGGATGCCACAGGCGCCTGGCTTTGGAAGCTTGCTAAGGCTCATATTCTTGCCCATGACTCTGGTTATCACCAGCTAGTTAGTCACTGGTAGGTTTTTCCTTTCTGCTGAGCAACAAAAGAAAGGAGTTAGAGGTCCATCAAGTAGAAATAGAAGATTTTGGTAGAATAATGTTTTCATTCATACTCTTTACATTGTGTGTACATGTATATATACTAGTGGAGCAACCAATGTAGATCCTACAATCACTCCAAATCCTATAATCAAGCATATAACAAATCCTATAATCAAGCATATAACTACTCCTATAATTAAGCAGTCATTGTCTACAATACAGGAAAGTCTTCTCTACAAAATAGGAAAGGATCATACGAAAATCATCCAAATCACAACACATAAGTAGCTAATTAGCATGACCAATATGATAGCCTCGTAGTAGAGGCTTTGTCATTCAGCGTGCAACTCACAGATCGAGTCTCGTTATTAGAAGTAATTTTTTGTCATTGTGACCAAAAAAAATAAAGTAGCCAATTCGTGGCTGCTTCTTTGTCACTTTGTTCAACAATTCATTGTCAACAAAGCTCTATAAGCTTATTGTCTCCTTAAATTAGCTTTTTCACCAACCAGTTTTCATCAACAAAAACTAGATAAGGCCTCCCATCTTTACCATTTTGATTGATTATTTATCAGACTGTTGTAAAATTAGGTATGTTTGTGTGTGTTCTTTGGCAGTGGCCGTAATACGTCGAGGAGACTGTAATCATAGGGCCAGAGTACTAATATGAGAATAAATACTCCGTAGTAAATTGCCATTGTTCTTGCTTTCTAATTTTATGTGCCCTAATTGCAGGCTAAGAACACACTGTGCCACGGAGCCTTACATAATAGCGACTAATCGACAACTTAGTACAATGCACCCAATCTATAGACTATTGCATCCCCACTGGCGATACACGATGGAGATCAATGCTTTGGCTCGAGAAGCACTCATCAATGCAAATGGAATCATCGAGTCATCCTTCACGCCTGGCAAGTACTGTATGGAGCTTAGCTCGGCTGCCTATGACTAGCAATGGCGCTTTGATCTGCAGGCATTGCCTGCAGACTTGATAAGCAGGTATTAACTAGTTTGTTATTAACAATTCCTTTTGCTGGATTTCCACATTGCGCTTTCTTCTTTTTGAACGTGCATACAAAAGAACGTATGGTAGTTTTTTCATTTTCTTATAAATCATTAATCATTTTATTCCAAGGCACGATTTCTTGTAAAGGAGAATAAATCTCTTTTGGAACGCGAGGTGGAAGTAAAATATGTTGTTTCACATTGCAACACCCCTAGTACATCTTATAATGGACATACCTAAACTTTTAACTATACTCTTGGTAAAGTAATAGCTGGTGCTTTTCTATAACAATCGACATCGTTCAGGTGTATAAGTTTCATGATTAAATTAGCCCACTACTTAAACTGATTAGAATCATATTAACAACAATTGTGTAAAATACTAAAAATGCTTAATTTGCTAGGTGAATTTAATTGAATTTGTAGTTTACATAATTTCAGAAGACGACGGTTAATTAATGATAATGTTAAAGAAACACCGTAAGATTACCTTTTATTAAGTATCGCTATGTAATTGAGCAAAAGAAATGCCAAATATATAAAACATTTATTCAAGTCTACTTTGTAGTATTAATTTGTACATGTAAAAGAGAAACACAGAAAGACTAATATTTCATTTCTTACAAATTTGTAAATCTATTTTTATTAAGATTTCTTGAATGCAATAGGCAAGACATGACTAACATTTTGTTTCTTATAAATTTGTCTATCTATTTTTTGTTAAGATTTCCTAAATGCAGTACGCAAGACATGAAGAGAAAATTTATGCTTGGATCACGTGGCAGATAATATTGTGATTACACAAATTTCTTTTCTATAATTGAAATTATGAATAAAGTAATGTTGAATTGCTTTTGAAATTAAGTCATAAGTCTATAATAAATTATTCAAAAGGTGAAGCATCCAATGAGTTATCAATTAGTTCATATCAAATAAGAATATCTCTTTATCTTATAGTATTGCAAGTATTACTTCTTTTTTTCTAAGAAATAGTGCTTAGGAAGTAAATTACCCATGAAATATTTTTATTATTAATTTACTTACTAACAGTTGAATAAATTGTTTATAAATCCCCTTCCTATATAGGTGTGGGACATATTTCTATTTTTTGCTTGATGAAGCACGTAATTGAACAATAGTATTTCCATTTTAGAAATACTTATGATAGAATTAATCAAATAGCAGATCAATCACAGTACTGCATCGAAAATTAAAGTCATAAAGGAAGGTTAAAAAAAAAGGTCAAACTTTCTTTTTAGCAAATTATTGTTTAATTTAAATTTAAATAAGTGACTAAAAAGCATTTCATAAAAGTAGACGTCGGAACAGAAGTAGAAGTACATGGGTCTATATTACTTTCTTCCAAATAACTAACCTTTCAAAAATGTAAAATTAACCCTAAATAGATATAATATAGTGTCATAAGGACAATATCTGTGTTTTCAATTGTTTTCTTCCATGATCATGTTCAACGCTTTTTTTTACCATCAACTTTGATGGGCAATGAATTTGGAAGTACGCATACCGATAATGATTATTTAAATTCACATAAAAATGTTTTAGTGTTTTACATAGATTTTGCGAATGTTAAGTTTGAGGTTAAAAATTATATAATGATAATTATTCTGGCATCATACAGAGATAGCCGAAGATGCAATAGCATAGGGTTACAAAAATTTATACTTACCTACTTTATCTTTGCTCGGTAGATTGTGATTGAGTTTTTATTCAATAATATATCTATGTAAGTGTTCACACCCTATTTTGGTCGAACCCCAGGTCCCGCTAGGGGACTCAATTTGCGCGACACGTCACTCAGTTAACGGTCAATTATTCAACGCCATCAACCGGCCAAAGTGCATCTTCTTTCGAGCATTCACAGGCATCACCAATGCAGCGACGTCAACACTGTCAAACGCTTGGAAAAAGGGCTCTTCCCCTGAAAGGGGTCGGCCACCCTCTTTCAAATGGGTCGGCCACCTCTTCTTGAGGGGGGTCGGCTACCTTCTTTCAAAGGGGGTCGGCCACCCCTTCTTGAAGAGGGTTGACCACTCCTTCTTGAGGGGGTCGGCCACCTTCTTTCAAAGGGGGTCGGCCACCCCTTCTTGAAGGGGGTCGGCCACCCTCTTTCAAAGGGGTTGGGCCACCCTCTTTCATAGGGGGTCGGTTACCTCCTCTCACAGGGGGTCGGCCACCCTTTTGTCTGGCAGGGGTCACTCCTAATCCCCGCCATCACTAATCGAGCTCTTTACAATGCTCGCTCAACACCAATGGTCGCATGACGCTCGTCACCGACCGTGCGCAGTCGTCACGACGGCCGCAAACTATCACCTAAGTATTGCTCCGCGACGTTCGTCGCCGCGCCTGTGCGCCCCTCTTCATGATACTTGCCCCCGGCACCAAGTATTCCTCCGCGACGTTTGTCGTCGCGCCTGTGCACCATTCTCATGATGCGTGCCCTTAACACCACGTATTGTTTCCGCGACGTTCATCGCTGCACCCATGCGCCACTTCCACAACATGTGGCCACGGCACCAAGCTATCAATTAGTTTCAATAATGTAAGGCTCCACTGCACAATGAGTTCTTAGCCTGCACAACCATTACGATCCAACATATCATGCCATCAGTTTAATCCAACATCTCATGTCACCAACTTAATTTTCATGATATGCAGGACAAACTTACTTCCTTGACATCAAAATTCTCTCTTGTACATAAGAATCGAAAAATTTGCAATAAAAAGTTGGCATTAGGAAAGAAAAAAGCAAATGCTGATCTATCCAAATTGAAGATCAAACTTTTATAAACAATTAATTTCTTCCGGCTTTATCCTCATCTTATGGTCAACCCTAACATAGAGCTCAACAATTTTTTTCATGCTTCATCAATGAAAAGTGTAGAAACGGGAGGTGATGTAGTTGATGGTCATTAACATTTTGAAAGGGTAACAAAGCTTTGACACATCCCACTAAATTATTAAACAAAGGGCGCATAACAGAAAAAAAAATTTACTTTTGATGAATAATTTTGCGTAATAGTTTGGGAATCGCATCCAAACTTTTTTCTTTTTTTGATGAAGAGATCCCATTCACCCATTCTATGTACTCCCTTTTACTTTGATTTTTCTTTTTTTTTTTTTAATTTTGGGAAGTGTTGGAGGTAAGCTGAGATATTAATCAGAAAAGAAACATAAATTGCACCTACCAGTGAGTAATTAGCTAGTGATGACCAGATTCTTGAGCAAGGACTTGGACTTTGGCTAGCTTCCAAAGCCAGGATCCTGTTGCATCTGTGCAAGGCCATTAAACGTGCTTCCACTGAGGTTTTCCATTGCCTGGTGGCCGAGTGAGTTCAATAGCTACCGGCCTTAACGTGCCTTTCTTGGTTAGGAAAAAGAGCGTCGTTGATCCATATAGAGTTGTCCCTCGAGCTCTCTTATTTTGTTCACGTACGGCAAGAGCAGATCGTTGTAATCTAGCATGAATAACTTTTTCTTTTCTGAAGCCTGCATATTGAGAATATAAGAACGTTTTAGTCTATGACCATGGTGGAAATATCTTATAAGATCTTCTGGCATATTTCTGTGGAGGCTTTGATGATAAAATTCTACTCGATAATACCTCCTAAGAATGCAGAGAATCCACTAGCAGATATATGGTGATAAATCTCTACTGGATTACTCATATTTTTATCAATGTTGCAAAAGCAGCTAGGTACTTTAAAAAAAACCGATGCTCTGACAAAGTTTAATAAGTTTAGTACCGTCAATTGACTCTACTACTCATAAATGCCTTGTGTTGAAACGATTACAACATTTATTATGCTACCACGTAACACGTAATGGGTTCGAAAACATACCGTACGAAGTCTCCGAAAATTCCGACGTAGGATCCTTGTTGTTACGAGCCTCCAACACGCTTGATCTTTTTCGCAGGTACGAAAACGGCTACTAGAGTCGAGTTCTTCGTCCACGAACCAAATCCTAGAGCTTGGTGATTGCTCTAGAGAGAGTGCTATAGAGAGAGGGTTATTACTATTGACTTATAATTTATTGGGATATCTCTAGCCTTTATATAGAGATACAATTAGAGACTGGCTTTACCTCCAACTCTTAGGAGATAAAGATTGTATTTATCTCAAACACTTAAGAGATAAATATTCTCTAAATAACTGTATTTATCCAAACTAACAAATACACATTATCTGTTAGTGGGCGGATAATGGGTCCACTGACCCAATTTATTAACAGCTCCCACTCGCCCACACACAGGGCAAATAAATCGTACAGTCCCTCTTTATCTCTCGTCCACTCATCTCCTCATACAGGAAATGGAACGTGCGACCTACGAGAAAGGATGTCCAGTTGAGGAGTATTGTATTAAGTTATCACCAAACTAACACAATACATCACTCCAAAAAATCTCGTATGTACCCCAGATAGTTCAACTACACCAGATTAAACACTCTCAAATCCCTCATAATGAGCAGTGTTAAACCTCTCATATGTTATGTATTCATGACTCATATCGAAACGAAAATCGACAAAGTCGCCCGGGCTATGAATCACACAACATGATGTAATATTGAACTTTCTTCCCAAAGCCCTCATGTCATTCCAATTAGACCCAACCGCTTTCCTAGACATGCCCCGCGAGACCGCATCATCCATGATCCAAGGGTACATGCTAAAGTAGCGACATTGAGTATCCTCTTCATGACATAGTCTAAGGTGAAAAGGGTACCATATAGGATCAAAAATTTCGATCCAAGTGGCTCACACAGTGACGAAGCAGGGATTCATTCGTCACTCCCACTGTCGGTCTGCATTTAGCACATGCAGTATGATTTGCATGCTATGGCGTAACCCGCAAGGGCGTGTCACATAAATGTATAATAAATACGCCATACGAATCTAAGTCTAGTCGCTGTACAAGCGCCTAACCTGAGTTTTTCAGCCCAGTCACTCTCATAGTGCCTGCCTGAAATCTCACATTCGGCTGTAAACAGGCTACATAGAGTTGTGGAGATACTCTATGATCGACCTACATTTTTAGGTCTCATCTTAGCTCCAACTAAGGCGACATGTTTGCTTTATAAGCTGTATCATCTTATTCGCCCACTTGGCGCTTAAGACAATTATGTCTCATCTTGCTCGCTATCTTAGCGCCAAGGTGAATTACCCGTGTGAGTGGGTCAATTCGAGCCTGGTGACACTCTCAATAAGGATGTATATGTAATCACAAAGATTATCCATTCATTCCAAAATAAACTCAAATCAAGGAACGAAAATTTAATATAATAAATGTCAAGCACATAAGATGCCATAAACATGTCAAAACCTACGGAGTCCCATACTCCTAATGTGAGAAAGGAAAACATCTCTAGCAATAGGCTTGGTCAAAGGATCAGCCACCATTCTGCCAGTAGGTATATGTTTCATGGACACCTCTCCTTGCGCAACTAAAGTTCTAATGAAGTGATAACGAAGGCCTATGTGTTTGGCCTTCCCATGATATTTGGGGTCCTTTACAAAATCTAGGGCAGCTGTATTGTCACAGTGAACAGTGACAGCCTCATCTGCATGAGCTGTAACCCCTAAAGACTGTAAGAATGACCTCAACCAAACAGCTTCCTGGACTGCTGCTGAACAAGCAACATACTCCGACTCCATCGTGGATAGGGCGATGCAAGTCTGTTTCTTGCTGCACCAAGAGATAGCTCCACCTCCTAGTATGAATGCATAACCTGAAGTGGATCTGCGCTCATCTCTATCACCACCCCAATCAGCATCGCTGTATCCTCTCAGTCTCAAGTCTCCACCATGATAACACAGGACGAGATCAGCGGTTCCACGCAAGTATCGAAGGATCCTCTTCACCGCATTCCAATGAGCGGGTCCAGGATTACTCTGATAACGACTCACCATTCCAACGGCATAGCAGATGTCTGGACGCGTACACAGCATAGCGTACATCAGACTTCCTACTGCAGCCGCGTAAGGCACTTTGGACATCCGATTCTTTTCCTCATCATTCTTTGGGCATTGGTCTGTGGTCAAAGTACACGCCTTGTCCATTGGAGTGTCTATGGGTTTTGAGTTATGCATACGAAATCGTTCAATGACTTTCTTGATGTATGTCTCTTGAGACAAACCGAGAAGTCTCTTTGGACGATCACGTATGATTTTAACCCCGAGCACATAATTAGCTTCTCCCATGTCCTTCATCTCAAAAGTTGAGGACAGCCACTGCTTAGTGGCGACAATGGAACTCATGTCATTCCCAGCTAAAAGAATGTCATCCACATACAAAGAAAGGATTAGAATATTTTTCTTGGATCGTTTTACGTAAACGCAATGGTCTTGTTCAATCATTTCAAAACCTATAGAGGTAATGGCATGATGAAACCTAAAGTACCACTGCCTAGACGATTGTTTGAGACCATATATAGAACGTTTGAGACGGCAAACTTTGCGCTCATGTCCTTTGACTTCAAAACCCTCGGGTTGAGCCATATAAATCTCTTCGTCTAGTTCTCCATTGAGAAACGCAGTCTTAACATCCATATGAAAAAGTTCTAAATCCTGCTGGGCGACAATAGCTAGGATCAGGCGAATTGAAGCAAATCTCACCACTGGGGAGAAAGTATCTTCATAGTCCACACCCCGCAGTTGGGTATAGCCTTTCGCCACAAGACGTGCCTTATACTTGTCGATTAACCCATCTACCTTGCGCTTGACTTTAAAAACCCACTTGTTTCCAATAGTCTTGCGCCCTGGCGGAAGGTCAATCAACTCCCAGACTCGATTCTTTTCCATTGAGCTTAACTCATCCTTCATTGCAGCCATCCACTCATTTCTAGCAGATGAAGATAAGGCTTCTTCCACAGAAGTAGGCTCGTCTTCATCATTTGGAGTGCACATAAGAATTTCTCCGTCAATCTCAAAACGACGACGTGGAACTCTTCCTCGTGCACCTCTACGCAGTTGAGAATCTTGTTGACCTAATGGTCCTTGTGGTGTGCTCCCACTGTCTGGGATACTCCCACTAGGTTGAAGGTCACTTACACTATCTTCAGCGACAACCGGATGAGGAACTAATTCCCCACCTTCGCTTGAAGATGGTAAAGTGGGTTCAACCTCCTCTAACTCATAGAGGTCAAGATTCTTACTCGCATCTCCAATGCTAGGAAAATCACTCTCTATGAAATCGACATCACGAGACTCTATTTCAGTCCTTCCACCATTTGGATGTTCACCATACATTACATAGCCTTTAGAGTTTTCAGAATACCTTAGAAAGATACTCTTCTTTGCTCTAGGCCCTAGTTTCCCATACTTATGAGAAGTACTGTGAACATAACCTGCTGAGCCCCATGGGCGCAAGTTATCCAAATTTGGCTTTTGGTCATTCCAAAGCTCATAAGGGGTGGATTTGACTGACTGTGAAGGCACACGATTAAGTATATAGGCTGCAGTCAAAAGGGCATCCCCCCAAAAAGATATAGGAAGGTTTGCTTGCGCCATCATAGACCTAACCATGTCTAACAATGTTCTATTCCTTCTTTCCGCAACACCATTTTGTTGTGGAGTATTAGGAATAGTAAGTTGCCTGCGTATCCCTTTTTCCTCACAAAACTTCTTGAAGTGATCTGACAAATATTCACGTCCTCGGTCAGTGCGAAGAGTTTTTAAATTCTTCTCTTTCTGATTCTCAACCTCAGCTACAAAGCGTTTGAAACAGTCCAAAGCTTCGTAGCGGTGAGATATCAGATACACATAACCATATCGCGTATAATCGTCTATCAGTGTAAGGAAATAAGAGGCGCCATGGCGTGCCTTTACACTCATAGGTCCGCATATATCAGAGTGAACTAGCTCAAGTGGTTGAGTTGCTCTCACAGCCTTTCCAAAAGGCTTCCTGCATGCTTTACCGGCCAAACAAGCCTCACAAGTTTGTAGATTGACTTTTGCGAGTGGGCCTAAAAGGCCTTCTCTAGCCAAACGAGTCATTCTATCTTGGCCTATGTGGCCCAGTCTTGCATGCCAGGTGGTAGAATCATTCACAATATTATCATTCACCACATAAGAATAAGAAGACTGAGAATCAATTAAATCCAATTGAAAAAGACTATCCATGCGAAAACCATGTCCGAACAAAACATCATCCAAAAAAATGTCCAACTTATTACCCCTAAAAATAAAGGAAAAACCACTGTCTAATAAAGCAGTAACTGAAAGTAGATTAAGCCGAACTGTGGGTGCATATCGCACATCCTCTAGAATCAATGTGCGCCCAGTGCGCAACTTGAGCTGGTAAGAACCAACCCCTAGCACCTCTTCGGAGCTATTGTTTCCCATGAAGATATGTTTGCTTCCCACTGGAATCCGGTGATAATCTACGAACCCCTCTCGATCACGTGCTACATGTTTTGTTGCACCTGTATCCACAAACCACACAGGTTGGGAATGAGCAACCATCACATGTGAGGAAACATATAACTGAGAGAGAGATTCTGAAAGTACCTTCTTCGGCTCAGTGCAATCACGAGCGAAGTGTCCTTTCTGTTGACAGTTGAAGCATTTAACTTTAGACAGATCCTTTTTCCCACCACGTTTTCCTCTCTTGCGTTTCTTCATTTTTTCTTCCTTTGGCGCAGAAGTGCTAGCCTCGCCTTTCTTACCTTTCTTACTTTGTCTTCCGCGCTTGCCATTTGCATTGCGCGATCCCCCTTGGGCGACATAAGCAAGGGTCTTGTCAGCATCTCGAGTCTCGTCCTCAAGGATGACATGCTGTGAAACATCAGAAAAGTTCTTGATGTTTTCACTGTGGGTCAATATCTGTTTCATATTGGCCCATGAGGCAGGAAGGGACCTTATGACAGCTCTGACTTGCTGCTCATCTGTGAGCGCATGGCCAGCATCCCTTAGCTTACCAATCATATTGGACATCATCCTTAGATGTTCACTCATGGTATGTTTAGGGTCTTTTGTGTACTCCTCAAACTTAATCACAAGGCTACGAAGCCGCGTAGTTGAGGTTCCACCAAAAGAGAACTTGAGCTGATCCCATAAAGCTTTGCAAGTTGGAAGTTCATCATACTGCCCAATTAGATCATTTTGCAAGCTGCTCAACAAGGTGTAGCGCGCACTACGATCTTTCTGATTCCATTTCTGGTAGGCAGTGTGGTCTCTTAGGGGTTGCGCCTCAGTTGGCGCGACCATCTCCTTGGTCAAGTGCTCCTCGAGCTCTTGTTCGTTCAGCATGAATTTCATCTTTTTGTGCCAAACGTCATAATTATCTCCGTTAAGTTTCTCACCCTTAACGAGATCAGCTATGACATTTTTGGTGGCCATTATATTCACTACATTAGATTGCGCAAGGAAAAGACATTAATTATACATCCTTATTTTTATTTCAAAAAATTCAAATGAAAAACATAATCCTTCCTCACATCATGAAATCGAAAATTTGCTAAGCTCGTAATCATCTCCCATGTATGTGAGTTGGGAAAAATATTTTTCAAGTAATTTTTCGCAATAAATTTCATCATCATATAAGCCACAATATAATAAATCATCCACATGATAATTTAGAACAATATTATTGCACCATACAATAGTGTGCAAGGACTCCATTGAGCCCTGTTGGCATTCTAATAACTTATGCTAAGAAAATTCTGGCTTGAATAATGTGCGTGCGAAATTACATCCCCGTACAAGGCTTTCTCGAAATATACAGGGAAATAGTAGAATACAACATCTTTGAGAATCCTACTACAAACTACTCCAATAAAACAAATGGAGATGCCGCACAGCACATTATTCTCAAAAGAATTTTCTTAAAGCAAGAGTAAACACATAAACATAAGTTTCTATAGAATGCCAATCTAGTATCCATCCATTTAACCTAAAACTAGCATGCTCAAATAACAAGTTAAAGGGTAGTAAAATGGATGAATATGCCACATTCTCCTTCCAAGGAAAACGGGTGTGAAGGCCTTGAAATTAGGTTTAAAAAGAAATGTGGGCTTACCAAAAGCCTAACAAATATACCTCAGAAGTATATTTAAACCATAACACAAATCAAGGCAAGCATGTAACAAATTAGACATAATTTATCTATGTCATATAACTCTCCAAAAATATTTATTGCTACTCACGAAGTGCAAAAAATAATATTTACGCATTATTCGTATTTTTGGGAACCACAAAAGTACCACAAAAATACTCACAAATGACCAAAAACTGAGAGATAAATCCTAAAAAATTGGCAAACAGTAAATTTATCCTTAATATGCCCTCTGGAATTAAAGAAAAATTCTGTGTATATAAAACAAAATTTTAAAGCTAATTTCTTTATAGAAAAAACGTTTAAAAAATAAACAAAACACCTACAGAGGGTATAAAGGTAAATTTAACACCATAGAAAAAATTTCTTGGCTAATCTGGAGCTTCACTCGCCGGCGGTGACAAACACCGGCCAAAAAATAGTCCGCACGCGCCTCCACGCGCCACCGTGCGTGTGGGACAGCATCTGGATATGTCAAGCGCGTGTGAAGCACGCGCGCGTGGCAGCTGCCTAGCTGGCGCGTGAGAGCGCGTGGGCACGTGAGCGCGTGGTGCGTTGCAGCAGCCTTGGCTGCGCGCGTGAGGCGCGTGTCGCGCGTGGCATCAGCCACGGCTTGCGCGTGGGAGCGCGTGGCGGCGCGGCTTGGCTCGGCTTTAGCGCGTGGAGCGCGTGGATCACTGTTCATCTTCTTCATTAAACCCTAATTTTTTCCAGCGCCGCCATGCGCGATGCCAACTTTTTAAGGCCATATCTTTCTCGTTTTTAAGCCAAATAATGCGTACGATATATCGTTGGAAAGCTTATACGACATAGATTAATTATGTACCAACCGATCATGATAAAAACAGAATATCATGCTCCGAATTTGAGTCCCAAAACTCGAAAAAATCACAGTTTTCTTGAAAAATAAAATCGTGATTTCTCATAAACCATGCATCCAAAAATCACGAAATTTTATGGAGTTCATCCTCAACCATAGGAGAACAAAAATATATAATTATTTTTCAGAAAACATGCTCAATAAATTTCGAATTTTTGTAATGGGTCTCGTTCATGTATCCGGAAAAAATCGCAACATGCACATAATTTAATCTAGCATGTTAAAGGCGAATCAACAAGTAATCATGCTCTGATACCAATGTTGAAACGATTACAACATTTTTTGTGCTACCACGTAACACGTAATGGGTTCGAAAAAATACCGTACGAAGTCTCCGAAAATTCCGACGTAGGATCCTTGTTGTTACGAGCCTCCAACACGCTTGATCTTTTTCGCAGGTACGAAAACGGCTACTAGAGTCGAGTTCTTCGTCCACGAACCAAATCCTAGAGCTTGGTGATTGCTCTAGAGAGAGTGCTATAGAGAGAGGGTTATTACTATTGACTTATAATTTATTGGGATATCTCTAGCCTTTATATAGAGATACAATTAGAGACTGGTTTTACCTCTAACTCTTAGGAGATAAAGATTGTATTTATCTCAAACACTTAAGAGATAAATATTCTCTAAATAACTGTATTTATCCAAACTAACAAATACACATAATCTGTTAGTGGGCGGATAATGGGTCCACTGACCCAATTTATTAACACCTTGCTAGTTATATTTTTTAATGAGAAAATATTCTGTGGTCTAACACAAAGTCATCATCTTAAGTGGTATAAGACTACTAATAAAATCGTCCCAACAAAGTAAGATTTGCAAGTTGTATTGTACCATCGTTAACTGTAGTTAAAGGAAATGAAAAATGAAAAGAAAAACTCAAAAATTACCTTCTCTACCTTCCGTCATCCAACGCCAATCCTTCCTCTCTCGCCCACCTCTGTCCAGCACCCCAGTTGGCTTGCTCCCTGGTCGTCGCGCCTTTTCCCCTTTCTGGAAGAACCCCCCCCCCCCCACCCCCATACACAAAACCCCGTCGCCGTCACCAGAAACAACCAGACCCCTTATCTTACCCATGCCTCCTTCCACCACACCATAGTCGCCTCCCCTTATCCCTTATCACACCACTTATTCCCCCCCCCCCCCCCCCCCTCTCCCGCCCTGCTGATTAGACCGCCACCACACCCCCTATCTCAACCACCCCGGCCACCTTACCCCCAGTACGTGGTGCCTCACCCTTTACTTTCAACAGCTCACTTGCTCGCCCCTTCCCCCTCTTCCAAGGCTCTGCCGCCACACCACAAACGACCAAACCCATAGTGACCAACATGGTGCAACAACATGGGACCCAACCAATTGGGTGGTTTATCCCAACTACTGATTAACCATCACACTATTTTATAAAATTTCTTTAGTCGGCACGATTTTAGCGTTAGTCAAACATCACAAAAGCTGTTGACATGATATTAGACAGCCGCTAATTACTTTTTACTTTTTAACGTTTTAGTGACAAAAGTTTGGAATTCACAAAGTGAAAATACATCTCCTCAATAATGTTGCAATAACATAACTAAACATTTTTGGAGTCGACTTTTGGTTGTATCTTTAATTTTCACTATAATCCACTGCAAGATGGGTTTCGCATTACCTCCTCAAGGGTCATGAAGCCTCCAATCTCTTGCTCCACCAATTTTTTGGTTATTAGCGATTGAGGTGATTCGTATATTTCGGGGTCCAGCTTGCTTCTCAATGGCCAATCCTGTAGAGACCAAGTATTTTCTTGTAGATGTGCATGGACGAACAATTATGCAAACTACCGGCCATTTGTACATGTTTATAGCAGGCATCAATAGAAAATAAGTGACCTGAGAAAGTTTAAATCGTTCGGTCATCACTTTTTAATTTTCTTGTTGCGTTATGCAATTCAGAAGTTGTGGGAAGTGCTTGTACAACATACCGTGACCAATTGCAAACTATAGGGATTGAGACCCGCTAGGGTTTCTTGGGAAAATTCCTCATCTGTAAACCAAGAAAAGTAGTCTCCTACAAGTATGAAAAAAAAAGTTCTGTCAAGAAAACCACAAAAAGAAATTGAGAGGGGGAGGTATTCATATTTTGAACAATGCTATATGATTACATGATAAAAATTTTACCAATTCATCTGATCGAGCAACATTAGTACTAAATTTTAGTTCTTTTCACTAGTTTATTTAGGACATTTAAATGTACTTACTTTTGACTAATTCAGGGTAGTCAAACCGCAAGATGATTTTCGCAAGTTGTATCAGAAGATATCCAATAGTCCCTTTTGATTGGACTGTATACTCGGTGTCCTTTTGCTCGTAAAGTGAGTCTATTGTTGTGAAGTTCGGGAATCCGTCGTCCCCATTCCTGATCTCTCTTAGAAGCATCGGCAACAATGCTTGGAGAACCGAGTATCCCGCGTTCCCGTAAAAGGTGCGCTGCTTCACGGCCGAAAACGCTTCATCCCTCGGCACGTAAACGCTGCTACTTATTGTTTCCGAGGATTGATCTGTTTCATATTACGACCAAACAAACAGCTTTATAGGGTTAATAGACTAGCACACGAATCCATTCAGTGGAGTTCCAAGGTTGGCAACCCACTGGTGAAGAGGTTTTTTGTCCCTTAAGAAATCCTTATGAGTAAAAGGGACGTTGTATGGGTTGTGGTGCAAACTTGTTCCACCCCTGTTCGATATCAATATATCATTTCAATGCTCATTGTTAGCAGTTCATGACTGTCGCTAAAGTATAATCCTAAGTGCCGCTGACACTTTTTAGGGACAATTCTAGCTGCTGAAGAGTTATTTTCTATCGGTAAAACAATAAGACACGGTGATGTGGCTGGGTTTCATGAGTTGTCTAATGCTTACGGCAAACACTGGTAAGAGTTTTTTTTTTCTAAACAGGCGATAACTTTTGTTGCTACCCTGGTCATATATAGAAAGTTAGCTATAATCTTTCGTAGCGACAATTAATGGTCATTGAATATAAGTAATGACATTTTTGCTAACATTTTGGTGATAACTTTTAACAGCAATTTATTAACGTCATTAGATAAAAACTATCTAAAAATATTTAACAATTGTTAATTGTTAGTATACGAGGGCCGTATTTCTTCTTAAATAAGGTAATGTAAGACAATCATCTACAACTCATGAAACCAGAGATTGTTTGTAGTGGGAGGGTGGGGGAGGTGGGGATGAGAGGGGGTTAACTGCCAGAGAAAGCAATCACTCATTGTCTTAGCTTGACACAAAGCAATGGACTCCGATGAACCAAAGGAAAAAAGACCACTCTTAGCTTTGGTTTAGGGATGCCACGGACCATGCATAGATGTAACAATTAACAAAAGAAAAAAAATTGGCTACGTGAAAGGAATCTTTTCCCTACCTCATGTATAACGACAATTAATGGTAGTTATAAATATTTCTAGTGCCTTTTATTTTGTAATGCTAAAAAAATGCTGTTAAGAATTATCGCTGAAAGTGTTAATATAACAGCCATTAAAACCATTTAGCGCCTATCAATTGTCACTGAGGATTGGAGGAAGATCTCTACAACTTGGGTAGCAGCCTTAACGAAAAATTAGCGATACATTAAGCTTCCATTTACTTCACGAGATATAGTTCAATCCCTGAAATTTATTTTAAGATAGGATGATGATTTATGCTGGTGTGAAAACTAATTTCCATACCATTCGTGCTCTTTGGTCGGCCAGTTCTACAGCGCCTCGGGTATGGGTGCTCATTGCCTCCGAGCACCAGTCTCCCCGTATCCGGGCTGTCGGGGTCACCAATGTCGTTGTAGACATCGTAGTCGTAGATTCGCTCAGAACTCTTGCGCGCCATTGCCTCTCACAGCTTTCAGATCATCTTGTCTTAGCTTCTTCAACCCACTAGGTGTTTGGAAGGGTAGGTATGACTATTGCAAGGACAGAAAAAGGTAAAATGATGTTATCTGTCTGCCTTTTGTAGTTTTTTGTGAACATGCCGGTGCATGTGTGCACATGCACCAGTATGTAGCTAGATGATATTGACCGTGCATTGCTTGTAAACAAGTGGCATTGGAAAATGCTGTTGCCATATTCATTACTTGTTAACAATTGACATTGGAAAATCTATATTGTCAGGCGTGGAAGCATCTAACCTCGGATTGAAGTAGCAGTTAGGGAAGAGGCTTATGAAGTGTATTTATTGAAGTAATCACGAGAATTACAGTCTCAACCGTACGCTCCGTCACGTGTGGCCAGACCAATTGAATTGGATGACAGTTGATTCTTATTATGACTGGTCTGCTGAGCATGAATCGGCTCGTGTAGTACCATGTGAATACATTCAACACAAAAACTAATTCTAAATGTGAGGGAAGATCCACAAGACTTATATGTAAAAGTACTTTTATAGGTAAGCTTGGATTTTAAAATGTCACAAATTACGTGCTGACAAGAATATATGAAGCAACATGTTAAGCTTGAGTTTGAATTGCTTTTGCTTCAATTGGCCATGTCATTTAAAGTCCATTTTTTTATCCTAATTTTGATTTTCCTTGTTGGCAAACACAAGGGAGGTGTTTCACCTCTCAAAATGTCATGGTGGTACGGTGCTTTCACTAATTATACGTGTTACAGCCACTTAATGCATCTAATACCAACATGTTTAATATGAAGGAGAGTGGTGGCTGACCTTGTTGGTGAAGAAGGTCCTCTTTTCCGGACTAACAAACTTGGACTGAACCCAAGAGTTACAGCTCATGTTCACGCATACGTCGTCATTAGAAGAGTCGAGAACTTTTATGTTCTAAGTACAACTCGATGTGGATTTCATTCACCACTCTCACTGCTCCAATATCCCCAAAGTCACTTGGAAGAACGAAAGCAAACTCATACTTCACGTTGTCATCCTCGTCTTGGCCTGCCCGCCGTGCATAACCTTTGATTGTTTCCTTTCTTTATCCTGTCTCTGCAGAAGGTGAATGAACAGGAAGTGGTTAGCCATTTTTTTTCCCCTTGAACTTGATGTTTCCCACATCTAAGGGGAGAAAGTTTTGTTAAGAGAACAAAAGTGAACTCCACATAAGTGAGAGTTGATGAACACTAGGCTACCTTGATTGATCTAGATCAGCTTCCTATACGTGTATGGGTAGCAACAACTCTAGTATAACTAGAGTTGTTGGGGTTATACTAGAGTTGTTGCTACCGCACTCTCTTGTCTCTCCAACAAGAGAGTGCCGGTAGCAACAACCCTAGTATAACCCCAACAATATGATGTATGTATATATATATACACACACAAAAGAGAGTGCGGTAGCAACAACTCTAGTATAACCCCAACAATATGATGTATGTATATGTATATATATATATATATATATATATATATATATATATATATATATATACATCATATTATTGGGGTTATACTAGAGTTGTCAAAAGGCCAGCGGCCCGCGGGCTGGCCCGGCACCCTCGATGAACAGTAATGGCGGGTTTTGGGCCTAGGCTTGGACCAGGCCATGAAATACCAGAAAAAAGCCCGGGCCAGGCCCGGCCCGAAAAAGCCCGGTTCTGGCCCGACCTGAATAGAAGCCCGGATTTCAGGCCCGGTTTGTGGCCCGGTTCTGGCAGGCCCCACCATTTTCAAATTCTGATTTTCTCCCCAACGGTTATATTTCACATTATTTTCCTAAATTCTACTTTACCCCCCCCCCAATAGCAAAATAACGGCTAGTTTGGGGGATATTTTGGTCTAACTTAATTTTTTCAACTCTTTTAAAGGTTTTTACACTCTTACCCTCCCCAACAACTATAAACGGATAGTTTTTAGGGGTATTTTGGTCTTTTGTGAAGTTTCAAAAATCTATAAATTCACACCATTTCTCTCTAATTTTTCACACCAATCTTCTTACTCTCTCTTATATAAACATTCTACATTTCTACAAGCTTTGCTACTATTTTCCTCTCCAATTACTACTCTTGCTAATTACTACTATTATTTACTAATTAGTACTCTTGCTAATTATTACTCTGTTTACTAATTACTACTCTTGCTAAATTCTAATTACTAACTACTCCTCTTATTAATTTGTTACTCTCTAATTCTTTTGTCTAGTAATTAGTAATTAGTGAATTTATATTTATTAATTACTATTACTAAATTCTTTTTAATTACTAACTCTCTCCAATTTCGAATTACCCTCAGTGATTCATTTGTTACTCTTTAATTCTTTTAATTGTTATTTCTAATTACTAATTACTGCTCTTATACTTGTGTATTTAGTTACTCTTACTAATTTTATTTTCCAATCTAGTAAAAAAGTTTAGCGTCAAATATGGTTGGATTATTGAAGAAATTGAAGCGTGGATCATCATCATCACAATCACCACCGCCAGCACCACGGCCATCACAAACACCAATCCAAGCACCACCACAACCATTCGTTCCTGGACGAATGAGTACAGGCTGTATGATAGATACCCAAGCCAATTGGGAGTTCAATCAAAACATTCCAGATCTTGAATACACGCCTGATCAAGACCCCCGCATTATAGTCAAGGACGCAGCTCGGTTGGCGAAGCTACTACTCCGTGGCATAATCTTAACCCTATGCCTGGTCATGATGAAGAAGGGCCGAGCAATGCCTCCGGTAATGAGCCAGAAGTCCAAAAGGGAAAAAAAAAGAAAGCCGAGTGTTGGAATCATTTTGATGAAGTTATGGTGGACGGCATCCGAAAAGCTCGATGTAAGTACTGTGCTAAATTATTTTCGTCTGGTAGTGGTAATGGACATCTTAACAGGCATTACCCTCAGTGTGCACCTCGACAAGGCCACGTCGAACCTACCCAAACGCAGTTATCTTTTGACGGTAAGTTATTTGTTTATAATCAGCGAGAGCAAAGAGACGGTCTCGCTGAATTTGTTATTCACGATGAACAAGCCTTTTCTTTTGCCGATAATGCTAAGCACTCTAGATATATGAACACATACGTTCAACCTTTGTACAAAAAGGTTCATAGAAACACAACTAGATCCGATGCACTCCGACAGTATAATGCTGCTAAAGCACGCCTGATCGATTATTTCGATAATTTTGACGGTAAAGTTAGTCTTACTTCTGATATTTGGCAATCTCCGTTTACTTTTGTTAGTTATACTTGTGTGACGGCCCATTGGATTGATGCAGATTGGATTATGCACAAGAGAATCATCGCTTTCGAGCTCTTTCCTTTTCCGCATGATGGAATGAACATTGCTACTATTATATTAAAAGCATGTACCACGTTTAAATTAAAGGATAAGATTATGAGTATTAGTTTTGATAATGCTTCTAACAATACAGCTGCTGTTGATGCTTTAGAGGAGAGCCTCAAACCTGTACTTTCTGGTAAATTATTTCATGTTCGTTGTGTTTGTCATATAATTAATTTAATTGTTCAAGATGGTTTAGCTGCTGCAGGAGATATTCTTGTCAAAATGAGGGGTATGACAGCGTATGTTAATAGTTCGAGTCCGAGAACACAACAATTTAAAACGTTGTGTGTTGAATATAATATGCCTCGCAGGAGAGCAGTTACAGATGTGGTCCACAGGTGGAACTCTACATACCATATGCTTTTACACATTCTGGCATACAGAGAAGTCTATACGCATTTTCTACTAACCTTGTTCCCAGCCGGCTTGCCAACTCAAGAGGAATGGCAGATGGCCACATACCTAGCTGAATTTTTGGAGGTATTTTACACGTCTACCAATTTATTGTCTGGTACGTACTATCCCACCTCTCCTCTCGCTGTAATAGAAATTCTCAAGATGGCTACAATGTTAACAAAATGGAGATATATAGGACCCTTTAAGGAAATAGTAAAAGTGATGGATAAAAAGTTTAATAAATATTGGAGTGAACTGCCTGTTATTTTTGCTGTGGCTACTTGTTTAGATCCTAGGTTAAAGTTGCATGGCGTGAACGTCTCGATACAAGAGATATCGAAATTAATGTGCTACCCAGTAGAGGACACAACCGCACTCACAGCGAAAGTGAGCAAGACATTTGAGGAACTGTTCAACCTCTATCGTAATTCTGCTGACGTGCGCGGACGAGCTTCATCATCGACTGCTGAGAGGTATTATGCGCCATACCTTAAGGGCTTTGAACATCTAGTAGCAAGACAACTACCAGGTGAAGGTACTTCTAATTCGGCAGGTTCGTCTACTTTTTCCTCTTTTAATGAGATTGGTGTATATTCAAATACTGATCATTATTCTGATTTATCAATGCAAGAACAGGTTAATTTTAATTTGTTAAATTTTTGGAAACAAAATCAAAACATGTATAAAACTTTATCCCAAATTGCACGGGATGTACTGCCAGTGCAAGCCTCCACGGTTGCTTCAGAGTCGGCATTTTCAGCGAGCGGGAGGGTTTTGGATGACAGGAGGAGTCGTCTTAACCCCGAGTCGCTCGAGCTATGTGTATGTTGGAAGGATTATCTTGATGCGAAATACCGCGAGCAAGATAAACCGATTGATGATAGGAAGAGCAGTGGATATTGAAGTACTTCCGGATGATTAGGTAATTTCTTTTTATTTTCCTTCTCTTAAGTTTTAAGGATAAAATTTGTCACAAAATATAATTTTTTTCATATATATATATATATATATATATATATATATATATATATATATATATATATATATATATAATAAGTTTTTACAAGCAAGATAGATATTTTTCCGTATATATAAAAAAATAGGTAACTTCGCCTGTTTGTTTACAAGCAGCCGGTCCCAAGCCCGGATAAAAGGAGGAGGGCCTATGAACACATTTATCTTCAATTTAACTCTATATGGACGTTAATAATTTACATACATTCATAAATTCGAGCCTCACTTACTTCTTATTTTCTGACAAACACCATATATTAATATCATAGGTTCTTTAATACTCACTCATAACCATCCTATATACATATGAGAGTCTTATATATGGAATAATTTTATTTTGTATATGAGACAAAGTAGAGAGAAAAACTGTAAGTCAAAATCTATACTTATTACTTAAGATCGTCTCGGGAATTAACATGTATCAATCTCAACCAATTAATTTGAAGTAAAATATCAAATAGTAGAAATAGTCTCTTTCAAATAGTAGTAATTGTTATGTGTTAAGATTTTATTAATAAAGCTCACCAAGAAGAGTATAAAAAGGTTTAACATATAATAAAAAATAAAATGAGAGACAAATAAATATGTATATACATACATACATACATATATGTGTATATAACTTATAATGAAATAAAAGGATAAAGATTAGGTTCGTTAAATTGTGAATATTGAACATTTGGACATGTCTAGAGTATATGAAAGAAGAAATTTAAAATTGAGAGATGCAAATGAGAGAGAGAGTAATTTACTTACATAATAACAAGAATCTTAGTCATAGTACTACATTACAATTTGCTTAAATAATAACAAGAAAATATCATAAATCCGTAATTAAGTCCTTTATTTTGAATAATAAGAAAATGCAAAATATATATATATAGGGCCCGGGCCCGGCCAGCCAGGGCTTGGACTGGGCCCAGATTTCCCCTCCATCCAGCCCGGCTCTGTTGGCAGCCCCATTGGCCTGGCCCTGGCCCGGTTTCACGGCAGGCCCTATGGGCCCAGGCTAGGCCGGCCCAAGCCCGGCCCATTGACACCTCTAGGTTATACATAGCAATGGTATGTCTCTTCCCTTAAAGCTTCTTTGTGACCAAAAATAAAAATAGTTTGTCATTTAAAGGGATTCGTCGGTTTCTATAGCGACATAACTAGTTTCTCGTTGCAAAAACATCCTTGCTCACTCAGATCCTACTATAAATTGACGTGTGCATGTGTTTATATGAAGAAAAAAAATTGCTACTACTCAGGTCGTATGAAGATAGCTTATAACCCTTCGTATAACGACAATTAATAATCGCTATATACAGTTACTGCCAATTTTGTTAACACTTTAAGCAACAATTCTTAACTTTTTTTTTAGCATTACCTAAATAAGTCACTAAAATAATTTAACGACCATTACTTATTACTATAGAAGAATTGCAGCTATCTTCCTACCATCCAAGGAGCTGCAAAAATTTTCCTTCACATGAATACGCACGACATGAAATAGACAAACAAGATACAAAGGACAAGATATAAAGAATCAGTGAAAACAAGATGAGATAAGATTGTTCTACTTTGCTATAGACAACACCTACCAGGATCAAGCTCTGCTGCAAAAAACTCCAACAGGAGTGTTCTACCAAAGACTTCAGTTAAATCATTGTGAGCTTGCTCCACCTAATGTTTGTCAGGAACCCGGGTTTTTGTACAGTCATAACTCCAGTAACTTTTTGAGGGGTGCGAGTCTCAACAGGAGTAGTTGTCGGAGTAGGAATAAGAGTTGGAGCAATTGCTTTTATGTTTGGAGAATTATGATGAACACGAAAGTTGTTATTTTTCGATGAAACACAGGCTTTGGCGTGACAGAAACAGGAGTAGTGTCGTTGCCGAAGGGCTTGTTCCATGAGAACAAGGTTTCAGGGGAGAATGACCGAGTCTTCAACATTTTCTCGTTTAGATGGGTTCTTGAAGTAAAATATCAATATGGGTGCTAGAGAAGGGTTTTGTATCGTTCTTGCACTAGATTTGGAGTTATAGTTTATCGCAGACCGGCCTGCCACTCCTTATATAGCGGAAGCATGGGAACAGGAATGGAGCAAGGGGTGACGATGGGGGGAGAGAGGGACAGGGAGCTGGCCTAGATTATGGTTGATTCTATTTTTGTGGTGTGTGTAAATTGTATTTACATTTGGATAGAGTCTGGTTCAAGATGTAGCCAAAGTGCCTCTTGAATGTACTTCTCGAGATCATATCGAAATAAGTGTCGTTAGAGATGTCACAAAAAAGATGACAAAAGTCCTTTGCCTCCTAAAGGGGGAAAAATTATGGACCTTAATCGACCAACATTTACTCTTATAATTTTCGCAACAAGAAGTAAGCAATTTTATAAGGTAAACCTATAGACGACGGACTATTAAAAGCAAATTGCAAACAACGTTTTGAGCAAATATAAGGTTTAAATTGCAACTAAACATAGTTGTCCTATTTCCTTTGATTTCCTCAACAATAACTTTCACAGGAATCTTACCGGGGCAATTGTGGTGACCAAATAATTTGTACAAACAACAGATTGGGTGACAAAAACCCAAACAATATGCTTATCAAAATAGTTTGGTGGAGTTTCATCATAAATCAGCACACCTCAATTTGGGTTACAAAATTCTTTAGCTAACAACATAGAATACTTTGGCACACAAGATTTATAGTTTCATGCTTCAAAACAACTACTCCCCTTAAACCCATGCTTCCTTCAAATCTGGCATACTTCACAAGCAACCCTGACGGTGTTCTTTCTCCATCCTTCTTTATGCATACATTGGGTTACTGCTGAAAATATGCTCCAGGTGTGTTCCGGAACACTAGCCTAGACCGATGACCTATAAGATAGAAAACGAGTAACTGCCAGGTAGGGTTCCCGATGAAGAATTCTCCAATGCTTAAGTACAACGTAGCTACAAGATAGTAACTCTAAAAAAGCATGAAAGACTGTATCTATGTGTGTGTGATTTTTTGTGTACCTAGGGGTAGCCCCCTTCATATAATTATTACAGGTAAAAGACTCCTAGTAGGATTGGACCGTGGGTCAAATGTTTAGGATCGCGTGAGGATCTTTGAGAATCATGTCATGATCTCTAAGGACTCTTTTATAATCCTAATTATCAATCTCGTAGATTGACCCAGTTTGACTGAGAATGCGGGGTGTCCCCCAATTATTGAGAGTTATATTTGAGTTATATCCTAAGCCCCCCACTTCCTTAGCCAATAAGTTTGGCTGAAAAAGTTATACCAGGTGTCTTGAGACACGCATCAGATTTGTAAGGAATTTTCCATCAGCTTGTAGGGGTAAATAATATCTCTCTACTCTATGTGCTCGGATTTAAGCTCTTGGGAGCTTAAGCCATGGAACTTTGCCCAAGTATGGTGCTAGAACTCTAGCTCTGGAGAGCTAGGTCTTAGAATGTCATCTAACCAGGCTATTTGGAATCGTCTTTGGGAAGACGAATCATGGGATCTCGAGATCCTTTAAAGGTTGTGCCCCACGGTAGACTCTTTAGGGAGAGGACAAAGTATGTGCATGCAAGTCGTTGCATGTGCTTGTACACATTTGCCTAAGCGTTTAAATGTCCCCTTAAGAGGTTTCACTTGATAATGTAGTTTTCACCTCTCCGTATGAGGGTGTTTGTTGTAAGTGTGTGTTCTTTAGCTTAGGCCGACCATATCATGCTTGCATTTTACTTTGATACGAACTCTTATCATCAGCTAAGAATTGGCAAAGAAGCCTCGCACTCATTCTTGGCTAGGTTTTGAATTGACAAAGAATGTTAGATGGATGAAGTCCCACATAGCACTTTGTCGTTTCACAAGTTAGAACTGTAGCTAAACTGTTCAGATAGAACTTGAGATCTATCCTATCACCCTTGGGGGTGTTCATCATCCCTTGAGGAACAGCCCTACGGGGCTAGTGGCATGTAGAGTTCTAGTAAACTCCCTTGAGGGCTAATAAAGCATGGAGCTCATGTAAATACCCTTGGGGGTTTGATGAAATATAGGCTGTTGTTGTATGCGTACTTGAGGGCTAATAGAGAATAGAACTCATGTAAATACCCTCAAGGGTTTGACGTACACACCCTTGCGGGCTGATAAAGCGCAAAGCTCATAAAAATACCCTTCGGGGTTTGATAGAGCTTAGAGTTCTTATATGTGCCCTTGAGGGTTAATAGAGCACAAAGCTCATGTAAATTTTCTCGGGAGTTTGGTGGAACACATGTTCTTGTACGTGCCTTTGAGGGATAATGGAACATAGAGCTCATGTAAATGCCCTTGAGGATTTGACAGCAGTTAAAGTCGTACGCGCCTTGAGGGCTAATGGAGCATAAAGCTCATGTAAATACCCTCGGGGTTTAATGGAACATAGGTTCTCGTACGCACCCTTGAGGGCTAATGGAGCATAGAGCTCATGTAAATACCCTTGAGGGTTTGACGGTACTTAGAGTTCTCATACGCGCCCTTGAAGGCTAATAGAGCACAAAGCTCATGAAAATACCTTTGAGGGTTTGATGGAACACGAAGTTCTCATAAGCGCGCTTGAGGGTTGTGGTCGAAGTAATAAATAATTGTTGTCGTGACGCTAACCGAGAAGAGTGCACAAGGCATTAAGCCTGTAATATTAATGATCTCCTAAAATATAAAGCCCCCCACCTTTGAGAAAGCATGAGTATACAGATGGCTTGTTAGCCCATGTTCGTTGTCGCAAGAAGATCCGTATGTGTCATAAAGACATATAAAAGACCATAATCCATGGGCCCAGCTAGACAAGCATATAAATTTTAAAGGAGGCAAAGTCCATCTGAGCAAGATACCACTGATGATTAGTAGAGATAGAGGATGCGAAGTCCGTTTGAGCAGGATTTTACTGGGCAATCCATAAAGATGTTTGTCGCATTTTATCGATATAATGTGCGGCAGTTAGATTCGATTTGCTAGTTTTATGCTTGAGCTTGTAGTTGTACCAAACATATTAGTGATGCCATTAGCAGATGTTGGCGATGAGTTCTGATTTACTAGATGTGGTGGCAGCTTGCGTGCCTCCATCATTGTAGGACTAGCTTCTCAACGAGCAGCAATGTGAATATATCACAGATCGAGACCACTGTATGACCTAATATACCACGAGACGTATATAATGCTGAGTCGGAGGATGTTGCAACAAAACCCTAAGCATGACTCGTAGTCATAGGGCATTGTGAATTTGTTCCTTGCTTGTGAAGCGGTCTATATGTCATTGTTGATGCTCAGGGGTGATTTACGACCTTGCCATGGAAAAAGCATGTGACTGAACAAATATTCTTTAAAGTAATAAGGCATGTTAACATACAAGTTTAACTATGTTTTTAACACAGAAAAGGATGGTGTTCAGACACCATGACCCCATTATGGCTTTGGCAGTAATTAAACAACAGGAGTGTGTTGCACTGCATGCCACAGGTGAGCTTAAAAAAGTTGTAGCATTTAAAGACCCAACATATCACCTGCTTGTACCAATCAATGCAATTACATAATGCTAACGAATCAAATAGGTCTAGGCAATGAAAGTGCACAGAAAGCAGCCTTTAAGAAGGCTTGATAGTGCTTAAAATTATAGTCGCTTTATTATTAGTGATGGATATGCACTATCAAAAGTGCACAAACTTTTAAAGAATACGTAGCATGTTCAGCCTAAGTATGCATTCTAAAAAGCTTAATGCTCAAAGGAGTTTATGTCGTATGCCAAATAAAAAAGACCATGTAAGTCTTAAATCTAAATAGGCCTTTTTGACAGGTTAATGCTTAATACTTTTAAAAGTGTGTGGCCTAAGACGAATAAATAAGACCCTTTGGGTCTTAAGTATTAATATGCATTTTCTATAGGCAAAAAGTCTAATACTTTTAAGAATGTGGCAAATGTGGAATAAACAAGCCCATGTTGGTCTAGAACATTAATAATCGACCCATTGGGTCCAGAATATTATTAAATTTTGTTGAGGGCGTATACGAAATCTAGAGAAAGATAGATTGAACTTATCTACCCATTTTTCTCTTTCACGAGGTGTGGCCTCTGTCGGCAGATCTATGTTGGCTGGTGGTCGACAGTGTGCCGGCGACGGCACTGCTTGGTGCTACTATGAGGTGCCGAGGCGCTACTTGTTGCAACGTCTGGATCTGCGCCAACCGCTTAATGGCAATGGTGGTTTCCTGGAAGGCCTACCATGGTGGTGACGACGGCATCTTGATGGGCTTCAATAGGGCTTCTCGCTATGGCTGCAGTGCGGCGCTACCATTAGCCGCGCTGGCGATCACCATTTTCTTCATGTGAAAGGAGAGAGATCGCGCAGGGTTGCGATGTGCTACGGTGGTATAGCTTTGGAGCCACGGGGGTTGCAGTTGTGTCAATTGACGTCGGCGTTGCTTCTTCCTCTTCTTTTTTTTATTTTCTGATTTTTTGTGATGGTAAGCTGTGGGGCAACGGCACGACGACCGCGAGATGGTGTGGAACTTGTTCCTGCCGGCTATCGCAGGTCTTCTATGATAGATCGAAGGCAATCATGTGGTGGTTTCGACCTTGCACAGTGGTGCCGCTGGTGCTGCTTGCGGTGATAATGGGTGTACTGTTTGAAGACGGTTGGGTTTAGAGACCCACAGTGGCGAAGTCGTCGGTTGGCTACCGACGCCAGTTTCTAAGACGTTTGATCAGAGTATTATTTGTTTTTTTGGTAGCTGCTCTGGCAGCTTTGCAATGCTGGTTGGCGGTTTATGATGCCCACGACCCCAGTGGTAATGGTTGTACGGCCGTGGGGCTACCCCATAAGGACTGGTGGTTGCGGTGGTGCCGTTGATGGTTTTGCCATAGGGCTGCCGGTGGCAGCTCACTCCGTTTTTTTCTTTTTTGTGAGTTTGAAAAAAAATTAAATCTGAGACTAGCAGCAGCGGCAGTTATGTCAAAAATTTCCACACGTTGCCCCCGACAATTTGGGATACAACCGTTGAATTTTCTTGAGGTCAAACGGTTAGGCTGGCGAGTCTCACGGATGGCGCCAATCTGTAATGTTAAAAATATGCTCCGGATGTGCTCCAAAACTCTAGCATAGACCGATGACCTACAAGACAGAAAACAAGTGATTTTCGAGTGGGGTTCTCTGTAAAGAACTCTCCGATGCTTAAATCAAAGTGCAGCTACAAGACAGTAATTATGAAAAGCATGAAAGATTGTGTCTATTTGTGTGTGATTGTTTGCATACTTAGGCGTAGCCCCTTTTATATATCTGTAGGAAAAAAATCGCTAATAGGACTGGGTCGTGGGTAAGATATGTTAGGATTGCGTTAGGATCTTTGAGAATTATGTCATATCTCTAAGGATTCTTTTAGAATCCTAATTATCAATTTAATAGATTAACGCAGCTTGACTGGGAATGCCAGGTGTCCCCCAATTGGGAGATATATTTGAGTTATATCACATTGTGTTTGATATAACCATATTGATTTTGAGTTATATCACTTTGTGTTCGGTATGACAGAATAATTTTTTATTCACTTTTATTTTGGTTTATCGCTTATTTGTTAATGGTTCCAAGATGTCTAGATTACTCTTATAGAACTAGGGATGAATAAAAAAAATCAAATCTATCAATTTCTGAATAGTTTCAGTACATCATTTTCAAGGTAATTGTCGACGAAGGTTCAGCCATCCACAAGATTGGGATTTCCTGTTGTAACCAGCAATGTGAGAGAGGGAAGAGAGAGGGGGGATGCTCTCTCTCTTCCCCCTCTCACATTGCTGGTTACAGCACCTCATGGTTACATGGGTTACAGTAAGGAATCCATATCGCCATCCACATGGCTCTGCACCAACAACCGTACCTTCACTTAACTTTATAGTTGGCGCGAAATCCCTTTCATGAATAGTCTGGGATATTTTTCGTTGCAATTATTTGGCATGTAAATTTATGTTCAGTATATGTTGTCAGGAAAGTGGTAGTTTAAGAGAAAAGGGTAATTTTATAAAATGACAAATAAATTGACTTGTAAGTACACTTGGTTGGTGCAAAATGTTTGGCAAGAACAAATAAATTTTCATGAAATGTTTGGCTATTAGCAAGCCTCTGGAAATCTTCAATGCGATAATTGAATTCGATTCCACAATTGCTTTGTAGGTTTCTCATAGTCAAGTGATCTCAACCGATGGTAGGCCACCTCTGTCATAATTGCCAATTAAATGCTAGCTCAATTATTTAATCATATCTTAAGTTATATATTGCACATAGGATAAAATGAAGCGGTAGTTCTACTTCTTATACTTCGTCTTATCTTTTCTATGAGCATGCTTATGAGTTGAACGCCAGACTTTAACATCGTATCAAAGCTAGACCCACTACCTATTTCTCTTCTTATCTCCATGTCGTAATTCAGATCAAGGTTCTTTATTCTAATCCTCATCGAGGCTCTTTAATTTTATCCTCAAGTCATATGCCATTACGAATTCGAACCCCAAACTCCCGATGTTCTTGATCAACAATTAATCCCGTGTTTCATTGAAAAATGAGTGTTAGGTCATATCCCATCTCGACTAAGATAAGTGGTAGATTTGTTTTTTCAATCTACCTGGTTGGCTTATTCTTTCTATGAGCATAATTTTGGGTTCATAACCGGACTTCGAGACATATGATAAATCCTAAACTTCGATTTCCCATCCCATTAAAAGCCCATTCATAATATATACGACATCAATCCTGAAGTTTTTTACAAGCAAGCTTGGGCTCTCGGTTGTTGGGCTCGTCAATATTTTGTTATGTTTTGTATATTTTGCACAAGTTTATGCGTCCAATAGTCGATGTCATCAAGTTAACCCAGCTCCATTAATGATTTTTTTTTAAGATTTTATATAAATGCATCTTTTCTAGCATCATTATGTAAATAATTTGAGTTAAATATTAGTACCCTAAAAGTACAGAAAACTCCCACTTAAGGATCGAAATTTTCAAATTTTACACATCAGAGTCTAGAGTTTTAATTTTACAATTAGTAAGTACCTCATCTGATTTTCCGTCCAAATTGATAACGGAGCGATGGGTAAAATTGTCAAACTCTTTAAACATTAATTTAATTTAAAAAAATCAATCCTTTCATCACCATCCCTACTAATCACCCTACCGTCACCGGCCTATAACCCCTGCCAATCACCCTATCGTCACCGCCACAACCAACTTGCAACTAAACCTCCTACCACCATCAAAGCACGGGCAGATCCATGTCCAAGAGCTGCTGAATTTATGCCATCAGCGATGCCGCCACACCACAAGCATTCCAATCTTTTTTTGAAATTTTAGTTTGAGATCTACTTTAATTTTGAAATAATGTCATTTTTTAGATCTGTTGTTCTATGGTGATGTTAGTGTTGGTGCAATTAGAAGTGGTGTTGATTGGTGGGTGTGCTATTGATCAATTGGGTGTACTTATTGTTGTTACGATGATTGGTTGGAGGTGTTTGGAGGGGTGAAGGATGGTAGGGCAGTAGCAGGTTTAGGCTGCGATGGTGGTGGCGAAGGAAATTGGGGGTGAAAGTAAGGACGATGGCCGAGAAAGGGGCAGGTGGCTAGAAAGGGTAGTGGTTGGTGGTTTGTTGTTTTTGTGTGTACAGGTGTGTGTGATGGACGATGCGGGAACAGGAAACAATTTGAGTGTGTGCCAGTATGTGTGGGGGGGAGGGCGTGGATTGATGGTGCCCAGGGAAGAAGGGGGTGGTGGTGGGGGAAAGGGCGATTATTGGTGGGTTTGAATGGAGTGATGGACCAAGGAGGGCCGGATTGGGTGTTCAGTGTGGCAAGCTTTTGGTGAAAAGAGCAAAAACCGGTGAAGGAGCTGGTGGGCGATTTGTGCGTTCGCATGACACTGTGTGTTTGTTTTTGTGCGTGGGGTTGATGTGCGCGTCGCGTGTGTGGTAAAGTGGGTGGTGGCTGGTAGGGAATTTTATTTTTCTTTTATATTTTAATAGCAAAAATGTGATGATGATTTTGCCCCTGACACTTTAGAAGCAAAGTTAGAGATTTGGACGGGAAATCAGATAAGGTACTTACTAATTGTAAAATTAAAATCCTGGACCCTGATGGGTAAAAATTGAAAATATGGGTCCTCAAGTGAGATTTTCATGTACTTTCAAGATACTAATCTGTATTTAATCCAAATAGTTTTAAGCCTCTTGAATTTGTATATACCTACCACATCTGCGTAAGGTTCATCTGACTGTAATGCATTTCTTTCCTAGTAAAGAAGGGAAAGCTGGTCAAGTACCATTATACATCCTACAACTAAAATTACATTTGAACATGAAATTGCAAGATGTTACAACTGCGTGCGAGTCTCTGACTATGATCATTGAAAGCTGCGTAAACCTAGGTGCAACCCAAAGCCCATTCTAGAAGTTGGGCGGGGTTTGGACCGTGATAACTTTCACTCAGTTAAGCGCCAACCCAGCCAAAAACTCATTGTGGAGTATACGAGCTGAGATTAGCAGTTTATGAGCAAATTTCTCAACTTAATGTACCTTGGTAGGCCCTCAAATGATGAAAGCTACCAAAGTAAACTTTGGTTTCAACCGCCACCACCACCACCACCGTCTATACCAACCTGCTACCATCAACATCTTACACAGTCATGCCAACACCAACATCCCCTGCATTAGTAACCCTAGCCAATCATCCTCACATCTACACCATGAGACTTACAATTACTGCAAGTCTTGTAGCTCTCTCACATAGAGACTTCTCCCTTCCAAGCTAATAACCTGATTCTGTCATTAGTTGACGACCCTATGAATCTCAAGGTGTTATAGTTTTGGGAATAAGAGACTTCACTCTTTAACTGCCATAAAAAATCTATAAAACCATGATTGAGGTGGCGAATCCATGGGCGTTGCATTCTCCTAACAAATCCGATTGTTTGGTTGTCAGGGTATTGATGTGTCATCAAAATCCATGGTTGTTGCTTCTTTGGAGAAGATCGATGTTGCAACATCCTTAGAAGTAAAGGTCCAACATGTTGTCATGATATTATGACTTCTTCCTCTGGAAATCATATATGACTAGCATTAACCCGTGCGTTGCACACGGGACTAATAACAGCTAATTAAAACTATGCAAGCATAGTGTACCACTCTACTGCAAAAACCCACCATTGTTCACCCGTCTCCTTTCGTTCACCTTCTGTCCAATCCATAATACACTAACCAGCTCATTCTTACTGTTCACGCAGCTTTACTTTCACCCCTAGTACACTACAATTCACTCCATTAACATTTATATATACACACACTAAAATCACAAACATGCAATACACAATATACACCCAACGACACAGCATTTACAAACCCATTTTCTCTTCTTCTTCCTTTCTGTTCTCTGCACACTCACATGTCACCTGAACACACATCTCTACACATACACATACAGTTGCAGTTCCATCTTCTCCCATCCTTTCTCATAACCCACTTCTCACATGAACACATAAGCTCCCTTAATACACATTGCACGTTAAGACCCTCATTTATGCAGCATTTCAGGGCTGCCATTGCAGCCCTTTTCACCCACCTGACAAGAAAACACTTCTCACAATACCCTTCAACCCACACGCCCAAACATCTCACATAAAACACTCACACTCTCGGCTACCTTGCACCATTCTTCCACCTTACAAATACACACATCTAACACACTTGTTCACCTGTTCACCCACAAAATCCCTCCTTCTGCACACCGTTACACCCACGTAAAACCACTTATACACAGCCATGTACCGCCACTCCTTGGCTGTTCCGTTTCAGCCACCATAGCTGTCCAAAACAAGACACTCACATCCTCTCACACACATGCAATACACATTTACACAATTCAACAATAAACATACAATATGCTAAGTAAATCTATAAGAAGGCTTACAGTAAGTTGGTTCACTTTGTCGAATTCCGGCGAGTCCTTCTTCGGCCCTCTTTTCCTCTCTTTCTCTTTCTCTTTCTCTTTCTCTTTCTCTTCGTTGTCTGGCTTGTAACCGTAAATGGGATAAATCCCACTTGTTCCCATTTCTTCGTGATTCGTTTCCTTGTCTCCTTTTAAAAAATAAATTTTTCTAAATATAAAGATTTGACTTCATTTCTCTTTTTAATTACCTAATAATCCTCAATCAAATTTACATTTTCAACTTATGATTCAATAATTTTGTCACTCATAAACTATAAGGCTCAATTCCACTAATCTACCACGTTTTGTTTTCTTTTAAAAAAAAAGTCGCTTAAGTTGGTAGAAATATTTCTCACCAAATTGTCGCTAAACGTCTGATAAATAATCAGTTAGGATTTTCTTTCTCCCCCCCCCCCCCCCCAATAAAACTAGCTTTAGATTATGGGTTATTACACTTCCACCATGAGACCAACAACTACCATGCACAACCTGATGCAGGACTTTTATCATCACCTCCAGCATCTTTGTCTTACGCGGAGACTTCTCCCTTCCAAGCTAACAACCTGGTTCTGTCATGGGTTGACAACCCTACGAATCTAGAGGTGTTACAGTTTTTGGAATACTTCTTCATTCTTAGCTGCCACAGAATCTGTAAATTCCTTAACCCATTATATCCTAATAATTGTGGTCCTTTTTGTCTTGGTCAATGGGGAGATGGATGCTAAGGATATTCTTAAGTGTGTCAGGGTTCACCCAATCCTTCATTATATCTTTGTCCTAAAGCCCATTCTTTATAACATGATTAACTTTGAAGTCATCCCTGCCAGTATCATGGACGTATCCCAGGGGTGCTTGCCCACACCACCGATCCTTCCAAAAGCTGGTGATATTGCCATTATTAATGGTCCATTTAACCCCTTTTTTCAGGTAAGACAGAGTTTGTAAAATACTTTTCCAAACTGGAGAGCCTTTTTTGTTAGTTCCCCAATCCATCATTCCTCTACTTTTAATGTACTTGTCTTGAAACACTTTAACCCATAACAATTGTTCCTGATTAATAATTTTCCAGTCCAGTTTTGCCAAATTAGCTAAATTATTGTATCTGACTTTTCTAATTCCCAAAACTCTTATTCTCTTGGGTTGGCAAACACAGTCCCAATTGATGAGATGGATTTTCTTTCTTGTCTCAGTATCCCCCCATAAGAAGGAGTGATTCACCCTATCCAGTTTATCACAAACCGCTATTTGGAGGGCTTGAACTTGCATGAAATATGAGGGGATAGTGGATGTGACCGACTGTATCAAAGTGTTTCTACTAGGAAGGTGAGAAGTTTAGTTTTCCACCCAGTAAGTCTACTTTGAACTTTTTTGGAGGGTTAGGCTATACAGAGATCTAAAAACTCTACTATTGATCAAGGGGAAACCAAGGTAAGTCCCTAAATTGTCGGTCAAAGGTATACCACATCTAAGGCTAATACTTTGGGCCTTCATCTTAGGAATATTCTGAGAAGTAAAAATCCTAGACATCTTGAGATTGATACTCTAACTAGATATCGTACAAAAATTATCCAGTAACTCCATGACTTTGTTACACTCTTTATCTTTATTTTTGCAAAAGATAATGAGGTCGTCAACATAGAAAACGTGTGAAATTAAAGGACCCCCTCTGAAGGCTCTAAGCCCCAACCACTTTCTGTTTTTATTACAATCTTGAAACATCTGAGAAAGCTTCTCCATGCATAACATAATGATATAAGGGGAGAGAGGATCGCCCTCTCTAATGCCCCTATTGGGTTTGAAGGATTTGAGGGGTTTCCCATTCCACAAAATAGATAGGGAGGCTCCATAGATCATATTCATAATGAGGTTTATCCATTTCCTCGGGAATTTAAAATCTTCAAGAGTGTCTTGGATGAAATTCCAGTTGAGTATATCATAGGCTTTCTCTAGATCAATTTTGAAGATAAGACCTCCAATTTTTCCTTTCTTATTCCTAAGGGTATGAATGATTTTGTTGGTGACTATGGCATTGTCTATGGTAGACCTACCAAGGATAAAACTACTCTGAGCTGGGCTAATGAGTTATCCAACAAAGGTCTCAATCTATTAACTAAGATTTTTGAGAGAGCTTCATAGGACACATTGAGCAGACTGATGGGCCTGAATGGGGTTATACTGTGGGGGTTGTCCACTTTGGGGATTAAGGTGACAAAGGTTTCATTGTTGGATTCAGGAATTTTCTTAATGCTGAAGCAATTCTTAATGAAGTTGCAACATGAGAGACCCACTATATCCTAATAATTATGGTAGAACAAACCATTAATCCCATAAGATCCTGAGGCTTTGAGGATTTTGATATTGAAGAAAGCATATCTAATCTCCTTGTTGCCGGTGGGAAAGGACATAGTTTTAGCATCACAGTCATCAATATAGGAGGGATTGAAATTAAAGGTAGGTCTACTATGGATCTGATTGGGATCATAGAAAAGGTTATGGAAATGCTCAAGAATATGATCCTCTAGACTTTTAGGATCTGAAATCTAGCTCTTGTCAGAGGCTTGAAGGGCGAGGATTTGGTTTCTCTACCTACGAGCAAGAGTGGACACATGATAAAACTTGGTATTTCGACACCTTGGGTATGCCAATTAGCTCTAGACTTTTGATGCCAAAGAATTTCTTCTTGCTCAAGGGTCTCTATATATTAGGTTCTGATAGTCCTCTCAAGACATTCAAGATTATGGGATTTATGGTCAGCTAGAGCTTTCTGGATCCCTAGAAGCCTAGCGCATAATCTACGTTTCCTTCTGATGATGTTTCCAAAAACCTCCTTATTCCAAATTTGAGCTTTAGTTTGGAAGTTCTTAATTTTGTTAGAAAGGGAATTATAGTTATTCCAGGCATCCACAACAAGGTCCTTGAAGTTATTGTGTTGCATCCAGGCCGCTTCAATTCGAAAAGGTTTATGTATAAGAGAGTTACTGTTTTTGAAGAGAGTACCTAAGCAGTTGATAATAATGGCACAGTGGTCAGAAGAAGTACGAGGAAGATTGCAGACCTGGTCCTACGGGAAGATTAGGCACCATTCTGGCATCGCCATTGCTCTATACAGTCTCTTTTGGACGTTGGCCCAACCTTGTCTTCTGTCCGTCCATGTCAACTTAGGACCGGTACATCCGAGATCTACTAATCCACATTTGTCGATTCGATCCCGAAATTTGCGAATTCTAAGATTATCTGAGTTATCTCCCCTTCATCTTATTTCATTGCTGTCAGCTATGTCGTTGAAATCACCCCCTATCAGCCATGGCATGTCATTTTTGGAGGCAAAGTCGATCAAGTTTTGCCATAGAAGATCTCTTTTACTCTGATTAGGGCTGGCATAGACCGCGGAGAAGGCCCAATCCTCATAATCTTTCCTCAAAATGACTGAGTGGATTACTTGATTAGTGGCCTGGAGGACCGAAACATTGACTTGACTAGAGTCCCAGAACATCCATAGTCCACCCATTCTGCCTTCAGGATTGACGATACAAGAGGTGCTATATATCCCAGATCATGAAAGAAATTCCCCATTTTGGAGAAGTTAACTATGGGCTCCAAAACCGCAATAGCATTGGACCTAAATCTAACATTGATTTCCCTGAACTCGTTTTGAAAACGGTTGTTGCCTACAACACCGCAATTCCAAATGAAAATATCCATGGACTTGCACTGAGATAGATCTGGAAGGGGAGTTCTATCTGGGATCTACAATGCTGACTTGATCCAAGTCTTCTCTTGGATTTGGTTCTGCATTGGAGCTAATTGGGCCAGGTGAATCGTCATGGGGGCATTTCCCGCCTTGCTGCACTCTGTTTTTAGCCTGATTTCTTCGTTCGTCCAGAGCAATCGGATCACATGAAGTTCGGGGGTCTTGGTATTTACGACGGGGCTAATTATCTCTCTGTTTAGCTAGTGGAGTTGGATGGGGATGGTGTCCATCTTCAAGATTTAGGGGAGTGACCCTATAATAATATGGAGGTTTTGTCGTGAGTTTCTTCTTGGAGTTGGTGACGAGGTTATGGATCTTACTTGGTGAATGTGGAAGAGAAGTGACTTGTCGGGGAGGAGAATGTGACTGAAAATTACTAGAGTTAGGATTTGACTGTTGGTGAACTAGATCTGTCCGAGGAGCCGAACTGGATACATCAATATCCATAAGAATCTCTTCCTCTTCAGTATTGTCTGTAAGGGCCCAGAATTTTCCTCCAATAGCCTGGCCCAAGGTGGGGATAGAGGCTTCCTCGCTGAGTTGGTCATTTGGTTTTATCGTAATGTCTGTATCCTTCGCTTGGGCTTGGCCCAAGACATTTGTCAGTTAGTCGAATTGTTGGACTTCTAGAGGTTGAGATTGATTCGGCTCATTTGGTATCAGCCTTTCCATGGAGGGCCTTTTTCCATTCTTCAGAGGAGGGGGCCTGCTCTCGACCTTTCGAATATCTTTGACAGTATCAGATCGGTTTATTGGACCAGACTGAATTTGAGTCTTGCCCTAACTAGGTCTTCTGCCTCTTCTTTTAGCTAAACGCCAAGGCCCATATTCTGACTCATCCAGTTCAGCTTCCCTAGCTATATGAACAATGTGGCTAGCTACCCTGCCTTGTTCTATCACTATCACTAGGTTTTTTTTTGCAGGTTTCCGTTGGATGGATCAACGGTAATCTTCTGCTTCTCTGGTGAGGATTCCAGCTTCATTCCAGCTTCTCATGGCAATTTTCCTGTCGATGTCCAATCCTGTCACACAAGAAACAAAAATTATTAATGTATTCATATTCCATATTTTCTATTTCCGATAATGTACGCTGGGATAAAGGGTTTAGCTAGGTCCATCTCAATGCAAACCCTTGCATATTTTTCCCTTGTACACGTAGTTGTATTGAAATCAATTTTGATCGATTTCCCGAATTTCTTTGCAATCTTGAAAAGAACTCGTTCTTCATAGTATTCTATAGGTAGCTCGAGGAGTCTTAACCATATGGCTGTTTTGACTTCTTGAGCTTCCGAAGGTTTGAAGTTAGATTCCCATTTCCTAACTGTAAGGTAGTGTTCAGGATAATCCACGGTCCCCCACTAGCAACTAGATGGAAATCCTCCAAGAAATTGAATTTAATCATGAAGAAGCCATTATCAAGGTCCACTAATCCAAAATCCCCTTAAAGACTCTAAGAGATTCCTTAGTTGAGTTGATAGGGCTCGAAAACCAATAGTCTTCCCCATCAACCTTATGATGAGACTGGACTTTCATTGTTTCCTGATCTTTTTTATTAGATTTGGGGACACGGTTATCTTGGGGAGTAAGGGATTTTCCTTGCTGTGATCTTCATCCATGATCTCCACATTGACTAAGTCATCTTCACTCTAATCATCAATTTCTTCATCTGAGGTTTCTTCCTCCATATTGTCATCAAAGAAGACTGCGTTATTAGGTTTCTTGGCCGCCGCATTTCGATATGATTCCACAAAGTTAGCTCACAACCAGGATTTTCCAAAATGGGAAGGGTGATGTCTTTGGCTCCCAGTTCCCGTAAACTCTCGAAATTCGTGACTTCCTTATGATCATTCTTCTGTTTCTTGTTACTTCGACCACGGGAATCCTCTTTCTCCCCTGGTTTACCAAAGGAATCGGAGGAAGGAAAGGAGGGTTGATTGCCGTGGAGTGCGCCGTGGGTGGTGGGGCACAATTCACTCTGCATGGGGCCTGGGAATGTGAATATAAAGGAACGGTAATTCCGGAGCGGGACCAAAATGTGATTGCCCAGTATCTGACAGGCTAAAAAGAAAAGTATTTTTTGTGTATGTCACGTATTTGGATAAACATGGATAATCTGTACCCAACCCTAAACGAAACAGGACTTCCACGTTGCTTTAGGTACAGATCAACTTTCAACAGGTCACTGTCATACACGCCCGTCCCAGTTTTTGGCAGCGGCTTGGGTCAACGCTTGGTTATTGGCAATTGTGATATCGCACATTTACCTTGAAATAATAATGCTGGTAAATTTTATTTAAGAAGAGGCGAAAGGTAGAAAGTAGAACTAAGTATTTTTCAAGACAAGATGGTAACTCTGTCATATATCATGACACCAAAACTTGATAAGAAAAAGCTAAGATATGACTCTTCAACCTGATGCCTCTTTCATCAAGTGTAAAGAGGTCACTTGGTATATGAGTCCCGATAAACTCAAGTATTTCCCTCTCTTAAATTGAGACAAACACCAGAAAACCACAAACATGATGAAAAAAATTGGCAGCAAAAAGCATGACCAAAAGTGTGGTCCTCCAAAATTTGGACCGTAAATTTTGTCAGAGAAAGTAAGGCACCCATGGTCTACATAAGATTAGTTGATCAAGATCCTCCTGTGCAATATGAAATTTATGATGACAATTTTTTGTCACTAAATAAATATTTACCAGCATTTTTTTTGGTACAAGCAGACAATCCTGATCCAAGATTCGTATACCGTAAACAGCATGAATCCACGAGCAAAAGTATACTTCATATTCAGGACAGTCTCTTTGTTACAGCATGCACATAGATTGAAGATACAATCTAACACAACCAAAGACCTTACAAACCTGACAAGAAAATGGAGATACAATCAATACCACCCGCTGCATCAGTGAAGAGCAAGAAGCCTATCAGAAAAGAAAACCGCCCTTGATTGCCAAGAGCAAGCGTGTGCACGACTGCGGGAGGATTTGGTTTTGGTTGCGGGGAAGGGGGAGGGGGGGGGGAGGGGGAAGATGGGATGTGAACCTGATTTACATGGAAGACAGAAAAGAAAGGAAGACAGCGAGTGAAAAATGGTGAGAACAAACAAGCTATGCACTTGCTAAATTTTGCTCTAAAGATCCTGATCACATCCAATCTCAAACTCCATTTTCCACCAGAGAAACTAGAAGCATATATGTGCAGCTAAAAATGAATGACATGCCATAAGTCATTAATGTCTAATCTCCAATGTTGATAGAACCTAGGAGGACTAATTTGAAAACCAAGCATCTGAGATTTACATAGAAATTCCCAGAGTACACAAAGATTACATCATAGTCCAGTACCAGATTATGCTCGCCACGCGTTTGTCAATCCAATGGCATAAATGCAGAACAGATCTTCAAAGAACTATACATATCTTCTGTAAATACCCAAAGCTTGGGGATGAGCAGAGGTGAGGTTGACATCTACCAGGTTTTAACTTCAAAGCTACCAACTTCATTCAAAGGCTCTACACGTACCAATATCAAGTATAGACAATAGGTTCACCATGGACACTACTTCATATCATTAAAATGAAACAATGAAAGCAAAACAGCGTAAAATGAAGAGTAGATGGTCAAAAGAAAAAGAAAGAAAAGCACTGATATTGGCGCAGTAGGATAACAAAACCAAAAAAAATATCAAAGAAGGTTAACGCCTCGCACCACCATTTTTAAACAAAGCAAAAACTTAAGAGGGCCTTACACCACTCGGACAAAGCAACATTTTGAAGGAAAGATATGTAGTGAATTTTTCAAACACCAAAAACTAATGAAATATAATTTTAGAGGGACACAAAACCCAAAAGGAAAGCTAATAATTCAATAATCTAAAACATCAAAAACAAAACCAAACTCAATAATCTCAAACATAAGAAACAAACCACCATGTTCCGTTTACATTGTATCATATGGACTCAAAAAAACTACAACAACCTCATCACGTAACTAAAATGCGATGAAATTGTCGCACAAGAATTAACTGAGCCTCCAATGCTAATGACAGGGAACGATCCAGTGCCACACGAGCTGTCTATAACAGCCACTCTGTGTGTGCGTGGTTTTTTTTTTTTGGGTTGGGGGGGGGGGGAGGAGAGAGAGAAAGCCTGCTACACCAGCCTTTTTGTAAAATCATAGCACAGGGTTATCTAATGCTCATACGTCAAGGGTCATGGTCGTAAGGGGTACACATCTGCTAATAGTCCCAATGTTCAGCCACCAAAAGACATTAAACACTACAAAACACCATGGTGATTAAACTTCTATGATTTCCAGCTGTCTGAGGTTTTCAAGAACTTTGTATTAGCTACAGGTGATGCAGCATGAACTCTTTCCCTTCCGTGAGCAAACAGAGCAGCGAATCAGATTATCTAAAGCGTGAAAAAAAAATATGCCTCACGCTGATAGTCCCAATGTTCAGCCACCAAAAGACATTAAACACTACAAAACACCATGGTGATTAAACTTATATGATTTCCAGCTGTCTGAGGTTTTCAAGAACTTTGTACTAGCTACAGGTGAGGCAGCATGAACTCTTTCCCTTCATGAGCAAACAGAGCAGCGAATCAGATTATCTAAAGCGCGAAAAAAACATGCCTCACGCTATGCTGCACAGTAGGCATGAAATGTTAAAACTTTTGAAACATGTCAAGATCAGACTAATATTCATCTGCTAGCAACTAACTGAACTACACAAAACACCAACTCATCCCTTCCTCCCCCTCCCGCCCTACTACTTGGGGTTAGAGGAGGGGAAATTATACTCTCTAATTCTCCCTGTATTGAGTTTATGCTATTTCCAAGTTATAATAGAGGTGGCGCATTTAACTGCCACTAAGCAAACCACGACAATTTCTAATTCACGTGCCTAGAGTGGCAAATCAGACCTTAGCTGCACTAAGCCTGGAGCAGGAGTGGGCGCGAGGTTACGGACTGAGACAATCACTCACTCAGTGCTTTTTGGGGTGGGAGGGGGAGCAGGTGCGAGGTATTGAAGCGGGGTTCAAGGGAGAGAGTGTCAATAGAATTGGAGGATCCTGCAACTAAGAATCAGCCCAGAAACAGATGTAAAAAGGGATACGTGAAACATAGCAACAACTTTGTACAACACGGCCATGGCCAGGAACCAATATGTAAACTAAACAATAGTGAAGGATGGAAATAAAGCAACCGTAAACATTAAATTTATAGATTAAGTAAAAAAATATTAGTCAACAGTGAAAGAGCATCATGGAAGATTACAGGTAGCTTGATCAGTTCTACACCTTCCAATTGAATCAAAAATGCAACGGTGAAAGGCAACTACCAAAAGAAGAAGTAATCAGAAAAGGAAAAAACAAAATGAAAGTAAATGTACTAGGCCTCGCAGCCGGTAAAGAGATTGGTCAGCTATGTATCAAGGAATACAATCTTACTTGCATTCCACACCAGCTTCGGCAGCTCGACGAGGCTTGTTTTTCCTCCTGCTCCCATTGTGACGAAAACCATTGGATTTAGTCGAGTCATCAGTGCTCGATCTGGTTCCATTACCGTTTTCCACTTTGACTGGATCTGGCTTCTCTTTTGCCTGCGTAGTCCGCTTTCTCTTCTTTCCATTTTCAGTTCCACTAGTACTTTTCACCTCTTTGCTAGATATGGTAATTTTTGCACTTGCAACGTCATCATCTTCTATCTTTTCAGCTTCCTCTTCATCAAATTCATCCACCAGTGGTTTCAGCGGCCTACCTCTTCTCTTCTGTGCAGGAATTTTCTCTTCCTCGCCACTTCCAGGATCATCGTGATTAGTCACAGTCAACTTCTTCCCCTTTCCTCTACCTCTACCCATTATCTTTAGACCTCCAAAACACCAACACTAATACAGATTCTGTAAAGCAAAAGAAATAACTTTAGACCACACAGGCAAAAACATCTAAGACAATCCCTATATCCCCATAAAAACGACACCTTTGACTTTTCTGGTCAAAACTTAAAAATAGATTTTGAGAGGGTTAGAGATGTTCATCAATGCTGAGTGTTAATTCAAGGTAGACTCAGTTTGGAAAATGTAGCTATAGTGTTTTCTGAATTTTAGATATTTGAATTGCTATCCTAACCTTTTGAAAAAAGTCAAAGACATCTAACAGTGCATAAAAGTACGCAAGGGTTATCAATACAAAATGAACGAGAAAATATCTTAGCTAATGTCTCGAGTCCCGTCATAATGAATCACCAACAAAACTATGCTAAAATATTTCCAAAAGTAGTTACAATTGATTGTTCAAGACTACCACCGAAAACACAGCACACTTATTTTTCTTTCTGTGAGTCTTCTCCAATAACATCTTACAATCCTGATAAAAATTAGAAGTTATTAGCACCTACCTTTCAATCCTCCATCATAAAGGTCAACCTCGTTCTTGGAAGTGTGCGTGTTCATGAAATTAAAACTTAGCAGACCAAAAGCGTATACTTGGAGAAATAAATACGACAAATATGTGTTCAGGAATAGTCAATATAATTCCTTTGGTAGTTGCAATTTACAAATAATCTAATGCATCTAAGAAAAGCTAATTTTGTGACATGTTACATTACATTAGTTAACTTTGAGGCAACTGAAGCTGAAAAAATGTCATGAGCCTCTCATAAATGAAGAGCCAAAGCAAATCATCCTAATAAGTTTGTTGTAATGATTGTCCAGTGTTATAACCAAAACAACTAGACTCCTACTTTTCCACATTTTTCGCATGAATCCTTACACTTCAACTACAGCATAAAAACGAAAGTTATTTCCTTTTCTGTATGTTGTACATCAATGCCATTTCATTGACAAAGTCCTTGAACTTTACCAAAAACAGAAAAAGCATGATAGTTATCAGCACTTCAGATTCTGAAGATGAGCACATGCTTGTAGGTGCTAAGAAAACATGCAGCATGGTTTCAATTGTAATGGCTTGCTCATAGACATAAAACATCAAAACAAAACATGTTCAAATTTATGTGCACAATTTATCTCTCAAAACATAAATAATGAGAAAATGGGAACAGAGAATCAGATATAGGTATGTGATCTAAAACCCAACGACCACACACACGCGTGATAGATACTTACATATAACAAAAGCTCATTTCTGGACATCATAATTCACATTAGTTAACTTTTAAGCAATAAATTCATCCAGAAGAATAGTAACAATTCAACAGTAACTCAAAACGGAGAATCTAGGCAAACCAAGCAAAATCAGAGTCGAAAAGACAAAACAGTAGACAGTAGACACAATTTTGAAATCCCTTTAGATCTACAAGAAAGCTTGAAAAACCAAATACACGAACCTAGAGTTAGATCCAAAAGCTAATGGAACTGAACCGAACACGAAATTGAACACTAACACAATCCACTTCCAAGCAAAAAAACCTTTTCTACAAGATAAAAAACTACATATGGTATCAAACGAAAAGAGATGAAGAGACACATGGAACTAACCAGAAGTGCCACCACAGTACCAATATGTAAGAATCTGGCATAAGCACCAAAACCCATCTGGGTTTTCTTGCTAGAGCAGGAGGATTTAAGCAGTTAAAAGTGAAAGATTTTGGTTTCTGGTGAGAACCCAGATCAAGAAAGTTGAGAGAAGGAGCATAGTGATAGGTGGGGATTAAAGATTGGCATGAATGGGATACAAGAAGTGGCTGGGCAGTGACCCCTACAATCTTCCCGAATACGGCCGCAAAGGCGGATGCAACAGATAAAGAGAAGGAGAGAGAGAGAGGGAGAGAGCTAACAAGAGAAGCGTGAAGAGATATTTGTTGATTGGTTCCGTGGGCTGCACTTTGTAGTGTGGGGGTGTGTACATGACCTGTGTATTCAAGTCTAGCTTAGGTAAGAATGTGAATGACAAGGTCAAGGGTAATTCCGTAAAAGGAGGGAGAGTCTTCGTTACATTGCTCGAGCTTATCCCAAACGAGTGCAGGCATTAGGTTATTTGCTCTACTTGAACTTGTTTAGTCCACGAGATTCAACTTACGTGGCATATCTTATTTTGTCAAGGATTCGTAACATCCAACAAGCAATTACGAGCCAAATTTGATCAGGCCCATCATGTGTGGTTGGAGCGCACGAATGAGCCGAATTTTAGAATGCAGCAATTAGCTGTTAAAATTTTGGATATGTTTGGTGTAAATTTTAATATTAATAGCTTCGGAGAAATCTGAAATTCAAAATTGTTGTTCATTCAAGTAATTGTTGATACTTATTTATTGGATTGCTTAAAGTTGGTAACGAGTTTAACAATTAAACTTTTTTCTAAATTCCATCTAGAAACCCTTTTTGCATCAAAAGTAATTCTTTGGAGTACGTTTTAAATGGTTGTCATGGAGAAAATTCTTAGTCTAACAGTTATAGAGATGGCATGGTTTAAAGTGCGGATAGGGTCAAATGAGATGGAGGAACTAAGGTAGTATTTGGTAAAATTTAAGTTTGCAGTTTTTCTTCAGTTTTGTAAATTGAAGAGAAAAAATGCGTTTAATATAAAAATTTTCTTTTTTTTTTCCCTTTACTTTTGAAAACCAGTTTTTAAAACCGTGCTATTTTTGAAAACTCTCATTCTGGACTTTCAAATTTTCAGTTTAGATTTTTGTTTTGAGACCTCCCCCTCCCCCCCCCCCCCCCCCCCTCCCCCCTTAATAGCCACCCTCCACCGCCGACCACTACTGTAGACCACGACCACTCGCCCGCTACCATCGCTACTGCAACCACTATCAAAGAAAAAACTCAAAATTAGTTAAATTTGGGTAATAAAACACTCAAAAGAAAACATTTTAAATAAAAATTAGGTAATCAAACATTCATTTATTTTTGTAAAAAATAAAAATTAAACTAATTTTGATTTTTGTTTTTTGAAAACAGAAAAACAAAACTGTAAGTGATTTCAAACAGACTCTAAAATTTTGATATTCTCTCATCTTATCCGTTGGTTACACCGCATCATCACTATCACTGTTAAACTAAAGTTTTTATCGTGACATTTTTGGGATAGTAAGTTTCGTGGCTAATGTTGTGCGTGACATAGGTGTCATTCAAGCCACATATTTGCTGAGAACATGAAGAGGTGCAAGGGTTTGGAGATGTAAAAAAATTGGTTAAAATCACTGGCGGATCAGATTAAATTCATTCTCTACAAACATTGGATCTGGACCTGGGGCCGAACTCGGAATCCATGGATTGGCCGACACGGTCCCACAGGTAAGATGTAGCTGTGAGGAGTAAAAGTTCAATGTGAGCTAAGCATGTCCGGCCCAATAGGAGCAAAGCCCGAGCCCAGTTTAAAATGGGATTGTTTCCTTCTCTTTTGATCAAACTTGGAGATACAAAGTTTCCTCATAGTTGTGGTATTATAGCCAAAAGCACCTAAGAGTACAAGGCTATCTACCACCTAACCTCTAAACTTACATCCTCCCCCAAGCCGAATGATTAACCAAACAAATGTTGATTCCCAATCGAGAGGGAAGATTTCCTGCAACTTCAAAGCCTTGGTTGAATGCAATCCTTGGAAGCACAAACAAATTCAGTAGACTGAAAAGAAACGAGTCTCTTGAAGCGATTGTTGAGAATAAAGAATATTGGTCTCCTCCGAAGAAAAACCATTGGTTTACACACTTTCTCTTCACAGCCAAAAACAAGACGGCCCAGATGACGCGATCTGGGGAAGGCTAGTTGTACGCCTTAGCCGCAGCATGTACAGAGAGGCTATTTTGAAGTTGCAACCCGTGACTACGGCTTCCTGCAACAAGGCTCGGTCACCTCTTGTAAACGACAACATCCAAAATATAGCACAAGCAGCTGCATTTCTATCCATTTAAGGCACCATGAAATGACAAGTTTCTCAAGGACTCACTCTCGGGGTCAAAAGTTCAAGTTTCTCAAAGAAGGCCAGAAGATGATCGACTCTATCTTGAACCTTAGCCATTTCAAAATACGAGACTTGTCCAAAAGCCAAATTGCTCAAATAGAAAACTGAAAGACAAGTACCAAGAATTTTTTATCAGCAACTACATGCTCTAGTTGCGATCTTGTGTCTTTCACTTCCCAGTTGAAGTTCGGCAACCTCATCCTTCTTGATCTGACTGAAACCAGCTTTCTTATGAACCCCTTTCTCCTTCATCACCTTCCTGACATTCTCAACTTCTTCCCACTCTCCATCGGAAGCATAAATATTTGACAGTGTCACAAACCCTCCAGGTCTCTTCAACTCCATCTTCAAAATATCCTCAGCCATCTGCTTAGCCAGATCTCTTCTTTTATGGAGTTTACATCCATTAAAGAGGCCCCAGCAATTGAATCCGTAGCTTCTATTGGCATTTCCTTCACTAAATTATAAGCTCCTTCCATTCTTCCAGAACTAGAAAGAAGATCCACGACACAAGCATAATGTTCCTTACCGGCGTCAACCCTATAAGTTTCTCTCATGGACCTAAAAATACTTAAACCCTTCTCAACTAAACCACCATGGCTACAAGCAGAGAGAATACAAATTAAAGTGACTTGATTCGCCAGCATTCCTTCACCCTGCATCCTTTCGAAAAGATGGACCGCAGAATCAACCATCTTGTGCCTCCCGTAACATTAATGTGAGTCAATTTATTTAAGTTGTTAATTTTTTGTCTTTCTATCCTCAATATTTGTTGCGTTAATTAATGCCCTAACATATCTTTATATCACTGTTTTTTGCAGGCCTCGTATGAACAGCTTAGGGGGTCCAACGAGCAGTCCGGACAGCCATTAGCGTCCACTAATACGGGTGTGAGTACTGGGACGTTGAAGCGATGGCTAGATACGTCAGAGGTCATCAATCGGCCGAAAGGCCGCATACGCGGCCTGCCTAGTCGGACTGCTCGTGCCGTGATAGGAGCGTCCTCACCCCCCACTGCCCTTCCACAGGCACCGGCTCCTTGGCATTCGTTGGACGACGAAGAGATCGCGTGCATTGCTACGTTGGTGTTGAGGATGACGAGGGAGCAGGATCAGTAGGGTACCGCAGCTGGACATGCCGAGCCGGCCCCGAATCAGCAGGATCCAGATCCAGGACTCGGCAACCCCTGATGAGCCTCTTCTATTGCCCAGTCCCAGCTTCCCCCCTCGGCCCCCGCACCCGACTTGTACTCTTCTCCCCTCCCCTAACCAGCTATATCCGGTTCCCAGCTTGTACATAATAAGTCTTTTTTATGATTAAGTTCACATATTTCTTTGTGTATTGATTATTGCGTGTTGTTGTTGAAAATTGATTATTGCGCGTTGTTGTTGAAAATTGATTATTGCGCGTTGTTGTTGAGGATTAATTTTTTTTATTACAGGTTTGGGCATTAGAAAAATAAAAAATATAGTAAAAAAAATTTTTGACTTTTGGCGACGGATTATATCCGTCGCTAAAAGTTTTTTATTACAATCGGTGTTTAGCGACAGAATATTCCGTCGCTAAATAAGACATTTCGCGACGGAATATTCCGTCGCTAAAATATTTATTCCGTCGCTAATTTAACAAAAAAAATTAAAATACTTAAAATGAAATTAGAAACGGATATTCCGTCGCTAATTAATAAATAAATCCGTCGCAAAAACTTAAATATTACACGACGGATTTGAAAATTCCGTCGCCAAACTATTAGTGACGGGCTTTTATACGAGGGACTTTTAGCTACGGGGAAATCCGTCGCTAAAATATTTAGCTACGGGGAAATCCGTCGCTAAAATATTTAGCGACGGATTTTTCCGTCGCTAAAAGTCTTTTTTCTTGTAGTGTGCGCATTCCTTGTCTCCATTATGGTGTTGACATGTACATCGTCAACTTCAGATTTATGCACTAAGAACCGATATGCAGAGCTATGGCTTGCACATCCAATGAAAATCTCATCAACCATTTTAGGTCCTATTTTGACCATTTTAGGTGGTGGGATAGCTACATTTGCTAGACACCCCCACACTTTAAGATATTTGAACGAAGGAGGACGTCATTTCCATAGCTCCTAAGATGTCTTTTGCAACTTCTTGTGAGGTACTTTATTAAGTATATAATTTGCAGTCAAAACCGCCTCCCCCCACCACAAGTTATCCGGTAGTACAGAATTTATCAACAAAGCATTCATCATTTCCTTAAAAGTACAATTTTTTCGCTCAGTAATTCCATTTGACTAAGGCGCATATGGTGTCGTGGTCTCATGAATGATTCCGTGATCGGCACAAAATTTTTCAAGTGAGAAAACATATTCTCCATCTCTATTACTTCTTAGTACTTTGATTTTCTTGCTAAGTTGATTTTCAATCTCAATTTTGTATTGCATAAATGCTTCCAAGGCTTCATCCTTACTTCTAAGCAAATATACATAACAAAATCTCGTACAATCATCAATGAAAGTAATAAAATACTTTTTCCTCCTCTAGATTGTACCACCTTTAAGTTACATATGTCACTATGAATTAGACTTAAATGTTCCGTACTTCTTTCAATTGACTTAAAAGAAGTTTTTGCCAATTTAGCTTCAACACAAATTTGACATGCTTTATGCGAGTCAAAATCCATTTTAGGCAAAAAAAACCATTTTCCACTAGCTTTTGTAAGGAACCATAATTCACATGACCTAATCTATGATGCCATAAATTAGGAGATTCCAACAAGTAAGCAGAAGAAATATTGTTATTAATATCGGAATTCGGTACAGCTTTAGGCACGATGGTCATTACATTTAACTTACAAAAACCATCACATAAGTACCCTTGTCCTACAAACATCTCACTTTTAGTGAGTACAAATTTATCACTCTCAAACACTAGCTTAAAACCATTATTACTCAACAATGAGTCTGACACTAGATTCTTTCGAATGTCTAGCACATGAAGCACATTGTTGAGACTCAACTCCTTGCCGGATGTCATCTTTAAGACCACCTTGCCCATCCCTTGCACCTTTGAAGAAGAAGAGTTTCCCATGAACAGATTCTCTTTGTTGGTGATCTCATATGTAGTAAGCATACTTCACTTGAAGCACAGATGTTGAGTAGCGCCTGTGTCTACCCACCAATGTTTGGGATTTCCAACCAAGTTGACTTCGAATACCACCGCAGAAAGACTCAAATCTGTAACATCCTTGGTAATTTTGGTAACTTCCGTCGTTGGCTTGAGAATGCTTTCCTTTCTTTCCTTTATTCTTGCGACTGTAATAATCCTTAGCTCGATGGCCTGGCTTGTTGCACACATAGCAATTCCCACTGAACTTCCTCTTTTTATCACCGCCCTTAGCATTTGAGTCGCTTGCTCCACTTGGACCATCTGATTCAGAAATTTTCCTCCTCTTTGACAGACCTTGCTCGACCACATTTGCCTTGGCCTCTTGATGATAATTACTGGCCTTCTTCTCGGACTGGCGATTATCATCCTCAATCCTCAATCTGACAATCAAATCCTCGAGCTTCATCTCCTTACGCTTATGCTTCAAATAGTTCTTGAAATCTTTCCAAGTATGTGGCAATTTTTCAATTAAAGCTGCCACTTGTAAAGATTCTCCAAGCACCATGCCTTCCGCATGAATATCATGCAGAATTAGCTGAAACTCTTGGACTTGATTATTCACAATCTTGGAATCCACCATCTTGAAATCAAGGAATTTGCCAACTACAAATTTCTTAGAGCCGACATCTTCCGTTTTGTATTTCCTTTCCAAGGATTCTCACAATGCTTTAGCATTGACCATTGGACTACATACGTTATACAATGCATTGTCCAATCCATTGAGGATGTAGTTCTTGCACGAGAAATCTAAATGCTTCCAAGCATCTACGGCAGCCACTGTTTGCCGATCAGGATTTTCACCAAGATCCGATGCATCCTCTTGCAAGAACCTTGCCAAATTAAGAGTGTTCAAGTAAAATAGCATCTTTTGTTGCCACCTCTTAAAATCTTTTCCGTTGAACTTTTTTGGTCTTTCACCAAGACCAACGAAACCATGAGCAGGTGCAACATAAGGCATCACATAGACAGTCCCACTGCTATGTTGCACATTGGGATGAATCGGTCTACTTTCCGGAATGGTTTCGCTAGTAGCCATTGTTATATCTATCAACAAATTATAACAATTGTTAAAATAAAATCTAGTCTAACACAACTTTAGCGAAAATCAAATTCTAGTATCAATAAAATTAAATTCAATTTCTGAAAATAATTTTAGTATAAGTATGGCAAAATCAAATATATAAATGAATTTTTTTTAAAATAGTGTTTGGAAAGTCTATTTCTAAACACAAGCAACACAAAGTGCGGGCTAAGTCTTAAGATTGTTTGGAAAATAATGCTGTGTATACTTGTGTAGAAAATCAGTTTCGAAAATATACTAACATGCAAAAGTTAACATTCCAAAAACAGCAGTAACGAAAGCAAGAAAATAATATGTAATAACTCACAGCAAAATTACAGAACAGTAAATGGAAGGCCGAGGCGTGAATTTGATTCACTATCCTTAAGACTTATTCGGCCCGCAACGGTGCTAACGGCCTCTTGACAAAAGTCTCCTAGGATACAACAGCTACGTTTGAAAATATGAGCACTCTAAGTTTTCAGACCCGGCAAACCAAACAATGGCAGAACTCTTTTTTTTTTTGGGACACAGAAAAAACGGACAGAAACTTTGAGAGAAGAAAATTTTGGGATTAAAAATTAATTAACTTCTGTAACTGACTCGTTTTTATACACAGAGTATTTATTGGGGGTGCAACTCTTCACAGAAAAAACTGCAAGCTGGAAAGGTCAACACTTTTCGAAAAAGATTTTTGTCCCAAAAAAGAATAAAGCCTGATGAGCCCAAGCCACGGACTGGATAGAGACGAGGCAGGGTGGGCGGCACGCGCGTGTGTGGTGGACCTTGGGTCAACTTAGGTCTTCCCTCCTTACAATACATGGGTACCCCCAAGGGGCCCAACCCTTAGCTCAAGGTTAAGCCTTATATGGAGACAACATTAGCTTTAATTTTTTAATGTGAGATTCTCTTTTCCCTTCAAGTTGAACCACTAACTTCAATTTCAATTTTCTCATTCACCTCCCATTTGTTTTAAACATGTGAATATACCATAATCCTCTATTTCAATAGATGAACATGAATCAATTTTTTCCTAACCAAAATATGATTTGGAACCCATTTGAAATTTGAGTCAAAGTTTCTTCTCCACAATGGGTTTAAAACCCAATTCCAACAATAAAAGCAGTAACAGATTTAACAAGAGTAGTTTTATATATACCAGCTAAAGATAACTTCATAGATTTCAATCCTACAAGTCTCCTCTGGACATTTTAAATGATAAGGTCATAGAGGAAATGAGACTGTCTCATATGTATTAAAGGTATGCCCAAGTCAGTACCAAGATTGTCTGTTAAAGGTATACCACAAGCATGACTAAGACGCAAAGCTCTTTTTCTGGGACATTAGGAGAGACATACAATTTGGATTTCATTAAATTAAATATTTCCAAAACTGTCACATAATTTATTTAAAATGTCCAAAATCTGATTGCATTCTTTAAAACCTTATTTGCTAAAGATTATTCGGTCATCCGCATAAAACAAATGAGAAAAGGGACCTCCGCGAGAAGCTCTTAGACCAAGCCATTTCTTTTTCAGATTGCATTCATTTAACAACTGAGAAAGCTTTTCCATGCATAAGACAAAAATATAAGGGTGATAAAGGATCTCCTTATCTAATATTCCTTCCGGGAGTAATAGTTTCAAGAGTAGAACCATTCCATAGGATCTCCATAGAGCTCCTAATGACGCAACTCATGATAATTTTAACCCATAAGGAACGAAACTTAAACTCAATTATGGTTTTCTATATGACATCCCAGTTAAGCCTATCATAGGCTTTTTCTAAGTTAATTTTAAAAACCATTCCTCCGTTTTTTTCTTTCTTTCATGCACTTTAGGGTATGAAGAATCTCTAGGGTTATGATAACATTATTCGTAGTGTTTCTCCCTGGAATGAAACTACTCTGAGCAGGACTAATGATTTCCTTAGGAAAGGCCTAAGTCTAGCCACAAGAACTTTGGATAAAGCCTTGTAGATCACATTTAGGAGGCTTATGGGTCTGAATTGATTAATTTTCTAGTGATTCTCAACTTTGGGAATCAAAGTAACAAGGGCTTTATTATTTTTAAAGGGCATCGTCCCTTTCGACCAACACTCCCTAATGAAATTACAACAAGTTTCTTTCACTATCTCCCAGGTAAAACAAAGCATTAATGTCATTCTGACCAGGGGCTTTAAGCGCCTCTATGTTGAAAAAAAAATATCCTTGATTTCTATGTTGCAAAGAGGCAAGATGAGTCTATTAGCATTGATCTCTTCAAGCTTAGGGCTCATAGAAATAAGAGGCGCCATGTTATGGTTAGATGTCTCAGCAGTGAAAAGTTTACCAAAATGGTTATTTATGTGGGATTCAAGGGTATTGGGATTAGTGAACCAATTGCCCTCCTCATCTAAGAGAGCATTAATTTTATTTCTATTCCTATATTAATAGTAAACATATGAAAATATCTAGTGTTTCCATCTCCTTGACTACGCCATTTGATTCTAGATTTTTGGTGCCACAGGGTTTCCTCCTGCTCAAGGGTTTTAATATAATCTTCTCTGAGATCCTTTATAAGCATTTCCATATTATGAGACCAGTGATCACTAATGGCACTTTGAATACCTTTAAGTCTGGCAAGTAGATATCTTTTCTTTCTAAAATTAGTTCCAAAAACATGTTTATTCCAAATATTAGGCTAGTTTTTAAAATCCTCAGTGGCAGCTATAATATTATTTTTATGTTTATTCCAAGAGTTTTTTACAACTTCAAAAAACAGAGAATTGAGCATCCAGGGAGCCTCCACAGGAAACGATCTATCAAGTTTAGGAAGGAAGTACCTACCTGAGCAGTTCACAAGAATGGCACAGTGGTGCGTAGTAGATTCCAGACTTGAGCATTGGGGAACATTTCTTTCCGTTTGGGGTTGGATGGGCATATATATATATATATATATATATATATATATATATATATATATATATATATATATATATATATATATATATATATATATATATATATATATATATATATATATATATATATGGCCCAGTCTCCATGTCTGTCTGACCATGTCAATTTTGGTCCGTTACATCCCAAATCTATGAGACCGTAGTTGTTAATATTGTTACGGAATTTCCTTATCTTGCTAGCTAGTTTCTCCATCCTCCTCTGCCTTTTCTTTCTGAGCTACAAACAATATCATTAAATCACCCTCTGCTATCCACGATTTTCTATTTGTGTTTGCAAAATTGTTGAGATTCTGCCACAGGCCATCTCTTTTCCTGGGGTTTGGGCTAGCATGAGAATATCTAGTCGTCAAAATCTCTCTTCACAACATTAGCATTTATGACTTGGTTGTTTGCCTCCAAAATGTTAATATTCACTTTAGAAGAATGTCAAAATAACCATATGCCACCAACTTTTCAATGAGGGTTAACGATGCAAGATGTATTGTAATTTAAATCATGGAAGAAATTGCCCAATTTCGAGTATCATACAATTGGTTCCAGAATAGCAACTTACATTAGGATGGAACCTACGAACTATCTCCTTAACTTCATTCTAAAATTTCTAGTTACCAGCTCCATTACAAATCTAGATTAGTATGCCCATAGTCCAATCAACGTCAAGGCTATAAAGATTTGTACCTTTAGGAAGATAGAGAAGTGATGTCAGCCTCTCTTCCTCCTGAATCTAGCGTCTGACCGGTGCTAGTAGTACCTTGTGTGGGGAAAATTCCTTCTCTGAGAACTCTGCAGTGTCTATCTTCATCCATATTTTTGCTTGTCCAGAGGTTGTTGAAGATGTGTATTTCTTTTTCCTTTGGATTGATTTGTCTCTGTACCATAGCCCTGAGTAGATTGTGGGTTTGAGATGCACCGCTCGACATTATTTTATGGATCCGGTGGTTTGCCCCCAGGAAAGTATGGTCTGACGGAGCTGTCGTGATGGTAAAACTGTCACGACCCGAACCCACAGGTAGGCCGTAAGCTAGATACGTGACCGGCCGTAGATAATAGACTCCAATGAAAGGCTCTGCCAGGCCTTACTAGAACCTATGCACAAGAATCTATAACTAAGTAATTTAAATCCATCACCTTAATAATATTTCTAAAATCACGCTTATAATTTCTCAATAATCTCTAATGACATTCTTTATTTAACAACTAACATAGATCATTTTAAATCCGGTGGAGATCTAAGCTCCCAAAAAAAAATCTCAATTTACAAATTCAGTATTAGCATACCACCTAATGATTTATTAAATAACCTAAGAGGACTACAACTCCTCTAGCAGTCGTCTACCATAATCATCATGGCCTTTATCAGTGTCGGTTCCATCAAGATCATCGCCTGAAGAATATTTAAAAGAGTGAGCTTGAAGCCCAGTAAGTATACATACCATATCCTTAAAATAGTTTTGGATTCATACAAACATGCCATGGTTTTCTTCCATTTGAAAATGCTAAACAATTTCACAAGAAATACTATACATATATCTACTTTATGAAAGCAATTCATCTAAGATTCTCAGAAATAAAGTATGACATCAAGTAAACTCATTAACAACTATCACAGTTCATCATAACTTAGGTATGTTGCGATCAGCGTATATTCTCCCCTGACTAGGCCCACAATCCCTCCTTCGCCTAGGATATATATTATTGTGGGCGCAAGAGCACACCACGAGCAACAGTATTGTGCATCAACAAATCGTCCCCTTGACCAGGACCCACAATCCAACTTTTCCCTGCAGATATGGGGCACAGCAACCAAGCCAAAAACACCATCTCATTTAACAAAAGCCAACTTTAAAAACTATTCATATAAACATTCCATGTCATTTTTGATGCGTTTTATCATCAACCAATTTACAGAAAAGCAATAGCGTGTGAAAGGCTTTAAAAAATTTTAATGGAACAAATCATTTATACATATACATAGACGGAAAATAGGGTATATAGAGGAATATGGCAGGAGCACTAACCTTGGATAGCTAGGTGGTTCTGGTTCCCAAGTCTACCCTAACTCTTGTCTATCAGAACCTAAGTAATAAATCGTTCAGCTATTATTTGTTGCAATTCAATTATGTCTGTGTGCTAAATTTTTTCAAGCCAGTGAAATTACCAAAATACCCTTAGGCTTGTCTAAAATTACCAATTTACCTCCAACGCCTAATTTACCATTAAATACCCAGAATTTACTCGAACCAACTTTTTAAATGAGTAAGTGAGTTTTTCAAATAAAAATAGCCATTCTAGGAATTTTCCGTTCGTAATCGTAAACCGCTCCTTAATCTGAGCGTTAAGGTTCCTCTTTAAAAACAATATATCAAATATTACCAGAATGCCACAAATTTTAGACACTCAAGCATCTTTATAAGTTCAGGTCACTGTAAAATTTTTAGCTAAAAACAAGTTTGTTTACTATACCACTGTAGACCATTTCCATGCTCAGAAAAATCCTAGAAAATTTCACCTTGAAGATTTTGCAAAAATAATGGAAGTTTTAGTTTTACACATTGCCTATTTCTATTTCTAAATAGTCCTTAAATTCCAAATAGTGACAACTCATCAAAATCCTACTATTCATCATCTTCCTCACCAAATTAGCCCTAACCCTAATTTTTATTTTCTCTTTACGGTCCAATCACACCACCCCACCATGGCAGCCCCTTCCCCCTCCCTTTTTCCACTTCTGTGCCCACCTTAATGCACATAAACACACCCACGACAAGGCACTATGGCTGCCTACCATGGCAGCCACCTTCCCCTTCCCTTTTTCCACTTCCACACCCACCTAAACACCATACAAACACACCCATGCACAACACCATGGCTGGCCATCATGGCAACCACCTTTCCCTTCCCTTTTTCCACTTCTACACCTACTTAAACACCATATAAACACACTCACGGCACAGCACCATGGCTGCCCACCATGCAGTCACCTTCCCCTTCCCTTTTTTTTTTCCAATTCTACACCCATTTAAACACCATATAAACATAACCATGGCACAGCACCATGGCTGCCCACCATGACAGCCACCTTGCCCTTGATATTTTTCCACTTTTATTTCTACTAAACACCATATAAACACAGCCATAACACATCATCATGGCTGTCCATTACGGTAATCCTTCCTCTTATATGATGTTACCAGCAAATCAAACCTCTTCACAGCTCTTGCACGACTGCCCCATGGTAGCCCTTTCCCCTCCCCTTTTCCACCTTTTTACCTTCTTAAGCACCACACAATTACACCCACAACACAGCACCATAATTGTTCATCGCGGCAGCCTTCTCTTCCCATGCCGTTACCCACAAATCACACCACAACCACAGCACTCACACGGCATCTCAGCCCTTGCACGACCCACATGCAACGTCCCAGTAGCCCAAAAATCTTCTCTTGTAGTCAAGGGCGGAGCTACTGTTGTACCAGGGGGGCTAATGCACCCCCTCAAATTTTGAGAATATATATATATATATATGTATGTAGTTTATTTCACACACTCTCTCTCCTTTCAACTTTCACGACCTCTCACTCTCCCAATTCTCACTGTCTCTTGACTCACGGCCACGGGTGCCCCATTCTGACAAATCACAGACGGGTGAGGGCGGCCCAAGCCCACGATCTTGGCTGTCTGGATCTGGATCTAGATCTACGCACCGACAGCGAGCTCATGGTCACTGACAACCTCACCTCAACCAGAGTCGTGACGAATGATCTTCAGCCCCTAACGTCTCCACTGGCGACAAAGGGTATGTTCCCAAATCGCCTTAAATGATGCATCTATTCATTTTCTTGAATCTGTGTGGACAGTGGGGGATTGAATGTCTGAACCATATTGTGGATGTGGACCTGTGGTGTTTGATGTTTGAATTCAATTTTGCAAAAATAGTTAACAGTAGCTTCGCCCCTGATGTTTGATGTTTGAATTGAATTGGAAAACTGGTTTACACAATCAGTTCTTTGCTCTACACTTCCAAAAGACAAAACCACAGATGTTAATATCAACAACCAGAGGAAAACCTCAAGATGCTGAAGGTGTAACTGTAATCTGTAGAAAATATCCTGTTGACTGTCACATTTGTTTCAACATTAAAGCAGCAAATCAAAAACTTAGTTCAAATAGGTGATGAGTAAGACAAGGTACAATCGGAAGTGCTTAATCACACTACTATTCTTGCGAGTACAACAAAGAATGTCAACACTGTAATTGTCTAAAGAAAAAGGACTTTTACTTGACTTTGCATCTTCTAGTATTTTTATCTAATAAATAGTACAACAAAAGAGGGCAAAATCATACTAGAGTTCCTAAATTTTACAATTTACCATCAAGAATCAACAGAGTCTGCTAAAAATGAACTTTAACATAATTTAAGATTCCCCATATTTGGTGGCACACTCCCAAATAGGGCAACAACACCCTTGCACTGCTTCAAACAATTGTACATATGCGAATCACATGGCTGTGGTTGAAACGTGGTTAAAACTCATTTAATTTCAACAGATTTGTGTGATTTTTTGTGTATCATCGAAACGTGCATTCTGTTTTTTTTGTGCTATTTTAGTTATAATTTTTTTTTCTGATTTCTATATATTTTTAGCACCCCTAGGGTGAAATCCTGGCTCCGCCCCTGCTTGCGGTAGCCCTATCTCTCACAGCCATAAACCATCCAACACACACACACACACACATATACTGCCTTACGGCAGATCCCCATTATATCTTGTACACACATACAGCTATAGACACAATCATATAAAATACCTCATGGCTTCCTCAAAGATCTCACCCACTCATCACACAATATTCACGCCCAACTAAAGGTAAAAGAAACCAAGCTATGATCTACGAAACGAATTAAACTCAATGGATAAAATTCTACTATGCTTTGCTACCCATAAACTGAATTTGGCTATTGCTCCTAACATCCCATAATATCATGTAAAGAGATCATGAAAATAGCAGAGAAGAGTGTAGACTAGGTCTTACCGAAATTTGAATGCCTTCATCGGAATTTCCTTGATCCCTCTTTAATCTCCCTCTCCCCCTATCGGTGTTCCTTAGCCGTGAATGAAGGTGGCAGCAAGCAAAGAAGAGAAATTAGGGTCGGCTGGATTTCATTACTCATGTATATATAATAAACCCTAGACTAAAGAATTACTAAAAGCCCCCTTATTCCTTGTTAGTTAGTTTAACTTATACTCAAAATTCCCTCTTATTACAACAAAGCCCAAAAATAATTATTTACGAAAGTTTAATATACTAAAATAATTTAATGGGTTGTTAACTAATCTCGCTTCACTAATCGTCGTTAAAAGTTGTCACATAAAATATCGCTACTAACTAAAAGAAAACCCGTCGCCAGAAATTTCTAAAATTTCACTCATGCTAATCGTTGCTAAAGGCTCCAATTAACATCACATATAATAGCTATCATTGAATTTTTAACTTATGGATCCTAAAAATTTTCGCTAAAGGTTGTAGATAAAATATCGTTTATCTAAATTGATGCTAATTGTTGGGTGCAAAAATTGTCGCTAAAGAACTAAAATAGCAGGCAAGAAGTACTAAGGTTCGGCGTATTACAAAAACTCCTTCCAAGGATAAAGATCTGGTCTTTATATAAGTATCTTTTGATGAAATTCTAAGGCAGGTTTGTAGCTGCCCAACACTTGCCTTCTCTGTTTGGTGGATTTTGTCTGCCTTGTATTGATCGGCTGTTAGGGTTCTCATTTTTGGTTTTATCTCAACCGTCGGATCTTCTCCGTATTCCACCTCCATCATTTCACGAAAATGGGTCCAAAATTTCCCTTATATGGGGTTACCCATGACAGCTAAATGGGCTTGCTCACTGATGAAATCTTTGGGGTCATTTCACTTTCTTGGGTCACAACTTCAAGCACTGGGCTTTTGCCTTTCCCATTTATGGGCTTCTTGGAGGGCTGATCTTGCTTTGGTTCTTCTCTTCTTTCTTTCCTCTTGGCTGGTTCTACCTCAGTGGGTTCACTACTCAGAGGCCCAAACTTGTTGGTTGATCCATTATTACGTTAGGCTTTGACTTGTGAGAATCTGCGACCTATTTTCTTAGCTATCATCCATGGTTCATAACTTTCCTCATCATTCTATTGGGTTTGAGGCAGATCTGATGTGTTTTAATTTAGGGTTGTGGATTGTAGATTGTCTTCTTTCTGAATGTTACCATTATCGGTGTTCTCTTTTTTAGCCATTTTTCCGGCAAAGTCGTGTTGAGCTTTCTGGATGGTTTTTCTCAATACCATTCCTTGAGGTGTCCGATCCTGCCACAGTTAAAACAAAGATTATTAATATACTTGTACTCAATTCGATATTTTCTTTTCCTCACGAAGAAAGCTGGTATTGAGGGTTTCGAAAGGTCGATTACTACGCAAATTCTAGCGTATTTTTCTCTTGTACAGGTAGCCAAGTTGGCGTCGATCTTGATTGGTTTTCCATATTGTTCCCCCATACAAAGTAGGTCTTTTTATTCGTAATATTCTTTCAATAATTTCTGTAATGTGAGCCAAATTATGGTCTTGATATCTGAAGCTTTCGAAAGTTTGAAATTCGGTTCCCATTTATGTACTACGAGATAGTGATTGAGTATAATCCACGGTCCCTCGTTAGCCGTAGTCTTCATTGAAATTGAATTTAATCAGATAAATCCTTCGTCGAGATCTATCATTTCAAAATGCCTTTGTAGGCTCTATAGATTTCGAAGCCTGGTCATGACAGCTCGGAATCCTATGAATTTGCCCAGTAATTTGATGATTAAGCCTTTCCTCCACGGCTTCCTAAAACATTTGATGAATCTTGGGGATAGATTAATGTTGGGAATGGATCGATCCAGGTGATCATCTTTCCTTCATGTCATCATCTACTGGTTCTTCATCTTCACTTTCCTCCTTTAAATCTAACTCTATTAAAAGTGGATCAAAATGGACAGCTGTGGATTTTGAGACTGCATCTCTATGCGATTACCGCTTTGTAGTTTTAGATGGTTTCTATTGATCGTCTGTGAGTACGACTTTGTCGTTTCAGATGGTTTCCGTTGTTCGGTTTCTTGTGTCTGTGAGTGGGGGTCATCCAGACTTTGGAGTTTGGACGTAGTGGTATCTGGCTGATTTTGGAAGTGAGTGTTTCTTGGGTTTCTTGTGGTTTCTTAAGGTTATCTCTTCTTTTGCTCCTCCTTTTTCCAAATTACAGATCATCTTCTTCCATCATCACGTCCGGGGATGTTGGTTGATTTCCGTGGAGGGCATTATAAGATGCCGGCGACGCCATCAACAGTAAAGACAATGAGTATATGTACGAGAGAGAGTTTTGCAAGACAGTACTTTTACTCACTTGGCCACACGAAAACAAAGAAAACTAAAAGATTGTTGAATCTTGCGCTATGATGAAAGTTGGTATGACTACTTGAGATTGAGCGGCATTCAATTGATCCAGCTGATGTAATAAAATAGAAATGGTTTGAAGTATTTTGGAAATAAAAGATCAGCTCCTCTAATTTGTTTTCTTTCTTATCTTTTAAATGATGTTTTTTAAAATAGTCAAAAATATATACCAAGATATGCTTTAAGACCGAATTGATATATATGGAATAACTAAAAAATAAGAGAGAGATTAAATGGATGACATCCCATCCAAGTGACCTACCAAAGCATAAACAAGAGAAAAATAAGACAAAGCAAACCGCTAGTAAAACCAAATAAAAAATCACCGATCAACTAGCTAAGAAAAACAAGATAAAACCTAAGTAATACATGATAGATATGAACAAACTATGAACTACAACAGATAAAGATGAAGAAAAAAACAACCAATCAAAGTACTCGAGTAAACAGTCACCACTTGCACTCGTCCAGACACGTGGCCTCAGTACTGCGACGTGGCATTTATCCCCATGCCGCCACTCCAGTGCTGGAATCATCGTCGGCTCTGGCCAACATCCTGTTTCCAACCCCCGGAATCCTTTCAATGTAACATCTCGGAATTTTCAGAGCGTTAAATGATCATTCAATCGGTACTTAATCATGCAATACCTCACTTCAATAAGAAAGCCTCAATATATATCAAAGCTCTTACAATAACTTGAATTTTCAAGGTATTGCTCTTAAGTGAAAGAACTAAATTAAAGTACTCTATAAAATAAATTTAAACAACGATTTCGTGGGGACTTAACTAAACAACTATAAAAATCTACACCAACTTCATAACCAGGCTATAATCATTCAAGAAATCTACTGATAATTATTACTTGCAGAAGAGAACAGAAAATGGTGAGTTATTAAGAGTTCAGTAAAGTCGTTCAAGGACCAAGCAAAGATATAACAAAATGATTCACAGAATCAGTCTGATGATGATTTTTCAAAGAATTTTAAATGATCACAAATAATTCGACAATAGTATGAGAAAGAGTTTCAACTCAATCCCTCCAATCAGTACTCAACAGAAATTACTTTCAGATACAATGCAACAGATTCAAATGATATTGACATGTGCACATGGTAGATAATAGATGAGTAAAACCACACAGACAGTGTAGGGTAACACTTAGCAAAGTTACAAAGCAGTGCTCAATATACAAACTACATACGCATATGTACACTGGCTAGCTTAGGATCGAATATGGTATTGCACTCATTTGGCTCGATGGCGAGGCGGGGAAGTTTTAAGACTATCGGAGTGGATACAAATTTTACAAGATCCGCATCCGACCTGTCACATTGTCATTCTTAATGTAGATGTTTCCCCTATTTTAGTTAAGCATATAAATTTTCCAAGCGAGCTAATGGGATGCTTAGACAAAAGACATCCCTTTCATCCTTCGTTTGCAAACACCATCCAAAGGGCGGGGTTGTTGAATTGCGTATGGATCTTAGAATCTAACTATCTCGTGTGACAAGGCTTTCTTGCCATTATTGACTTGCTGGAGTACAGAATGTCACACTTTTTTGTGACAGCCTCTAGTTAGATGATGGTTACACTCAAGGATGTGGCAACCTTCTACGTCTTGAGCTTATTCGAGACTCTTGTTTGCTCGAGTGCGACCTTGCAGCAAAAAGGATCGAACTAGTGTTGGGCAACTATCCAACAGTGGCGATGCAGTGCCGTACTGGCTCTCAAGATCATATATGGGAAAATTAGGAAAAGATGGGTTTTGTGGTAAAAACTTAATAGAAGGTGGGTTTGTTTTGAAAAATTATGAAAAAGTGGGGCAGCTTTTTAAAATTTCTGAACAATGGAAGAGATTAGGAAAAAATGGGTTTTTTTTACTCCTTTAATTTGCTCTTCCCAAATTACCCCTGCCCCCAAAAGAATGACCCTTCCCCACGCCTGATTTGCTCCCACCAAAAGAACTACCCATCTGATTTGCTCTCTCCAAATTAGATCTTTCTCTCCAAATCAATTTTCTTTCTCAGCTACTCCTCAATTTATTCCATCTCTCTTGCTATGTTTCGTGCTACTCTCTGATATGACTCTCTCACTCTCTCTTTGTGTCACACACGGCCATTGAAATTCAACAACGGTACTACAAGAAAACATGCCTGTAGCGGCGCTCTATGCCAGCAGCCCTAAAAAATGGCCTTCATACATGTGCTTTACAACCGGCCATTTCGATACTGCTACTACAAAGTTGCCTGATTTAAGAAGTCGAATTACACTTCTTTCTACCTTATTCAGAACCAACCAGATGTAACTAATCATGTAAAAATCGTCATTCAGGTAAAGCCCCAGCCTTTCAATCTCGCAACCACCACGTCTCCTATAACCATTCACCACTAAGCTCAACAACCATACAATATAGCTAGATTCAACCAACCCTAAAAATATGGTGCCATTTTATAATGACGAAAATAGTACATCTGGCCGCATCCTATACATGTGGTGCCATTATGGTGTAGCATGAATTTTAGTACCATTGAGAGTCACGCTTGCCCAATTTGCCAAGGAAGAGCTTTAAGAACTCCAAAACCACGTCTTCATTCGCAAATAGGGCTAAGTTTCTATTGAATTGGTTGCAAGAGAATAAATGACTTGAATATCTGCACAAAATGACATGTATCTTTGCATATCAGGACTTGCATTGTTGCAGAAACTGACTTGTGCAATGTAAACCTACCATTTTTTTGGATCATTCTTCACTTCTTGGCATGGATGGAATTCACAACCTATGTGGTATTGTGCCCTTCCATGTGTACACGAGGCAAACTAAGAGGTGCTTTAAGCTCTTCCCATAGGCAAAGTTAGTATTGCATCTGCAGAAAATGTCTTGAGCATCAGCAGAATCTGACAAGCACCTTTGCATAAACAGACTTGTGTTTCTGCAGAAAATAACTTGTGTCACCTAATCTGTTTACACATCGACCACCTCCTTTGGTGTTTCACATTTTTTGGACAATAGAATTTCATTAAGCTCTGCTCTTGTGTTTACCACTACCCTCAACTTTGTCATCATTATTGCAACCATTACTACGATTATGGTTCTTGTACAACCATCTCGCGAACTACACGCCAACACCATTGCCTCCATTGCTTGTCGGACCTACTACAAATCTCAGTCTCATTAACAGTGATGCCACTTGAACTATTCAATTGCCACCATCACGTTCACAATCATTGTCATCTTTACAGTTCCCACCACCGTCGTACTGTGACATCTGCCACTGGAAGCTCCATAATACCATTACCATAACTATTATAGTTTTCCGTTGTTATTGATCAATGGAGGAAAAATTAGTTTTACTCATTTATCCTTAGATTTACTTTTGTTATCTTCCAAGTCAATCTTAGCTTGCCACAAGTTAATCTTCAATTGAAATCAAATCTCTTTTTAGTTAAAACTGAGTGTAACATGTTAGAACTTAACGGTATAACTAATAAAAAATTAGATTCCTTTCAAACTTACCTTTAGCTACCTCAAAGAACGAATGATGCGAGCGTCTAATTCTGTTGGAATTTCTACGTCTTCTTTCATATGTTCCAAAAGAATAGTAAATTTTCACAACGACAAAAAAAAAAAAAAAACCACTCATGCCGAAGGTGATTTTAAGTGAAACCATGTTTATTCGGTAAAATTTGTATAAATGCATTTATTAGTTTGCGCAATTACTTATCACGATGGTAATCTGGGGTGTTCGGATCAATTGCACCGGACAAACATCCTTGTAATATGGCAACGTATTTAGAACTCCTTATGGTTATTTGTAGCAAAAGGAGTATAGCGTGAAAGCTCCAAATTTAGCAATAATATAAACACTTCTCAAAGTGTGTGCAAATATACAATATAAGTCTTGCCTAACTAAGTAGGGGGACTACGACATGCAAAGTTGAAGCTTACGTGGCAGATACAGATGTTTCAAAGGAATCCTACATGGCACAAAGATATAATTCTAAAAATAGGATGTGTCGTAGTTTTTAACCAAATGTTTCAGTAGTTTATCTGGTCATATATAGATATAGACTTGCATAAGAATAACAACACCGCTTTCTGTTATTGTTTTCCTGCGGGATAATCAACTTCCAGAGCGTTGCAACATACAATCTCCTCAACAACTACATGTAACTGGGCCGATAAAATGTGGTCTAACGGAGAGGTGACGAAACGCTATGCTTTTCAACCAACAAAACGAAGGAATAGCATCCATCGAGAAACTCCCAACCCCCTTGGCACTGTCTGTGTACAGTTTTTGCAAGGTCATCCCACGTATCTAGGAGTCCCACTGAGAAAAAAGCATGCGCCTGTCCCCCCCCCCCCCCCAATAATTTCTGCATAAAAGACTGAGACAGCTGCACAATCTGACATGCACTTTTGTACAAACGGACTTGTGTTTCCTTAGAAAACGACTAGTGTCACCCAAACTGTTTGCCTCTATACCGTTCTTCTATGATTGATCAGTGAACACATCAACCACTCCGCATCGGATCATTTTCTCTTCAACAACTACATGTAATCGGGCCGATAAAATGCAGCCTGACGGAGAGGTGACGAAACACTATGCTTTTCAACCAATAAAAAGGAGGAATCGAATCCATCAATGACCTGACTATCCCATGGCGTTATATGTGTATAGTTTCCACAGGGTCACCCCACGTATCAATGTTACAAGCACACCACAACATGAGAAAAATTTTGGACTTTTCGACAACGGTCGACGATGATGGATCAGAAGAATTAGACCCACTTTGAGATGAAGGGTTTGCTGCAAAGTGACTTGTTAGATTAAAGGCTAGTTACATAAGTACCTGCTAGTTACATAAGTACCGTCGCGCATAAGTACCTGCTAAAAAAATTCTTGTATCTCTCCAACCAAAACTGCAAGCAGATCAGCTTTAAACAAGCCTTGAAGACACCACCAAGCTCATTCCCATCCTATGTTTATAAGTAAAGTCAAAGGATAACAAAGGTAACATATTCCCACATGTTAGACACTATTGATAGTGCTGAAAATTCATAACATGAAACATTACTTTACAAATTGCCATAACATGAGCAGTAGTGCGATATACTGTAAATTGATCAGGACGGGGCCTTTTTGATGCAAGAAAGTGCAACCACATCGATGCAACTGTTGCATACTCCTACTGTAACACGAAGCACGTCCAAAAAGTAAAGGCATATGCCATCATTATATGTGTCCAAAATCTGCAATCAGAAAGAACATTATGCATTGCAAGCAGGTACTTTAGTGATCGCTTGAACCTAAATAATAATACCTTGTGAAAAAGATAGTCCTTAATTGCTGTGGCTATTTCAATACAGTACCACATTGATGCTGCCAATATTTCTACTCATCACTCAGCCAGTTACTGGAACAACGTTATTTGCATGGCGCCATATTCATCGCATCATTATTGTTTCGTCATGTTGTTGTTCTCTTCCAATTTTTCACTCTTATAAGTAGTAGGATCAAGCGACACTCAATTGATAAATACCGTCAAGTTATTTGTGCCCAGATGATTAACCATTTAATTTGGCATTGATAAAACTTCCAGATTTTGATGAACGATGATCCGGCTCCTGTTGTGTATCTAATATTATAGTGGCTTTCGTCCCCTTGTTCGACTGGAAACATAGATCACTGGAGCCCGTTGACGAGGTCAAAGCACATGGTGGGGCACAATACCACATAGATTGTGAGATCTATGTGGTAGCCAAGAAACCATGGGTAAGTCCCAAAAAGTGACACGACCGATTCCAAGCTTCTAGGCAGATCGCACCTTGCACAAGTGGAGCACCTTGCAGGATGGATAGGTCGTTTGTGCATGCATTTAATCAAGGTTGTACACGGTTTAGGTGACACGCATACAGTTTTATGCAGAAAAAACCGAGCAATTTGCTCTGGGCGACACAAGTCAGTTTCTGCAGAAACGCAAGTACTTTACACAAAGGTGCCTGTCGAAATGTGCCACTGCCCAAGTCATTTATGCGCATATGCAATACTAAAAATGTTTTTGATCCATAGCTCATGTCTGAGCACCCCAAGGTAACTTTTCATAGTTGTTGAGGAGAAAATGATCCGATGCCGAGTGGTTGATGTGTTCACTGATCAATCATTGAATAACGGTGTAGACGCAAATGGTTTGGGTGACACTAGTCATTTCTTAGGAAACACAAGTCCGTTTGTGCAAAAGTGCATGTCGGATTGTGCAGATGTCTCAGTCTTTTTATGCAGAAATTTAGGGGGGGGGGGGGGGGGACAGGCGCATGCTTTTTTCTTGGTGGGACTCCTAGATACGTGGGATGACCTTGCGGAAACTGTACACACACATTGCCAAGGGGGTCAGGAGTTTCTCGATGGATGCTATTCCTCCGTTTTGTTGGTTGAAAAGTATAGCGTTTTGTCACCTCTCCGTTAGACTGCATTTTATCTGCCCGGTTACATGTAGTTGTTGAGGAGAAAATGGTCCAATGCGGAGTGGTTGATGTGTTCACCGATCAATCATAGAAGAACGGTGTAGACGCAAACGATTTGGGTGACACTAGTCTTTTTTGCGAAAACACCAGTCGGTTTGTGCAAAAGTGCATGTCGGATTGTGCCGATGCCTCAGTCGTTTTATGTAGAAATTAGGTTGGGGGGGGGGGGCACAATGGTGCATGGTTTTTTCTCAGTGGACTCCTAGATACGTGGGATGACCTTGCGGGAACTATACACAAACATTGCCAAGGGGGTTGGGATTTCTGGATGGATGCGATTTCTCTGTTTTGTAATGAAAAGCATAACGTTTTGTCACCACTCCATTACGCCTCATTTTATCGGCCAGATTACACGTAGTTGTTAAGGAGAAAATGTTCCAATGCGGAGTGGTTGATGTGTTCAACGCTCTACAAAAAATGACTTGCATTCTTGCAGAAACTGACAAGCATCTTTGCATATCTGTACTTGCATTCTTACAGAAAATGACTTGTGTTAAAGTAAACCATCTTTACACCGTATTATCTTAAAAAGAAGAAAAGTACTGCACTTTTGGTTTGTTGTCCTACGGGAGAATCAACTTCCTAAGCGTTGTGAGAGAATATCAACGTCTGTCTATAGGAGAATCAACTTCTTGGCTCGATAAAGGGCGACCATGCCACTGAGTGAACATGCAAAAACCCGAAATCCTAAGCAAGCCTCTAAATCCAATGAAATCGCTGCCACTAATAAATAGTAACAACTAGTATTAATGACCTTCAAAGGCCAATTCTTCGCTGCAATTTATTGCAGTGACTCCATTTCAATACAACACTAGATGCTGCTTTCAGTTTCCATAGGAGCTTGATAGAGTTAGTATTGGTTCTTCATATAGCATGCTCTAACAATTAAAATTTGGCCTAAGTTACAAATCTCATCTTGCAACCCAACCAAATGGTAGAAGACATATATAGGTACCGAATAGTATCACAAATCTCATCTTGCACGATCTCAGTTTCCACGCGCCGCGCTACGAGAAAAATGATCGTGCCATTAGAATTGTTGCTCTTGAAACCAAAGGGAGGCTGGGGAGGGGGAATGGCTTTAGCTTGTAATACTATTCGGTACCTATATGTGTCTTCTGCCGTTTGGTTGGGTTGCAAGATGAGATTTGTAACTTAGGCCAAATACAGTAGCCTCGCTTGGCTACAACTTTAATCCACCTCAGAGTATCGAACATAAACTTTGTACGATAGTGATGATTTCATAATTACTATTCTTGCTTGAAAGTCCTATAAGAGCTCCTTTGCCGCAGAGGTCTTCGTAAGTTTGTCATTGCTCCAAGTTTTAAGGGAAAGGAGCTACGGCTGGGCCACCAAACTCCTCCGCATTGTTCCAGAATGCCATGAAAGGTGATTGGGAAGCAGTAGTGGAGATATACGCGGCATATCCAGAGGTCCACAATGCCAAGATTACCAAGTCAGGTGACACGGCATTACATATAGCAGTGTTGGACGGCCAAGAAAGTAAGGTCCACAAACGGGTGGAATTGATTCGAGAGAAAGACGCATCAAGAGAAGCTTTGGGAGTTACAAACATGTGGGGAAACACCCCGCTCCATCTCGCGGCGTCTGTGGGAAGTGTGAGCATGTGCGAGTGCATTGCTGCCGGGAACGAGTAGCTGATTGGTGATCGCAATGGAGATGGTGAGACTCCTCTCTTCTTGGCCGCTCTTCACGGTAAGAAATATGCTTTCCAGTGCCTCAGCCGTAGCGATCAAGGCAGCCGCTATTGGACGAGGAATGACGGCGACACTATTCTTCATGTTGCCATTTCTGGAGACTATTTTGGTATGAGTATATAACTAGTGCATTGTTGTCTGATACCTCTTATTAGGAACTTCATGTTGCCAACTCTGTATGTGTTTGTCTTATTTGGAAGGGAAGATGGGGAGGGGTATTTTGGGTAAACAAAAGATGAAGTTTTGAAAAAACTCATTTGTTTTAAGTCCCCCCATTGTTCAGAAATTTTCAAAAGATAATTCACTTTTTCTTAATTTTACAAAAAGAAACCACGTTCAACTAATTTTTAACCCCAATACCCACTTTTTTGTAATTTTCCATCATATATAGTTAGTAAAACAATAAAAATATATGGAAGAAGTACTGTTTATTTTTGCAGGGTGGAGAATTGAACAAGTGAGGTGATCGCAAGGCCGTGATTGATCCTGGGTACCTACGAGAGACCTATATTGCAGCTCGGACTTGGTGCTTCTTTCAAGTTATTTATTGCATGTTTTCATTAAGACTGCTCTAATACAGCTTACTACAGGCTGCCTTCCTTTTGGCATGGGAAAGAGGATTGGCTTAGCTTTATTGGTTTTATGCCCCACATATATCATCATTCCAAGTCTTTGTTGCGAGTCAAGCCTCGATTGGTAGAGCTGATACCCCGCAGCTATTTGAACTATTCCTTATTACAAATGTGGCTATATCAGAATTTCTAGCATAAACATAGTATCAAATCAATCTTCCTCCTCGTGCCCCAGGTACCCTGTATATATGTTTCGCTCGACGTGAGTAAGTTCAAAAAAGGTTTTCAAAAGTTTAACACTCAAAATTTCACACGATAAGTTAAGAAAGTGTTCAAATAAGTAGTGACTTCACAATATTCTCTCGGTTTCAGTTTCACTATATACTAGTCACCGTGACACATGGGAGACGAGTGCATAGATAAAGTTAATAATATGAATTGTGTTAAAAATAATGAAGCATTGCATATAAGTGTTTGTCATCTCACTCGGTACAATGATATTGAATTATGGAAAACAAACATTTTAGTTATTTACTACTTAAAATTTCAAATTTGGGTCACTTTAAAACCTTTCTTATGATGCTAATATCAATATTTTAGATGGATAGTTATTTAACCAAAATATATATTCCCTTATGAGCCTATAGACAAGCAGAATATATAGCTATACTAGATTCCTTCTCATTTTATCAATTTTTTTCACTCACTTTCCATTTTAATTACTCAACTCTCAATCGTCCTCTGATCTCATTCTACACTACTAAATAGTCACTTAAAAGAATGGTCTCACCAAATAGAAAGGTCTTACCAATTAAACAATGGTTACTAAATGTGCAGGTAAAGTCATTCCAATTAACCATTAGTCCAGATTTAGACACCGGTGTTATAGATATACTTGAGGAAAGTGGGTTTAATTGAGACGACCGCAAAGGAGATGATCTGATGAATCGATAATGAAGATATGTGGAAGGCATATTTTTGGTATATATTTCTTCCGTTAATGTGAATTTATTGTTAACTATGTGAGGTGGTGTTGAAACTATTGCATGTGAACTGATTAGTCATATCCTTATGATAGTGGTTGGTTTTGTGAAACTTAAAGGTTTAGAAAAGGTAGCGTTTGAAAACTATTTGATTTTTTTTAATTTTGTAAATTTGAGGGAAAAAATGCTTTTGGGATACAGTTTTTTGTTTTTGTTTTTTTTTTTTACAGTTTTGAAAACCAAATTTAAAAATATGAATATTTTTAAAAACTCCCATTTAGGAGTTTTGATTTTAATTTTGAGAATACCCCCTCCCACCACCACAGCCACCGGCTACTGCCGGCGACCGCCAGCCATCCTCATGCCACACCACCGCAATCACCATTAAAGAAAAAACTCAAAATAAAAACTGGGTAATCAAACACCCAAAAGAAAAAATTCAAAATAAAAATTTGGTAATCAAACACTTATTCGTTTTTGTAAAAAAATAAAAACTAAACTGATTTTTATTTTTATTTTTTCAAAAATAAAAAACTAAAGCTGAAAATAATTTCAAAAGGCCCTTAAGTTTATCTGATAATGCCTGACACTCATCAACCTGTTAAGGGAACTTAGGCTTCGTTTGACAAAATTTTTTTTTTGGTTTTCAGTTTTTAAAGAGCAGTTTTTTAAAGAGCAGCTTAATTTTTTTTTTTTATAAAAACAAGTGGGTGTTTGATAACCCCTTTTTTTTTTAGGTTTTTTTTTTGGTGTTTGGTAACTCTTTTTATTTTGGTGGTTTGCGGTGGTGGTGGTGGGGCGTAGCGGTGGTCGACGGTGGTGGTGGCCGACGGCCGGAGGTGGCTACCGGCAGTCACCGGCGCTGGTGGTCGGCGGCCGGAGGTAGCTGCCGGCAGTCACCGGCGGTGGTCGCCGGCGGCCGGAGGTGGCTGCCGGCAGTCACCGGCGGTGGTGGCCGGCGGCCGGAGGTGGCTGCCGGCAGTCACCGGCGGTGGTGGCCGGCGGCCGGAGGTGGCTGCCGGCCGTCTCCGGCGGTGGTGGCCGGCGGCCGGAGGTGGCTGCCGGCAGTCTCCGGCAGTGGTCGCCGGTGGCCGGAGATGGCTGCCGACAGTCTCCGGCGGTGGCTGCCGGTGGTCGCCGGCGGCCGGAGGTGGTTGTCGGCAGTCTCCGGCGGTGGTCGCCTGAGGTGGCTGCCGGCGGTGGGAGGGTGGTGGTGGTGGTCGAAAAAAAAAACCAAAAGTGAAAAAAAAAACCAGTTTTTGGAGTTTTTTTTTTTACTCTGCAGTTTAAAAACTGGTTTTTTAAATTGAAAAAAAAATGGTTACCAAACGCTCCTTTTTTTTCAGTTTTTAAAACTGAAAAAAAAAGAGGGAAAAAAAGAGTGTCAAACGGGGCCTTAGAAGACGAGAGCATCATCGTTAATGCGAGTCAACGTGGCCCGAGAAAGGAAAAACATGGAGCAATGACAGTTTCACTTTTTCGTATGCTAGAATGACATTCTCTCCTGATGATTTCATGAGTGCAACAACACAAACATCATATACTAATGAGATTCATGTGGAAGTAATGGCTATACCAGATCTTGATAAAAAAAATTTAGCAATTTTAAAGATACTGTGGAAAATGAAAAACAATTTCACGTTTTGAAGAGACTTTCCCTTGAAAAGGAGTTGAGTCTTGATGTTAATCCCACCGACTTTGTCAATATTAACCTAATAAAAAAAAGAAAATGATCATTTTTGGCCAGTGACCGGAGTCTCACAGGGAATTGCCTCACTCTCGGCCGTAAAAATTTCTCCAACTTGAAGCAGTTTGTGATACTTCTCAAGCCCTTCTGGACACCAGTGGAGAAAGAGCAGGAATTGATGTGTGGAAATAGATTATCAAGGTTTGCCGGTTGTCTAACAACAAAAGTAGCTAAAACAACTCTTTATTTGCGTAGACTGTATTCATAGTAGAGGTAGGCCCTCAATTAGGCAATGTAATTCTGTCAGCTGTAGTTATCAGGCAATCGAAAAATAAGGAAATAGTTAATATCCGCAGGATCAACCGAGTCCCATGAGTGAATCTCAGCGAGCATCTTTTCATGGATTCTTCGTCCTTTCGGACAAACTACTGGTCATCGCCTTGGTAAGCTATTGCCTCGTAATAAATGCCAAGAAGTAAGTTGGTTCCGGCCACAGTGGCGGTTTCACCGAATGTGGTCGCAGTAGATGCCAGATGTGTGCTTTGACCACAACATTTTGCACTGTAGTCGAGGCGACTACACTTGGAGTTTTCGCATGAAATGAAAAAGGAGCAAGAGAAGTGTGTATCTCTACATTCACTTGGCAGATGATGATTGTCATTAAAAGTGCGAGGAAACATACGGGAGATGAAAGAAAGGAAAGAGAAGACATGAATTTCAAAATTTCACCTAACAAAGATAAATATAAATGGTGGGCATATAACTTGCCAACCTTGCTTAGTTGGCACAATATTAACAGTATTTTAATATTTTCTCTGTCCCACATAAATTGATTATATTTATTTTTTGACCGTCCCACTAAATTAATCACTTCCAAATTGTGAAAGATTTTGTTTGTATTTTTCAATATTTATGCTTTTTATATTTTTTTAATTCTATTTCCCTCTCTACGTTTAATTCTCCACCAACTTATTTTATCTCTCCTGTCGAGCTTCTTATATTTTTTATTCTATTTATCTCGTTATATTTAATACTCGTCTAACTCATCTGACTCACTTTCTTTCCCTCCCCACTCTAAAAGGTAGAATTAGAAACACATAATATATGACCTAAATCTTTAATATGCGTGAAAAAAAAAAGTAATCGAATTATGTGGAATATACTCGTGGAAAGCCGTACCTAGCAAAACTAACTATTCACGTAACTTTCCAGTTGCTTGGAACCCTTTGAAGTGGTGTTTGACAACAACAATTGCTCGGACCCTTTGAAGTCTACACAAGATTGCAGTCCAAGCTTCCAACTGCTCTATACTTTATTCTCATCTCTATATTATTTCTCTCTTCCCATTGTTTGGTTGCTTGAATATGTCAAAGTCGTTGTAAACAATAATTGTTACTGTTCTTGATTGAAAGATCCTCACCACCATGGCACAAAGTTTGTCTACTAGACTTGACTACGTTTCTGAATTCAATTTTAAGCCGGCAAGCAATCCCAGAATATGTGCAGCCAGTTTGGACCAACTTTATTCAGCCAATGAAATTGTACCACAAAAGGATAAGTTCAACCTGTTACCTTATTCGTGCTCGGAGATGATTGGAAACATGTATCTGTCTTGCATTTTTTATTTTCCAGACCAAGGAGGTTGAACCAAGATGAGTCATATGGTAGCTTTCAAGGATTTAGGGTAATTAAGTAAGAAGAAGTGTTGTTCAGTCTTCTATGCCTTTAAGAAAATGAAAGGAGGACAGTATATCTTTGGTTCGTTGGTTGATTTGGATGAAATTTTATGTTCTATCTCTAAATACTTCATGATTTTGGCATTCGTGAGGATAAAAGTTAATCTAGCCATGCCTAGTGTTCTTCATCATCTCTTGTTCTTAATGATTCTCGTGCCATCTTCAGCAGTTGCTCAAACTAATGGTACTATAGCCGTGGGTGCATCACTCACGGCGACAGACAGTGCCACCCCTTGGCTTTCGCTTTCGGGTGATTTTGCGTTCGGGTTTCAACAGCTCGGAAAGAGTGACCTGTTCTTGCTTTCCATTTGGTATCACAAGATACCTGAGCAGACCATAACCTGGTATGCAAATGGCGATAATCCCGCACCGGGGGGATCCAAGGTAGAGCTAACTGCTGATCGGGGGCTAGTACTTACTGACCCTCAAGGTGAACTTACGGTGATATCGGATCCCGTCGTTGGCTCGGTTGCCTATGGCACCATGATGGATACTGGCAACTTTGTGCTTGCTAATCCAGCTTCTGAATCCCTATGGGAAAGTTACAACCATGCTACTGATACCATCTTGCCTTCGCAGACTCTGGAAGTAGGAGGTGTGCTTTCTTCTCGACTGACAGAAACAAACTTTTCTCGGGGCAGGTTCCAGCTCAATTTCGTTGCAAATGGGAATGTTGAACTCGCTACGGTAAACGTGCCTGGTGTTTATAAGAATGAACCTTACTACTCTAATGGCATGAAAGCCGGTTCTGACTCAACAACCTATCAACTTGTCTTCAATAGATCGTCCTACATTTACATTTCAGGTAACAATAACCAGAATTTTGCACTCTCACAGGGTGAGTTGAGTTCAGGACTGGACTTCTATCACCGAGCAACTCTGAACTTTGATGGAACTTTCATTCACTACCGTCGTCCAAAGACTACTTTGGGCAACGAAAGCTGGTCTGCCCTATGGTCAATACCAGATAATATTTGTGTTCGAAGCTTTGTAAGTGCTGGTAGTGGGGCTTGTGGGTATAATAGGATTTGCAGACTCAACATAGATCATAGGCCAGAGTGTGAGTGTCCACGACCATTTACTCTACGTGATCCTAATGATGACTACAGCAGCTGCGTACCAGATTTTATTCAAAGCTGTCAAAATGGACAGGAACCTGCAGAAAGTCTCTATGACTTCTATGCGGTCACAAACATCGATTGGCCAACGAGTGACTACGAGCTGCTGCAGCCTTATGATGATGACAAGTGCAAGGCCTCTTGCTTGCATGATTGCATGTGTGCTGTTGCCATTTCGGGAGGTAATAGATGTTGGAAGAAGAAGCTTCCACTCTCAAATGGTAGAGTGGACAACACTTTAAATAAAAAAGCTTTCATCAAAACAAAGAAAAGTAATTCTCCTTCACAAAATCCTGGTTCCTCATCCCCAAGCAGAAAGAATCAGGACACTGTGATCCTCCTGGTGTCGGTTTTTCTGGGTAGTTCTGCTTTTATCAACTTTGTACTTCTTGGTGTGATTTTTCTTGGATTTGTGCTCATATATAACAATAAGCTAACCAGGAATCGCAAAGGTGAAAGTGGTCTGGAAAGAAATTTGCGCTGCTTCACATACAGAGAGCTTCTACATGCCACAAATGGGTTCAAGGAAGAATTGGGAAGGGGATCATTCGGTATTGTTTACAAGGGGGTTGTAGAAATGGGTTCTAGTAGTCTTGTAGCAGTGAAAAAGCTGGAGAGAATCCAAGATGGTGATAATGAGTTCAAAACTGAAGTGAATGTTATAGGCCAGACTCATCACAAAAATTTGGTTCGGTTGCTTGGATTTTGTGATGAGGGAGCACATCGTATGCTGGTATATGAATTTATGAGTAATGGGAATTTAGCAGGTTTTCTTTTTGGGGAATTGAAGCTCAGTTGGGAACAAAGGTCCCAGATTGCCATTGGAATTGCTAGAGGACTCTTTTACTTGCATGACGAGTGCAGCAACCAGATCATCCACTGTGATGTTAAGCCTCAAAATATACTTCTTGATGACTACTATAATGCTCGGATTTCTGATTTTGGATTGGCAAAGCTTTTGAGGATGGATCAGAGCGAAACTCATACGGCCATAAGAGGAACCAAAGGGTATGTTGCACCAGAATGGTTTAGGAACATGCCAATCACAGTAAAGGCGGATGTGTATAGCTTTGGTGTCTTGTTGCTAGAGATCATTTGCTCCCGGAGAAATGTGGATATGGAAATTGGCGAGGACAAAGCAATTTTAACTTACTGGGCTTATGACTGTTATCTGGAGGGAACGACAGATGCTTTGGTTGAAGATGACATGGACGCCATAAGCGACCAGAAGAAACTACGGAGGTTTCTGATGGTTGCTATTTGGTGCATCCAAGAAGATCCATATTTGAGGCCTACCATGAAGAAGGTTTTGTTGATGCTTGAAGGAATTGTTGAGGTCACTGCTCCGCCAAGTCCATCACCATTTAGCACCATAAGACGTAACTAGATGATCTTCTTTCTTTGGTGCATGTTTCTATATTTCATATCGTCGGTTTTTGTAATATATTCACATCCATGTAACAAGCTTCCCTCCTGTTAATAAATTGGGTCAGTGGACCCATTATCCTCCCACTAACAGATAATGTGTATTTGTTAGTTTGGATAAATATAGTTATTTAGAGAATATTTATTTATTAAGTGTTTGAGATAAATACAATCTTTATGTTCTAAGAGTTGGAGGTAAAGCCAGTCTCTAATTGTATCTCTATATAAAGGTTAGAGATATCCTAATAAATTATAAGTCAATAGTAATAACCCTCTCTCTATAGCACTCTCTCTAGAGTAATCACCAAGTTCTAGGATTTGGTTCGTGGACGAAGAACTCGACTCTAGTAGCCGTTTTCGTACCTGCGAAAAAGATCATGCGTGTTGGAGGCTCGTAACAACAAGGATCATACGTCGGAATATTCGGAGACTTCATACGGTATGTTTCCGAACCCACTACGTGTTACGTGGTAGAGCAATAATTGTTGTAATCGTTTCAACATTGGTATCAGAGCATGATTAGTTGTTGATTTGCCTTTAACATGTTTTTCTGAAAAATAATTATATAGTTTTGTTCTCCTATGGTTGAGGATGAATTCCGTAAAATTTCGTGATTTTTGGATACATGTTTTGTGAGAAATCACGATTTTATTTTTCAAGAAAACTGTGATTTTTTCAAATTTTGGGACTCAAATTCGGAGCATGATATTCAGTTTTCATCATAATCGTTTGGTACATAATTAATATATGTCGCATAAGCTTTCCAACGATATATCGTACGCATTATTTGGCTTAAAAACGAGAGAAATATGGCATTCGGAAGTTGGCATCGTAGCATGGCGGCGGCTGGAGAATTAGGGTTTTTCAATGAAGAAGATGAACAGTGAAACCACGCGCACCACGTGCTCAAGCCGAGCCGCAGACGCGCGCCACACGCGAAGGCAGCCGCGCCCTCACAAGCCGCCACGCGTGTCCACGGGCCAAAAGAGGCTGCTGGAACGCGCGACACGCGCCGCACGCGCCAAGCCAAGTTGGATTCCACGCGCCCCCACGCCCGCACGTGTAACGCACGCGCCTGTTCAAAAAAATCCCAGCGGCTGTCCCACGCACACGGCGGCGCGTGGAGACACGTGAGGTATTTGCTAGCGGTTTTTTGACCCACCACTGGCGCGTGGAGCTCTTTCTTGGCTTCTATAATTTTTCTATGGTGTTAAATTTACCTCAATACCCTCTGTGTGTGTTCTGTTTAATTTTTAAACGACTTTTTCTATAGAAATTAACTTTAAATTTTTGTTTTATACACACGGAATTTTTTATTTAATTGCAGAGGGTATATTAGGGATAAATTTACTGTTTGTCAATTTTTAAGAATTTATCTCTCATTTTTTGTCATTTAAAAATATTTTTTGTGATACTTATGTATTCCCAAAAAATACGAATAATGCGCAAATATTAATTTTTGTACTTTGTGAGCAGAAATAAATATTTTGGAGAGCTATATGACATAAATGAATTATGTTTTATTTATTTGCCTTGATTAGTGTTATGGTTTAAAAATATTTTTTGTTGATATATATTTGTTGGGCTTTTGGCAAGCCCACACCTCTTTAAACCCAATTCCAAGGCCTTTACGCCCGTTTTCCTTAGAAGGAGAATTTGACCTATTCATCCATTTAAATTACCCTTTAACTTGTTATTTGAGCATGCTAGTTTTAGGTTAAATGGATGGATACTAGATTGGCATTCTAAAGAAACTTATGTTTATGTGTTTACTCTTGTTTTAAGAAAATTCTTTTGAGAATAATGTGTTGTGCGGCATTATTTTCAAAGATGTTGTATTCTACTATTTCCCTGTATATTTCCAGAAAGCCTTGTACGGGGATGTAATTTCGCACGCACATTATTCAAGTCAGAATTTTCTTAGCATAAGTTATTAGAATGCCAATGGGGCTCAATGGAGTCCTTGCACACTTTATTGCATGGTATAATTTTTATATTGTTCTAAATTATCATGTGGATGATTTATCATATTGTGTCTTATATAATGATGAAATTTATTGCGAAAAATTACTTGAAAAATATTTTTCACAACTCACATACATGGGAGATGATTACGAGCTTAGCAAATTTTCGATTTCATGATGTGAGGAAGGATTATGTTTTTCATTTGAATTTTTTGAAATAAATAGAAGGATGTATAATTAATATCTTTTCTTTGCGCAATCTAATGTAGTGAATATAATGGCCACCAAGAATGTCATAGCTGATCTCGTTAAGGGTGAAAAATCTATAAGGAGATAATTATGACGTTTGGCACAAAAAGATGAAATTCATGCTGAACGAACAAGAGCTCGAGGAGCACTTGACCAAGGAGATGGTCGCGCCAACTGAGGCGCAACCCCTAAGAGACCACACTGCCTACCAGAAATGGAATCAGAAAGATCGTAGTGCGCGCTACACCTTGTTGAGCAGCTTGCAAAATGATCTAATCGGGCAATATGATGAACTTCCAACTTGCAAAGCTTTATGGGAGCAGCTCAAGTTCTCTTTTAGTGAAACCTCAACTACGCGGCTTCGTAGCCTTGTGATTAAGTTTGAGGAGTACACAAAAGACCCTAAACATACCATGAGTGAACATCTAAGGATGATGTCCAATATGATTGGTAAGCTGAGGGATGCTGGCCATGCGCTCACAGATGAGCAGCAAGTCAGAGCTGTCATAAGGTCCCTTCCTGCCTCATGGGCCAATATGAAACAAATATTGACCCACAGTGAAAATATGAAACAGATATTAAAGAACTTTTCTGATGTTTCACAGCATGTCATCCTTGACGACGAGACTCGAGATGCTGACAAGACCCTTGCTTATGTCGCCCAAGGGGGATCGCGCAATGCAAATGGCAAGCGTGGAAGACAAAGTAAGAAAGGTAAGAAAGGCGAGGCTAGCACTTCTGCGCCAAAGGAAGGAAAAATGAAGAAACGCAAGAGAGGAAAACGTGGTGGGAAAAAGGATCTGTCTAAAGTTAAATGCTTTAACTGTCAACAGAAAGGACACTTCGCTTGTGATTGCACTGAGCCGAAGAAGGTACTTTCAGAATCTCTCTCTCAGTTATATGTTTCCTCACATGTGATGGTTGCTCATTCCCAACCTGTGTGGTTTGTGGATACAGGTGTAACAAAACATGTAGCACGTGATAGAGAGGGGTTCGTAGATTATCACCGGATTTCAGCGGGTAGCAAACATATCTTCATGGGAAACAATAGCTCCGAAGAGGTGCTAGGGGTTGGTTCTTACCAGCTCAAGTTGCGCACTGGGCGCACATTGATTCTTGAGGATGTGCGATATGCACCCATTGTTCGGCTTAATCTACTTTCAGTTACTGCTTTATTAGACAGTGGTTTTTCCTTTATTTTTAAGGGTAATAAGTTGGACATCTTTTTGGATGATGTTTTGTTTGGACATAGTTTTCACATGGATAGTCTTTTTCATTTGGATTTAAATGATTCTCAGTCCTCTTATTCTTATGTTGTGAATGATAATATTGTGAATGATTCTACCACCTGGCATGCAAGACTGGGCCACATAGGCCAAGATAGGATGACTCGTTTGGCTAAAGAAGGCCTTTTGGGCCTACTCGCAAGAGTCAATCTACAAACTTGTGAGGCTTGTTTGGCCGGTAAAGCATGCAGGAAGCCTTTTGGAAAGGCTGTGAGAGCAACTCAACCACTTGCGCTAGTTCACTCTGACATATGCGGACCTATGAGTGTAAAGGCATGCCATGGCGCCTCTTATTTCCTTACACTGATAGACGATTATACACGATATGGTTATGTGTATCTGATATCTCACCACTATGAAGCTTTGGACTGTTTCAAACGCTTTGTAGCTGAGGTTGAGAATCAGAAAGAGAAGAATTTAAAAACTCTTCGCACTGACCGAGGATGCGAATATTTGTCAGATCAATTCAAGAAATTTTGTGAGGAAAAAGGGATACGCAGGCAACTTACTATTCCTAATACTCCACAACAAAATGGCATTGCGGAAAGAAGGAATAGAACATTGTTAAATATGGTTAGGTCTATGATGGCGCAAGCAAACCTCCCAATATCTTTTTGGAGGGATGCTCTTTTGACTGTAGCCTATATACTTAATCGAGTGCCTTCACAATCAGTCAAGTCCACCCCATATGAGCTTTGGAATGGCCAAAAGCCAAATTTGGATAACTTGCGCCCATGGGGCTCAGCAGGTTATGTTCACAGTACTTCTCATAAGTATGGGAAACTAGGGCCTAGAGCTAAAAAAGAGTATCTTCTTGAGGTATTCTGAAAACTCTAAAGGCTATGTGATGTATGGTGAACATCCAAATGATGGAAAGACTGAAATAGAGTCTCGTGATGTCGATTTCATAGAGAATGATTTTCCTAGCATTGGAGACACAAGTAAGAATCTTGACCTCTATGAGTTAGAGGAAGTTGAAGCCACTTTACCATCTCCAAGCGAAGGTGGGGGATTAGTTCCTCATCCTGTTGTCGCTGAAGATAGTATAAGTGATCTTCAACCTAGTGGGAGCATCCTAGACAGTGGGAGCACACCATCAGGACCATCAGGTCAACAAGATTCTCAACTGCGTAGAGGTGCACGAGGAAGAGTTCCACGTCGTCGTTTTGAGATTGACGGTGAAATTCTTATGTGCACTCCAACTGATGAAGATGAGCCCACTTCTAGCGAAGAAGCCTTATCTTCACCTGCTAGTAATGAGTGGATGGCTGCAATGAAAGATGAGTTGAGCTCAATGAAGAAGAATCATGTCTGGGAGTTGGTTGACCTTCCGCCAGGGCGCAAGACTGTTGGAAACAAGTGGGTTTTAAAAGTCAAGCGCAAGGCAGACGGGTCAATTGACAAGTATAAGGCACGTCTTGTGGCGAAAGGCTATACCCAACTGCGGGGTGTGGACTATGAAGACACTTTCTCCCCAGTGGTGAGATTTGCTTCAATTCGTTTGATCCTAGCTATTGTCGCCCAGCAAGATTTAGAATTTTTCTTATGGATGTTAAGACTGCGTTTCTCAATGGAGAACTAGACGAAGAGATTTATATGGCTCAACCTGAGGGTTTTGAAGTCAAGGGACATGAGCGCAAAGTTTGCCGGCTCAAACGTTCTATATATGGTCTCAAACAATCGTCTAGGCAGTGGTACTTTAGGTTTCATCATGCCATTACCTCTATAGGTTTTGAAATGATTGAACAAGACCATTGCGTTTACGTAAAACGATCCAAGAAAAATATTCTGATCCTTTCTTTGTATGTGGATGACATTCTTTTAGCTGGGAATGACATGAGTTCCATTGTCGCCACTAAGCAGTGGCTGTCCTCAACTTTTGAGATAAAGGACATGGGAGAAGCTAATTATGTGCTCGGGGTTAAAATCATACGTGATCGTCCAAAGAGACTTCTCGGTTTGTCTCAAGAGACATATATCAAGAAGGTCATTGAACGATTTCGTATGCATAACTCAAAACCCATAGACACTCAATGGACAAGGCGTGTACTTTAACAATAGACCAATGCCCAAAGAATGATGAGGAAAAGAATCGGATGTCCAAAGTGCCTTATGTGGCTGCAGTTGGAAGTCTGATGTACGCTATGTTGTGTACGCGTCCAGACATCTGCTTTGCCGTTGGAATGGTGAGTCGTTATCAGAGTAATCCTGGACCCGCTCATTGGAATGCGGTGAAGAGGATTCTTCGATACTTACGTGGACCATTGATCTCGTCCTGTGCTATCATGGTGGAGACTTGAGATTAAGAGGATACAGCGATGCTGATTGGGGCGCTGATAGAGATGAGCGCATATCCACTTCAGGTGGAACTATCTCTTGGTACAGCAAGAAAAAGTCTTGCATCGCCCTATCCACGATAGAGTCGGAGTATGTTGCTTGTTCAGCAGCAGTCCAGGAAACTGTTTGGTTGAGGTCATTCTTACAGGCTCTAGGGGTTACAGCTCATGCAGATGAGTCTGTCACTGTTCACTGTGTCAATACAGCTACCCTAGATTTTGTAACAGACCCCAAATATCAAACATATAGGCCTTCGTTATCACTTCATTAGAACTTTAGTTGCGCAAGGAGAGGTGACCATAAAGCATATACCTACTGGCAGAATGGTGGCTGATCCTTTGACCAAGCCTATTGCTAGAGATGTTTTCCTTTCTCACATTAGGAGTATGGGACTACGTAGGTTTTGATATGTTTATGGCATCTTATGTACTTGACATTATTTATTATATTAAATTTTTGTTCCTTGATTTGAGTTTATTATGGAATGAATAGATAATCTTTGTGATTACATATACATCCTTATTGAGAGTGTCACCAGGCTCGAATTGACCCACTCACACGGGTAATTCACCTTGGCGCTAAGATAGCGAGCAAGATGAGACATAATTGTCTTAAGCGCCAAGTGGGCGAATAAGATGATACAGCTTATAAAGCAAACATGTCGCCTTAGTTGGAGCTAAGATGAGACCTAAAAAATGTAGGTCGATCATAGAGTATCTCCACAACTCTATGTAGCCTGCTTACAGCCGAATGTGAGATTTCAGGCAGGCACTATGAGAGTGACTGGGCTGAAAAACTCAGGTTAGGCGCTTGTACAGCGACTAGACTTAGATTCGTATGGCGTATTTTATTATACATTTATGTGACACGCCCTTGCAGGTTACGCCATAGCATGCAAATCATACTGCATGTGCTAAATGCAGACCGACAGTGGGAGTGACGAATGAATCCCTGCTTCGTCACTGTGTGAGCCACTTGGATCGAAATTTTTGATCCTATATGGTACCCTTTTCACCTTAGACTATGTCATGAAGAGGATACTCAATGTCGCTACTTTAGCATGTACCCTTGGATCATGGATGATGCGGTCTCGCGGGGCATGTCTAGGAAAGCGGTTGGGTCTAATTGGAATGACATGAGGGCTTTGGGAAGAAAGTTCAATATTACATCATGTTGTGTGATTCATAACCCGGGCGACTTTGTCGATTTTCGATATGAGTCATGAATACATAACATATGAGAGGTTTAACACTGCTCACTATGAGGGATTTGAGAGTGTTTAATCTGGTGTAGTTGAACTATCTGGGGTACATACGAGATTTTTTGGGAGTGATGTATTGTGTTAGTTTGGTGATAACTTAATACAATACTCCTCAACTGGACATCCTTTCTCGTAGGTCGCACGTTCCATTTCCTGTATGAGGAGATGAGTGGACGAGAGATAAAGAGGGACTGTACGATTTATTTGCCCTGTCTGTGGGCGAGTGGGAGCTGTTAATAAATTGGGTCAGTGGACCCATTATCCGCCCACTAACAGATAATGTGTATTTGTTAGTTTGGATAAATACAGTTATTTAGAGAATATTTATCTCTTAAGTGTTTGAGATAAATACAATCTTTATCTCCTAAGAGTTGGAGGTAAAGCCAGTCTCTAATTATATCTCTATATAAAGGTTAGAGATATCCCAATAAATCATAAGTCAATAGTAATAACCCTCTCTCTATAGCACTCTCTCTAGAGCAATCACCAAGCTCTAGGATTTGGTTCGTGGACGAAGAACTCAACTCTAGTAACCGTTTTTGTACCTGCGAAAAAGATCAAGCGTGTTAGAGACTCGTAACAACAAGGATCCTATGTCGGAATATTCGGAGACTTCATACGGTATGTTTCCGAACTCACTACGTGTTACGTGGTAGCGCAATAATTGTTGTAATCGTTTCAACACCTCCATTGTGAATACTGAGTACTGCAAAGTGCCTATAGTTTCCTTGAAGGGTATTTCCTGTCTCAAACTAAATCAAGTCCCGTCCAGCAACGTTCTAGCTTGTTTTGCTCGCTTATCATTGGTCATATCTCCTGTTGCCAACATCTCTTTTACCTTAAAACCAAAGAACTCATATGTCAACTTTCATTGCTTTTTTGTTCCCAAACCAACAAAGGAATGGCCAAGATTGGGAACAACATAATTGCAAATTACGAATGCTAATGTATGTATTATTAGTACGTACGAAAGTGTGTATATATGCATATCTATTCATGTTGCAAAGGATGTTCAACATGATCATTTCTATGTTTCTTCTTCACTCCCGCCCCTTCTTTATCTCTTTTTGTGGCCTGCAAAAAGGTACCTTAATGTCGGAGCAACAATATCCGCAATATGTTAAATACTGTAAGTTTAACACAACCAGGTTCTTCTTAACATTTTATGTGTCCAGGTTGTTTTATGGATGGGCTAATATTCTGAATAATATGACATTATCTCAGTAGCTCCCTTTCATGATTAATTTAAAAAAAAAAGTACTCTCAGTATACCCCATAAAACCGTGCATAAGTAAGAAAATTGGGTGCAGGATAAAGTTTAAAGAAGATTCAGGTGACGGGACCATAGCCATTTGATCGAGGAAATCTTTATGTCCGCTAACCTTCGGATCCAAAATTACAGTGATTCATCAGTTCTTGACGACTGTGAAATTGTCAGCCTTGCATTTTGCAAATAAATTTCTAGTGACAACACAGGAATTGCTAGTGATCCTGCTAGGAACAATGTCACAATCAATTAACCAAAGAAATGGATCATACAATGCACCCTCGAGACCATCTTCGTAGCGCAATAGAAGAAAAACGACTCATGTCCTGCATGAAAGAACTAGAATATATTATAGCGAGAATTAGAGCGGAGGTAGGAACCAAGTAAGAATGAGTTATTCGCCTTCCGTACTTTGGTTATGATAGGAGTAATGGCCATTTTACACTCGATGCGCATACTCATAAACTAAAAACGTACTTGGAAGACTTGTTGCTTTCACTTAATACTAGCCCAGAATCATGTGCCAAGCACGGGACGGTTTGTTAACAGTAATTTATTTTAGTAGTTTTGAATGCATGATAAATATATATTGCATAATTTTATAATTTATGATTATTTCATCAAAGATAGTTACTTTAATTTTTGGCTTGAACTTTCTTGTAGTAAAATAAATTAACCCTTCTAGTGAAATATCAATAAGCGTTGTCCTTGTTCATATTTGCTAATTCTTATTTGGTAACTGTATAAATGAACAAAAATTAGAAGTTTATTTAGTACACAAAAAAAAAAGTAAATTCCACTAATAACGATGAACATATTGAGATCATTTTGCTATTGCACAAGACATTTTATTATTCTCTAACTATCTTTTAGAAATAATTTGTACCTTTGAAGAATAATAAAATGTCTTGTGCAATAGCAAATTAAACTAAATTAATAACATATTAGTCTAATATATTATTTTATAGCATGTGATTTATAAAAGTTAATCAACATGACTAACTAGGGAAGGATGACGTCTAACATCCTGAAATTTTTTCGGAACATTAGACAATCGATCAATCCATTAAGACAATAATCTCCTCATGTAAACAGATGATCAGTCATCATCACAGCAACTAAACCTTAAATCAAACAATATTCTCCGTAAACTGTCATAAATGATATATCAACTAAGTCTAATAAATTTTAGATAACAATCACTACCCGCACAGGGGTTCTAACAAATAATGCCAAAATTTTAATTTATTTTCTTTTTCTCTCTCTCTCTAATCCATGTTCGGGTAACCTACGGCTGTTTATCACCTGAGGATAGGAAATCAAGGAAAAGTGAGCTTTCAAGAGCCCTGTAAAGTCGATTAAAGACTTAAAAATAATAAAAACGATCCGGACGATTTTACGTTTAAACCAAATAATAACTTTTAAACAGAAAACATAACGATTAAAAATAATTTTTCTATATACAATCGAACGACACTTTTAAAAGGGTTTTCAAAGAAACCCATAGCATTTCAATGTAACCATAGGGAGGAGTATCAACTCATTTCCCTTAAATAAATAACCATTTTTTTAAACACTTAAAGCGCAATAAACTTTTTTTTATTGAAAAAAGGCTGGACCATAAGGCTCTAATCCAACCGGCAGGGAGTATTGCGCCTCGGGGACCTATAAGGTCGCCACATATATCTGAGCCCTCGATTCCCGCACCTATGTCAGGTCCGAAGCACACAAGGACCCGTGTGTAGAGCACATGCAGAGCGAAGACGTAAGTTTGCCACCAACAAGTGCGGCGGGCAGGATTCGAACACAGGTGAGAAACCTGAATTGGGATCTTGGGGACCACTAAACCAACCCTTGTTGAACATGAGCAGTACAGAAGCAGAGCTACCCCGGCAGTGCTTGATACGCTCACATATGCATATTTACACCGGCTAGTCCATCAAGGCACTAGCCCACACCAATTCACCGGCTAGTCCATCAAGGTAGTAGCCCACACCAATACACCGGCTAATCTGTTAAGGTACTAGCCCACACCAATATCCTCCAACATACACCAACTCTGCCAAAACGCACCAATGCAAGATCTTATGTCAATATGCAGAATGACAACAGACAATAATACAATGATTATATCAATGTGCAATGAAAAAGAAAAACCGAGCATCGAATAAGATTTCCAATAAACGTGTAAGGCTCAAAACAGGACATTTTAAAGGCAATCGATGGGTACTCGTAACAATTATAACAGATGCCAAGAAAATTTGATAACGATTCAGAAAAACATATATGAAGACAATTTGTTGAGTTGGGTGTCCAAGTTATGCACTGCTCAATAGTCTCGATCCAAAATCCTTTGAATTAACCTAGGTCGGGCAAATTATTTATCAGAACACTATCCAAACTAATATATTATAAACCTAATATAACTACCCACATCGTACTCATTACTCTACCCGGAACGACGAAATTCAAAGCGGGTCCCACATACGGCCAGCCTAACTCGACACTCGTCACACTCCACGAGACTTCAAAATATCTCAAAAATATTCTCATAATTCATTAAGCATTATTTATAGCTTAATAGAGCATATGCGATAAAAATATTATTTTTGAATATTTTTTATTATTTTTGAATTAAAAATAATTTCCTTTAATACACTAAAACCCATAAATTACCATAATTGCTTCTAGCTGGAAATAAGGACTCATAATTTTATACAAGCCTTAATATATGTATTAAATTTTTAGGAATAAAATTAGGATTTAATCGGCATTAAAACTATTTCTATAATTTCCATTTTGCTAAAATCCATGCGATACAAAAAAAATGATAAGAAATCAACTCCAAAAATTATCAAACTTTTACTGAGTCTTTCTTATACTATAGCAATATTACTCTAATTTTTCCAAAATACTTCCATGCGTTTAAAGGCTCCAAAAGATTTTTATATATCTGAATTTAGAGAAAATATAATATATATATATATATACATACAATATCAAAAATATATAAAATTTTTATAAAAATTATAATATTGTACGAAGAACCATCCTGTAAATTGTCAAAATTTTTTGGACAAGCGTGCAATACCCAACAACCAGGTGTTACAACTGTTCATGCACAGTATACCACATTTGTTGGTGAGACCCATCACTGTTGAACCTCCTTCTTCTTCTTTTTCTTCTCTGCTGTCCAAACCCAGAACACTCACACACTCATCACGGCTGGCCCTCCTCTTCCCCTTTACACACACTATCACACAAACACACACATACAAATGTACACTAATCATACACTCACTTTCTTCGCAACAACATATGCAAGTCCAACACTACACAAGCAGACTACTGCTCTTCTCCCCTCCCCTTTTCACTCCACTCACGTACACAGCTTTTTCACATGCACACTCCACATTTGCACACCCACTATGTCACTCCATCCACACACCTTAGTTCTTAATCCCCATTCAGCCCTCACACAGGTTATACAACACCTCATATTTGCTCCAAAGTGCACCGCATACACTCACATCAGGAGCCCAAAACCCACAAAAACACCCAGCTGTACATCACAGCAGCCCCCACCATGCATGCCGCGTACACAACATATGCACTCCCAGCATACTTATGGAGACACACACAGTTTACACTTGCTCTTTGTACACAATATACACTTATTCGCACCCATGAAGATCCACTAAATTTAGACACAAAAGAAAATGGTCATGGCAGTCTTGAACCCATCCCTTGACCCTCACAAAGCACTATAAATTTTAACTGTGGCAGCCCATCTTCTCTCCTTTCCATTACACAAACATATATAACACACATATTTACACACTCAGTTCACATGAAATCACTCAAACCACCCATGAACTTTTATAAGAGACTAACGTCAATCCACTGTCGATTTTTGCTTTTTCTTCCTTAGATCCGTAAACCATGGATAAATAGCAATAAAGGTAAAGAAACATACAGGAAAATTCGCCAGAATTCCTTACCTGCAGTTCTCTTTTCCTCCTTCTCCTTCTCCTTGTTAGAATTTGTTTTTATCTTATTTACAAATTCTTTTAGTAAAGCTTTAAAATTACTTTATTTTTTATATTTATGTTGGTCAATGTAACCTATTATATTAAAACTTTGTCATAATTTTATTCATAATGTTTTTTACCGTTGTTATTTATTATGTGTGTAACTCTTAGTCTTCTTCTACTATAAAAGGAGACTACTCCTACCATGGAGAACACACATATCAAGACATATGCTTGATATTTTATATATTTTCTACATTCTATATACTTTGATTTTTGTGCAACTTGATCGGGTTAGTTCAAAAGTCTTCCTGTGGACGCACACATAGAGAAGGCGACGCTGCGAGCCTTGGGTTTTATCTTGGAGGATTTATCGTTCGTTGGAACCCGTGCGTAGGGAGACGATAAAACCTTTAGGACAGTGATTTTATCGCGACTCTCACAGGCCAGCGTTAACTTACTTTAATCTCTATATCTTGAAATTGCATGCTAGTTAAAATACTTGACAAGTTGTATATATATATATATATATATATATATATATATATATATATATATATATATATATATATATATGCTTATAATATGTTTAATATATTTAGTTAGCAACAAGTTTTGGTTCCAACACTCCTTTCTTTCTTTTATTCTCTGCAAATTTGTCTCTCTATTTCTCTGTTTTAAAGTAACTGAAATCTCTCTAATTCTCTCTATCGAAGGTCAAACACCAGAGCGACAAATGGAGGAGACGGCTACTGTATAAAAGATGTATATAAATAAACCCTAAGTTGGAAAGTCACCAAAAAGAAAAACCCCTACTCATTCATTTTGTCGCTAAAATATTTTCTTACCAGAACTTTTATCGCGAAATGGTCCAAGATTAAACATTTATGACAATTTATACACTACAAAAATTGTTAACGGGTTATTACACTATCTTTTTTTACAAATTGTCGCTAATAATAGTGCACCGATATTAAAAATAAATTTGTTACCAAAATATATTGAAGCTAAGAAAATTAATTCCTCGCTAGAATACACGTCAATTTTAAGCATAAAAATATCGTCGCTAAAATGTATATCAATACTAAAATAAAACCCGCCACTAAAAGTTTTTTTATTTTAAATAAAAATATCGACACTAAAAACAATAGTCGCTAAAAATTTTAAATCAAACCGTTAAAATATCGGGGTATTATACTCTCCCCCCCCCCCCCTATAAAAATTTTGTCCTCGAAATTTTACATACTTATAATTTTCAAGCACTACACTTTCACTACATAACTCCCAAACGAAGGTGTACATGTCACCGAGCTTACGCATAAGTTCCAAACATCAATAGCAGCTTCGAACATTTCACTATAGTATATGATTTCGATTATAACCTAGGGTTTCATAATCCAAACAAATCGGATAGCATTACTCAACCTCAAAATAATTAACCAATTCCTATAAGCACTGAAATCAAATGATATACCCTCTATGTTTTCACTGCGCACTCTGATATCTAGCCACTACTAAGGTTCAACTAAGTCACTAAAGTCTTCCCCTAACTCTCTTGTTAAAACTTAGGCTTTTTCTCACTTGCTTCTAAAGTCTACATAATCATATACCGAAGCTCTGATACCAACTGTAACATCCCAAAATTTTTTCGGAACGTTAGACAATCGATCAATCAATTCACTAAGACAATAATCTCCTCATGTAACCAGATGATCAATCATCATCAGAGCAACTAAACCTTAAATCAAACACTACTCTCCATGGACTGTCATAAATGATACATCAACTAAGTCTAAAAATTTTTAGTTAACAATCACTACCCGCACAGGGGTTCTAACAAATAATGCAAAAAAATTAATTTATTTTCTTTCGCTCGCTCTAATCCATGTTCTAGTAACCTACGGCTGGGAATCACCTGCGGAAAGGAAATCAAGGAAGAGTGAGTTTTCGAGAGCCCAGTAAAGTCGATTAAAGACTTAAAATTAATAAAAACAATCCAGATGATTTATATTTAAACCAAATAACAACTTTTAAACGGAGAACAGAACGATTAAAAATAATTTTTCTATACACAATCAAAGGACAATTTTAAAAGGGTTTTCAAAGAAACCCGTAGCATTTCAATGTAACCATAGGGAGGAGTATCAACTCATTTCCCTTAAATAAATAACCATTTTTTAAACACTAAAAGCGCAATAAACATAAATAGAAAACGTTGAACATGAGCAGTACAGAAGCAAAGCCACCCGGCAGTGCTCGATGCGCTTACATAAGCATATTTACACCGGCTAGTCCTTCAAGACACTAGCCCACACCAATTCACCGGCTAATCCATCATGGTACTAGCCCACACCAATACCCCGGCTAGTCTGTCAAGACTAGCCCACACCAACACATCGGCTAGTCCGTCAAGGTACTAGCCCACACCAATACCCCGGCTAGTCTGTCAAGACTAGCCCACACCAACACATCGGCTAGTCCATCAAGGTACTAGCCCACACCAATATCCTCCAACATACACGAACTCTGCCAAAACGCACCAATGCAAGATCTTATGTCAATATGCAGAATGACAACAGACGATAATACAATGATTATATCAATGCGCAATGAAAAAAATACCGAGCATCGAATAAGATTTCCAATAAACGTGTAAGGCTCAAAACAGGGTATTTTAAAGGCAATCGATGCGTACTCGTAACAATTATAACAGATGCCAAGAAAATTTGATAACAACTCAGAAAAACATATACGTAGACAATTTGATGAGTTGGGTTTCAGATAGAAATCGCTTACCTCAGTCCAAGCTATGCACTGCTCAATAGTCTCGATCCAAAATCCTTTGAATTAACCTAGGTCGGGCAAATTATTTATCAGAACACTATCAAAAATAATATATTATAAATCTAATATAACTATCCACAGCGTACTCATTTCTCTACCCAGAGCAACGAAATTCAAAGCGGGTCCCACATACAGCCAGCCTAACTCGACACTCGTCACACTCCACAAGGCTTCAAAATATCTCAAAAATATTCTTATCCTTCATTAAAAATTATTTAAAGCTTAATAGAGCATATGGGATAAAAATATTATTTTTGAATTTTTTTATTACTTTTGAATTAAAAATAATTTCCTTTAATACACTAAAACCCATAAATTATCATAATTGCTTCTAGCTGGAAATAAGGACTCATAATTTTTATACAAGCCTTATTATATGCATAAATTTTTAGGAATAGAAATAAGGATTTAAAAGGCATTAAAACTATTTCTATATTTTCCATTTTGCTAAACTTCATGCGATACAAAAAATGATAATAAATCAATTCCAAAAATTATCAAACTTTTAGTGAGTCTTTCTTATACTATAGCAACATTACTCTAATTTTTGCAAAATATTTTCACGGGTTTAAAGGCTCCAAATGATTTTTATATATCTGAATATAGAGAAAATATAATATATACATACAGTATCAGAAAAAGATGAAATTTTCACAGAAATTATAATATTGTACTAAGAACCATCCTGTTAATTTTCAAAATTTTTGGACAAGAATGCAATACCCAACAGCCAGGTGGTACAACTGTTCATGCACAATGTACCACATTTGTTGGTGAGACCCATCACTGTTGAACCTCCTTCTTCTTCTTCTTCTCTGCTGTCCAAACCCAGAACACTCACACACTCATCACGGCTGTCCCTCCTCTTCCCCTTTACACACACAAACACACATACAAATGTACACTAATCATACACTCACTTTCTTCACAACAACATATGCAAGTCCAACACTACACAGCAGAGTAGTGCTCTTCTTCCCTTCCCCTTTTTCCACCTTTTTACCTTCCTAAGCACCACACAATTACACCCACAGCACCACAGTTGTTCGTCGCGGCAGCCTTCTCTTCCCATGCCGCTGCACTCACACGGCATCTCAACCCGTGCACGACCCACATGCAACATCCTAGTAGCCCACAAATCTTCTCTTGCGGTAGCTCTATCTCTCGCAGCCATAAACCACCCAACACTAAACATACACACACATATACTCCCTTACGACAGGTCCCCCATTATATCTTGTACACATAAATATATAGACACAATCATATAAAATACCTCATGGCTTCCTCAAAGATCTCACCCACTCATCACACAATATTCATGCCCAACTAAAGGTAAAAGAAACCAAGCTATGATCTACAAAATGAAATAAACTTAATGGATGAAATTCTACTATGCTTTGCTACCCATAAACTGAATTTGGCTATTGCTCCTAACATCCCATAATATCATGTAAAAAGATCATGAATAGCAGAGAAGAGGGTAGACTAGGTCAAACCGAAATTTGAATGCCTTCGCCGGAATTTTCTTGATCCCTCTTTAATCTCCCTCTCCCCCTATCGGTGTTCCTTAGCCGTGAATGAGGGTGGCAGCAAGCAGAGAAGAGAAACTAGGGTCGGCTGGATTTTATTACTCACGTATATATAATAAACCATAGACTAAAGAATTAATAAAAGCCCCCGTATTCCTTGTTAGTTAGTTTAACTTATACTCAAAATTTCCTCTTATTACAACAAATCCCAAAAATAATTATTTACGAAAGTTTAATATACTAAAATAATTTAATGGGTTGTTAACTAATCTCGCTTCACTAATCGTCGTTAAAAGTTGTCACATAAAATATCGATACTAACTAAAAGAAAATTTGTCACCAGAAATTTCTAAAATTTCACTCATGCTAATCGTTGCTAAAGGCTCCAATTAACATCACATATAATAGCTATCATTTAATTTTTAACTTATGGATCCTAAAAATTTTCGCTAAAGGTTGCAGATAAAATATCGTTTATCTAAATTGACGTTAATTGTTGCGTGCAAAAATTGTCGCTAAAGAACTAAAATAGCAGGCAAGAAGTACCAAGGTTCGGCGTATTACAAAAACCCCTTCCAAGGATAAAGATCTGGTCTTTATACAGGGGCGGAACCAGGAATTTTTTTCAGGGGGTGCAAATTTTTTTATTAAAATCACATTAAAAACAGTAAGTCAGTAATAATCAATTAGCCTAATTATGATTATGATAACAATAATTTTACAATACAGTGTACCTAAAAAGTTATATATCAAATACACTGGTCACTGTACCACAAGTCCGGCGAAGGCTCTTTGCTTAGATGTGGCGGCGATGTACAAGTCCACAAGCAGTCGAAGAGTTGAAACAGCAGCAGGTCAAGGCATCAAGTAGCCAACAGGGAGCCTCGTTGGCGTCGTCACGACATCGCCTGAGCGGCTTCAGTCACGGTCAGCGGCAGGGGTGAGGCCGTGAGGGGCCAAATCTAGTCGGATTCAGAGTAGCCGTGGATAGAGTTGTAGTCGAAGTCTCGAAGGTCTCGTCGGTCGTCGTCGTGGTAATCGCTACCTGAGCGGCTTCTGTTGTGGTCGCCGGCAGGGACAGATCTGGTCGGAGTAGCCTCGTCAGAGTCCACCGACGGTCACTCATGGTCCTTACGGAGTCACAATGATAAGAGAGAGAGTGCCAAGTGAGGGTCTCAGGGAACGGGATCTCGGGAAAGGGGGTTAGGGTGCGATTCCCAAAAAAATTATTTTTTCAAAAGTTCAGGGGGGGCTTCAGCCCCCCTTGCCACCATGTAGGTCCGCCACTATCTTATATAAGTATCTTTTGATGAAATTCTAGGCAGGTTTGTAGCTGCCGAACACTTGCCTTCTCTGTTTGGTGGATTTCGTCTGCCTTGTATTGATCGACTGTTAGGGTTCTCATTTTTTGTTTTATCTCAGCCGTCGAATCTTCTCCATATTCCACCTCCATCATTTTGCGATAATGAGTCTAAAATTTCCCTTATATGGGGTTACCCATGACAGCTAAATGGGCTTGCTCACTGATGAAATCTTTGGGGTCATTTTCATTTTCTTGGGTCACAACTTCAAGCACTGGGCTTTTGCCTTTCCCATTTATGGGCTTCTTGGAGGGCTGATCTTGCTTTGGTTCTTCTCTTCTTTCTTTCCTCTTGGCTGGTTCTACCTCAGTGGGTTCAATACTCAGAGGCCCAAACTTGTTGGTTGATCCATTATTACCTTAGGCTTTGACTTGTGAGAATCTGCGACCTTTTTTCTTAGCTATCATCCATGGTTCATAACTTTCCTCATCATTCGATTGCGTTTGAGGCAGATCCGATTTGTTTTAATTCAAGGTTGTGGATTGTAGATTGTCTTCTTTCTGAATGTTACCATTATCGGTGTTCTCTTTTTTAGCCATTTTTCCGACAAAGTCGTGTTGAGCTTTCTGGATGGTTTTTCTCAATACCATTCCTTGCGGTGTCTGATCCTGCCACAGTTAAAACAAAGATTATTAATATACTTGTACTCAATTCTATATTTTCTTTTCCTCAAGAAGAAAGCTGGTATCAAGGGTTTAGAAAGGTCGATTACTACGCAAATTCTAGGGTATTTTTCTCTTATACAGGTAGCCAAGTTGACGTCGATCTTGATTGGTTTTCCATATTGTTCCCCCATACAAAGTAGGTATTTTTCTTCGTAATATTCTATAAGTAATTTCGGTAATGTGAGCCAAATTATGGTCTTGATATATGAAGCTTCCGAAAGTTTGAAATTCGGTTCCTATTTATGTACTGTGAGATAGTGATTGAGCATAATCCACGATCCCTCATTAGCCACATAGTGGTAGTCTTCATTGAAATTGAATTTAATTAGATAAATCCTTCGTCGAGATCTATCATTTCAAAATGCCTTTGTAGGCTCTATAGATTTCGAAGCCTGGTCATGACAGCTCAGAATCCTATGAATTTGCCCAGTAATTTGATGATTAAGCCTTTCATCCGCGGCTTCCTGAAACATGTGATGAATCTTGGGGATAGATTAATATTGGGAATGGATCGATCCAGGTGATCATCTTTCCTTCATGTCATTATCTACTGGTTCTTCATCTTCATTTTCCTCCTTTGAATCTAACTCTATTAAAAGTGGATCAAAATAGACAGCTGCGGATCTTGAGACTGCATCTCTATGCTATTACGGCTTTGTAGTTTCAGATGGTTTCTATTGATCGTCTGTGAGTACGCCTTTGTAGTTTTAGATGGTTTCTGTTGTTCGATTTCTGGTGTCTGTGAGTGGGAGCCATCCAGACTTTGGAGTTTGGACGTAGTGGTATCTGGCTGATTTTGGAAGTGAGTGTTTCTTGGGTTTCTTGTGGTTTCTTGAGGTTATCTCTTCTTTTGTTCCTCCTTTTTCCAAATTGCAGATCATCTTCTTCCATCATCACGTCTGGGGATGTTGGTTGATTTCCGTGGAGGGCATTATGAGATGCCGGCGACGCCATCAACAGTAAAGACAACGAGTATATGTACGAGAGAAAGTTTTGCATGACAGTACTTTTACACACTTGGCCACACGAAAATAAAGAAAACAAAAAGATTGTTGAATCTTGCGCTATGATGAAAGTTGGTATGACTACTTGAGATTGAGCGGCATTCAATTGATCCAGCTGATGCAATAAAATAGAAATGGTTTGAGGTATTTTGGAAATAAAAGATCAGCTCCTCTAATTTGTTTTCTTTCATATCTTTTAAATTATTTTTTTAAAATAGTAAAAAATATATACCAGGATATGCTTTAAGACCGAATTGATATATATGGAGTAACTAAAAAATAAGAGAGAGATTAAATGGATGACATCCCATCCAAGTGACCTACCAAAACATAAACAAGAGAAAAATAAGACAAAGCAAGCCGCTAGTAAAACCAAATAAAAAATCACCGATCAACTAGCTAAGAAAAACAAGATAAAAACTAAGTAATACATGATAGATATGAACAAACTATGAACTACAACAGATAAAGATGAAGAAAAACAACCAATCAAAGTACTCGAGCAAACAGTCACCACTTGCCCTCGTCCAGACACGTGGCCTCAGTACTGCGATGTGGCACTCCAGCGCTGGAATCATCGTCGGGTCTGGCCAACATCATGTTTCCAACCCCCGGAATCCTTTCAATGTAACATCCCGGAATTTTTGGAGCGTTAAATGATCATTCCATCGGTACTTAATCATGCAATACCTCACTTCAATAAGAAAGCCTCAATATATATCAAAGCTCTTACAATAACTTGAATTTTCAAGGTATTGCTCTTAAGTGAAAGAACTAAATTAAAGTACTCAATAAAATAAGTTTACACAATGATTTCATGGGGGCTTAACTAAACAACTAAAAAAATCTACACCAACTTCATAACCAGGTTATAACCATTCAAGAAATCTACTGATGGTTATTACTTGCAGAAGAGAACAGAAAATGGTGAGTTATTAAGAGTTCAGTAAAATCGTTCAAGGACCAAGCAACGATATAACAAAATGATTCACAGATTCAGTCTGATGATAATTTTTCAAAGAGTTTTAAATGATCACAAATAATTCGACAATTGTATGAGAAAGAGTTTCAACTCAATCCCTCCAATCAGTTCTCAACAGAAATTACTTTCAGATACAATGCAACATATTCAAATGATATTGACATGAGCACATGGTAGATAATAGATGAGTAAAACCACACAGACAGTGTAGGGTAACACTTAGCAAAGTTACAAAGCAGTGCTCAATATACAAACTACGTACGCATATGTACACTGGCTATCTTAGGATCGGATATGGTATTGCACTCGTTTGGCTCGATGGCGGGGCGGGGCAGTTTTAAGACTATCGGGGTGGATACAAATTTTACAAGATCCGCATCCGACCCGTCACATTGTCTTTCTTAATGTAGATGTTTCCCCTATGTCAGTTAAGCATGTAAATTTGCCAAGTGAGCTAATGGGATGCTTAGACAAAAGACATCCTTTTCATCCTCCGTTTGCAAACACCATCCAAAGGGCGGGGTTGTTGAATTGCGTATGGATCTTAGAATCTAGCTATCTCGTGCGACAAGGCTTTCTTGACATTATTGCCTTGCTGGAGTACAGAATGTCACACTTTTTTGTGACAAAAGCCTCTGGTTAGATGATAGTTACACTCAAGGATGTGGCAACCTTCTACGTCTTGAGCTTATTCGAGACTGTTGTTTGCTCGAGTGCGACCTTCCAGCAAAAAGGATCGAACTAGGTTGGGCAACTATCCAACAGTGGCGACGCAGTGCCGTACTGGCTCTCAAAATCATATATTGTTAGTAAAACAATAATAATATATGGAAGAAGTGCTGCTTATTTGTGCTGCGTGGAGAATTGAACGAGTGAGGTGATCGCAAGGCCGTGATTGATCCTGGTACCTACGAGAGACCTATATTGCAGCTCGGACTTGGTGCTTCTTTCAAGTTATTTATTGCATGTTTTCATTAAGACTGCTCTAATACAGCTTACTACAGGCTGCCTTCCTTTTGGCATGGGAAAGAAGATTGGCTTAGCTTTATTGGTTTTATGCCCCACATATATCATCATTCCAAGTCTTTGTTGCGAGTCAAGCCTCGATTGGTAGAGCTGATACCCCGCAGCTATTTGAACTATTCCTTATTACAAATGTGGCTATATCAGCATTTTCTAGCATAAACATAGTATCAAATCAATCTTCCTCCTTGTGCCCCAGGTACCCTGTATATATGTTTCGCTCGACGTGAGTAAGTTCAAAAAAGGTTTTCAAAAGTTTAACACTCAAAATTTCACACGATGAGTTAAGAAAGTGTTCAAATAAGTAGTGACTTCACAATATTCTCTCGGTTTCACCGAATGAATCTCAGCGGGCATCTTTTCATGGTTTCTTCGTCCTTTCGGACAAGCTACTGGTCATCGCCTTGGTAAGCTATTGCCTCGTAATAAATGCCAAGAAGTAAGTTGGTTCCGGCCACAGTGGCGGTTTCACCGAATGTGGTCGCAGTAGATGCCAGATGTGTGCTTTGACCACACCATTTTGTACTGTAGTCGAGGCGACTACACATGGAGTTTTCGCATGAAATGAAAAAGGAGCAAGAGAAGTGTGTATCTCTACATTCACTTGGCAGATGATGATTGTCGTTAAAAGTGCGAGGAAACATACGGGAGATGAAAGAAAGGAAAGAGAAGACATGAATTTCAAAATTTCACCTAACAAAGATAAATGTAAATGGTGGGCCTATAACTTGCCAACCTTGCTTAGTTGGCACAATATTAACAGTATTTTAATATTTTCTTTGTCCCACATAAATTGATTATATTTGGTTTTTGACCGTCCCACTAAATTTATCACTTCCAAATTGTGAAAGATTTTGTTGGTATTTTTCTATATTTATGCTTTTTATATTTTTTAATTCTATTTCCCTCTCTACGTTTAATTCTCCACCAACTTATTTTATCTCTCCTGTCTAGCTTCTTATATTTTTTATTCTATTTATCTCGTCATATTTAATACTCGTCTAACTCATCTGACCCACTTTCTTTCTCTCCCCACTCTAAAAGGTAGAATTAAAAATACATAATATATGATCTAAATCCTTAACATGCGTGAAGAAAAAAAAAGTAATCGAATTATGTGGGATATACTCGTGGAAAGCCGTACCTAGCAAAACTAACTATTCACGTAACTTTCCAGTTGCTTGGAACCCTTTGAAGTGGTGTTTGACAACAACAATTGCTCGGACCCTTTGAAGTCTACACAAGATTGCAGTCCAAGCTTCCAACTGCTCTATACTTTATTCTCATCTCTATATTATTTCTCTCTTCCCATTGTTTGGTTGCTTGAATATGTCAAAGTCGTTGTAAACAATAATTGTTACTGTTCTTGATTGAAAGATCCTCACCACCATGGCACAAAGTTTGTCTACTAGACTTGACTACGTTTCTGAATTCAATTTTAAGCCGGCAAGCAATCCCAGAATATGTGCAGCCAGTTTGGACCAACTTTATTCAGCCAAAGAAATTGTACCACAAAAGGAAAAGTTCAACCTGTTACCTTATTCGTGCTCGGAGATGATTGGAAACATGTATCTGTCTTGCATTTTTTATTTTCCAGACCAAGGAGGTTGAACCAAGATGAGTCATATGGTAGCTTTCAAGGATTTAGGGTAATTAAGTAAGAAGAAGTGTTGTTCAGTCTTCTATGCCTTTAAGAAAATGAAAGGAGGACAGTATATCTTTGGTTCGTTGGTTGATTTGGATGAAATTTTATGTTCTATCTCTAAATACTTCATGATTTTGGCATTCGTGAGGATAAAAGTTAATCTAGCCATGCCTAGTGTTCTTCATCATCTCTTGTTCTTAATGATTCTCGTGCCATCTTCAGCAGTTGCTCAAACTAATGGTACTATAGCCGTGGGTGCATCACTCACGGCGACAGACAGTGCCACCCCTTGGCTTTCGCTTTCGGGTGATTTTGCGTTCGGGTTTCAACAGCTCGGAAAGAGTGACCTGTTCTTGCTTTCCATTTGGTATCACAAGATACCTGAGCAGACCATAACCTGGTATGCAAATGGCGATAATCCCGCACCGGGGGGATCCAAGGTAGAGCTAACTGCTGATCGGGGGCTAGTACTTACTGACCCTCAAGGTGAACTTACGGTGATATCGGATCCCGTCGTTGGCTCGGTTGCCTATGGCACCATGATGGATACTGGCAACTTTGTGCTTGCTAATCCAGCTTCTGAATCCCTATGGGAAAGTTACAACCATGCTACTGGTACCATCTTGCCTTCGCAGACTCTGGAAGTAGGAGGTGTGCTTTCTTCTCGACTGACAGAAACAAACTTTTCTCGGGGCAGGTTCCAGCTCAATTTCGTTGCAAATGGGAATGTTGAACTCGCTACGGTAAACGTGCCTGGTGTTTATAAGAATGAACCTTACTACTCTAATGGCATGAAAGCTGGTTCTGACTCAACAACCTATCAACTTGTCTTCAATAGATCGGCCTACATTTACATTTCAGGTAACAATAACCAGAATTTTGCACTCTCACAGGGTGAGTTGAGTTCAGGACTGGACTTCTATCACCGAGCAACTCTGAACTTTGATGGAACTTTCATTCACTACCGTCGTCCAAAGACTACTTTGGGCAACGAAAGCTGGTCTGCCCTATGGTCAATACCAGATAATATTTGTGTTCGAAGCTTTGTAAGTGCTGGTAGTGGGGCTTGTGGGTATAATAGGATTTGCAGACTCAACATAGATCATAGGCCAGATTGTGAGTGTCCACGACCATTTACTCTACGTGATCCTAATGATGACTACAGCGGCTGCGTACCAGATTTTATTCAAAGCTGTCAAGATGGACAGGAACCTGCAGAAACTCTCTATGCCTTCTATGCGGTTACAAACATCGATTGGCCAACGAGTGACTACGAGCTGCTGCAGCCTTATGATGATGACAAGTGCAAGGCCTCTTGCTTGCATGATTGCATGTGTGCGGTTGCCATTTCGGGAGGTAATAGATGTTGGAAGAAGAAGCTTCCACTCTCAAATGGGAGAGTGGACAACACTTTAAATAAAAAAAGCTTTCATCAAAACGAAGAAAAGTAATTCTCCTTCACAAAATCCTGGTTCCTCATCCCCAAGAAGGAAGAATCAGGACACTGTGATCCTCCTGGTGTCGGTTTTTCTCGGTAGTTCTGCTTTTATCAACTTTGTACTTCTTGGTGTGATTTTTTTTGGATTTGTGCTCATCTATAACAATAAGCTAACCAGGAATCGCAAAGGTGAAAGTGGTCTGGAAAGAAATTTGCGCTGCTTCACACACAGAGAGCTTCTGCATGCCACAAATGGGTTCGAGGAAGAATTGGGAAGGGGATCATTCGGTATTGTTTACAAGGGGGTTGTAGAAATGGGTTCTAGCAGTCTTGTGGAAGTGAAAAGGCTGGATAGAATTCAAGATGGTGATAATGAGTTCAAAACTGAAGTGAATGTTATAGGCCAGACTCATCACAAAAATTTGGTTCGGTTGCTTGGATTTTGTGATGAGGGAGCACATCGTATGCTGGTATATGAATTTATGAGTAATGGGAATTTAGCAGGTTTTCTTTTTGGGGAATTGAAGCTCAGTTGGGAACAAAGGTCCCAGATTGCCATTGGAATTGCTAGAGGACTCTTTTACTTGCATGACGAGTGCAGCAACCAGATCATCCACTGTGATGTTAAGCCTCAAAATATACTTCTTGATGACTACTATAATGCTCGGATTTCTGATTTTGGATTGGCAAAGCTTTTGAGGATGGATCAGAGCGAAACTCATACGGCCATAAGAGGAACCAAAGGGTATGTTGCACCAGAATGGTTTAGGAACATGCCAATCACAGTAAAGGCGGACGTGTATAGCTTTGGTGTCTTGTTGCTAGAGATCATTTGCTCCCGGAGAAATGTGGATATGGAAATTGGCGAGGACAAAGCAATTTTAACTTACTGGGCTTATGACTGCTATCTGGAGGGAACGATAGATGCTTTGGTTGAAGATGACATGGACGCCATAAGCGACCAGAAGAAACTACGGAGGTTTCTGATGGTTGCTATTTGGTGCATCCAAGAAGATCCATATTTGAGGCCTACCATGAAGAAGGTTTTGTTGATGCTTGAAGGAATTGTTGAGGTCACTGCTCCGCCAAGTCCATCACCATTTAGCACCATAAGACGTAACTAGATGATCTTCTTTCTTTGGTGCATGTTTCTATGTTTCATATCGTCGGTTTTCGTAATATATTCACATCCATGTAACAAGCTTCCCTCCATTGTGAATACTGAGTACTGCAAAGTGCCTATAGTTGCCTCGAAGGGTATTTCCTGTCTCAAACTAAATCAAGTCCCGTCCAGCAACGTTCTAGCTTGTTTTGCTCGCTTATCATTGGTAATTTCTCCTGTTGCCAACATCGGAGCAACAATATCCGCAATATGTTAAATACTGTAAGTTATGAAATAACTTACAGTATTTAACACAACCAGGTTCTTCTTAACATTTTCTGTGTCCAGGTTGTTTTACGGATGGGCTAATATTCTGAATAATATGACATTATCTCAGTAGCTCCCTTTCATGAATAATTTCAAAAAAAAAGTACTCTCAGTATACCCCATAAAACCGTGCATAAGTAAGAAAATTGGGTGCAGGATAAAGTTTAAAGAAGATTCAGGTGACGGGACCATAGCCATTTGATCGAGGAAATCTTTATGTCCGCTAACCTTCGGATCCAAAATTACAGTGATTCATCAGTTCTTGACGACTGTGAAATTGTCAGCCTTGCATTTTGCAAATAAATTTCTAGTGACGACACAGGAATTGCTAGTGATCCTGCTAGGAACAATGTCACAATCAATTAACCAAAGAAATGGATCATACAATGCACCCTCGAGACCATCTTCCTAGCGCAAAAGAAGAAAAACGACTCATGTCCTCCATGAAAGAACTAAAATATATTATAGCGAGAATTAGAGCGGAGGTAGGAACCAAGTAAGAATGAGTTATTCGCCTTACGTACTTTGGTTATGATAGGAGTAATGGCCATTTTACACATGCATAAAGAGAGAAAGATTTGATGCACATACCCAAAAACTAAATACGTCCTTGGAAGACTTGTTGCTTTTACTTAATACTAGCCCAGAATCACGTGCCAAGCACGGGACGGCTTATTAACAGTAATATATTTTAGTAGTTTTGAAATGCATGATAAAATATATTGCATAATTTTATGATTATTTCATCAAAGATAGTTACTTTAATTTTTGGCTTGAACTTTCTTGTAGTAAAATAAATTAAGCCTTCTAGTGAAATATCAATAAGCATTGTCCTTGTTCATATTTGCTAATTCTTATTTGGTAACTATATAAGTGAACAAAAATTAGAAGTTTATTTAGTACACAAAACAAATAAATTCTACTAATAACGGGGAACATATTGAGATCATTTTGCTATTGCACAAGACATTTTATTATTCTTTAAATATTTTTAAAAATAATTTGTACCTTTGAAGTATAATAAAATATCTTGTGCAATAGCAAATTAAACTAAATTAATTACATTTTGCTACTCCATCAAGGCACTAGCTCACACCAATTCACCAGCTAGTCCATCAAGGTATTAGCTCACACCAATACACTGGCTAGTCTGTCGAGACTAGCCCACACCAATACACAGGCTAGTCCGTCAAGGTACTAGCCCACACCAATATCCTCGAACGTACACCAACTCCGCCAAAACGCACCAATGCAAGATCTTATGTCAATATGCAGAATGACAACAAACGATAATACAATGATTATATCGATACACAATGAAAAAGAACTACCGAGTATCGAATAAGATTTCCAATAAACGTGTAAGGCTCAAAACAGGGCTTTTCAAAGGCAATCGATGGGTACTCGTAACAATTATAACAGATGTCAAGAAAATTTGATAACGATTCAGAAAAACATATACGAAGACAATTTGGTGAGTTGGGTTTCAGATAGAAATCTCTTACGTCAGTCCAAGCTATGCACTGCTCGATAGTCTCGATCCAAATTATTTATCAGAATACAATCCAAACTAATATATTATAAACCTAACATAACTACCCACAGGGAACTCATTTCTCTACTCGGAACGACGAAATTCAAAGCGGGTCCCACATACGGCCAGCCTAACTCGACACTCGTCACACTCCACCAGGCTTCGAAATATCTCAAAAATATTCTCATCATTCATTAAGCATTATTTATAGCTTAATAGAGCATATGGGATAAAAATATTATTTTTGAATTAAAAATAATTTCCTTTAATACACTAAAACCCATAAATTACCATAATTGCTTCTAGCTGGAAATAAGGACTCATAATTTTTATACAAGCCTTAATATATGTATAAAACCTTTAGGAACAAAAACAAGATTTAAAAGGCATTAAAACTATTTCTATATTTTCCATTTTGCTAAAATTCATACGATACAAAAAATGATAATAAACAACTCCAAAAATTATCAAACTTTTACTGAGTCTTTCTTATACTATAGCAACATTACTCTAATTTTTCTAAAATATCTTCATGGGTTTAAAGGCTCCAACAGATTTTTATATATCTGAATTTAAAGAAAATATAATAAATACATACAATATCAAAAAAATATGAAATTTTCACAAAAATTATAATATTGTAGGAAGAACCATCTTGTACATTGTCAGAATTTTTGGACAAGCGTGCATTACCCAACAGTCTGTGGTACAACTGTTCATGTACAGTGTACCACATTTGTTGGTGAGACCCGGCTGTACATCACGGCAGCCCCCACCATGCATGTCGGGTAAACAACATACGCACTCCCAGCATACTTATGGAGACACACACGGTTTACACCTGCTCTTTGTACATAATATACACTTATTCGCACCCATGAAGATCCAATAAATTCAAACAAAAGAAAATGGTCATGGCAGTCTTGAACCCATCCCTTGACCCTCACAAAGCACTGTAAATTTTAACTATGGCAGCCCATCTTCTCTCCTTTCCATTACACTAACATATATAACACACATATTTACACACACAGTTCACATGAAATCACTCAAACCACTCATGAACTTTTATAAGAGGCTAACGTCAACCCACTGCCGATTTCCGCTTTTTCTTCCTTAGATCTGAAAACCATGGATAAATAGCAATAAAGGTAAAGAAACATACCGAAAAATTCGCCAGAATTCCTTGCCGGCAGTTCTCTTTTCCTCTTTCTCCTTCTCTTTTCTTTTTTTATTCTCTTCAAATCTGTCTCTCTATTTTTCTGTTTTAAAGTAACTGAAATCTCTCTAATTCTCTCTATCAAAGGTCACACACCAGAGCGACAAACGGAGGAGACGGCGGTTGTATAAAATATGTATATAAATAAAACCCTAAGTTGGAAAGTCACAAAAAAAAACCCCTACTCATTCATTTTGCCGCTAAACTTTTCTTACCCGAACTTTTATTGCGAAATGGTCCAAGATTAAACATTTATGACAATGTATACACTACGAAAATTGTTAACGAGTTATTACACTATCTCGTTTTACAAATTGTCGCTAATAATAGTGCACCGATACTAAAAATAAAATTTTCACCAAAATATATTGAAGCTAAGAAGATTAATTCCTTACTAGAATACACGTCAATTTTAAGCATAAAAATATCATCGCTAATGTATATCAATACTAAAATAAGCCCCGCCGCTAAAAGTTTGTTATTTTAAATAAAAATATCGACGCTAAAAACAATTTTCACTAAAAACTTTAAATCAAACCGTTAAAATATCGGGGTATTACACTCTCCCCCCCCCCCCCCTCCAAAATTTTGTCCTCGAAATTTTACATACTTATAATTTTCAAGCATTACACTTTTACTACATAACTCCCAAACGAAGGTGTACAAGTCACCGAGCCTATGCATAAGCTCCAAACATCAATAGCAGCTTCGAACATTTCACTATAGTATATGATTTCGATTATAACCTAGGGCTTCATAATCCAGAAAAATCGGATAGCATTACTCAACCTCAAAATAATTAACCAATTCCTATAAGCACTGAAATCAAATGATATACCCTCTAGGTTTTCACTGCGCACTCTGATATCTAGCCACTACTAAGGTTCAACTAAGTCACTAAAGTCTTTCCCTAACTCTCTTGTTAAAACTTAGGCATTCACTCACTTGCTTCTAAAGTCTACAGAATCATATACCTAAGCTCTGATACCAACTGTAGCATCTCGAAATTTTTTCGGAACGTTAGACAATCTATCAATCAATTCACTAAGACAATAATCTGCTCATGTAACCAGATGATCAGTCATCATCAGAGCAACTAAACCTTAAATCAAACCACATTCTCCGTGGACTGTCATAAATGATACATCAACTAAGTCTTAAAATTCTTAGATAACAATCACTACCCGCACAGGGGTTCTAACAAATAATGCCAAAATTTTAATTTATTTTCTTTTGCTCGCTCTAATCCATGTTCTGGTAACCTACAGCTGGTTATCACCTGCGGAAGGGAAATCAAGGAAGAGTGAGCTTTTGAGAGCCCAGTAAGGTCGATTAAAGACTTAAAAACAATAAAGACGATCCAGACGATTTTACATTTAAACCAAATGACAACTTTTAAACGGAGAACATAACGATTAAAAATGATTTTTCTATATATAATCAAACGACAATTTTAAAAAGGTTTTCAAAGAAACCCATAGCATTTCAATATAACCATATGAAAGAGTATCAACTCATTTCCCTTAAATAAATAACAATTTTTTAAACACTTAAAGCGCAATAAACATAAATAGGAAACGTTGAACATGAGCAGTACAGAAACAAAGCCACCCCGGCAGTGCTTGATACGCTTATATATGCATATTTACACCGGCTAGTCCATCAAGGCACTGACCCACACCAATACACCGGCTAGTCCATCAAGGTACTAGCCCACACCAATCCACCGGCTAGTCTATCAAGGTACTAGCTCACACCAATACACCGGCTAGTCTATCAAGACTAGCACACGCCAACACACCGGCTAGTCCATCAAGGTACTAGCCCACACCAAATCCTCCAACATACACCAGCTCTGCCAAAACACACCAATGCAAGATCTTATGCCAATATGCAAAATGACAACAAATGATAATACAATGATTATATCGATGCGCAATGAAAAAGAAATACCGAGCATCGAATAAGATTTCCAATAAACGTGTAAGGCTCAAAACAGGGCATTTTAATGGTAATCGATGCTTACTCGTAACAATTATAACAGATGCCAAGAAATTTTGATAACAATTCAGAAAAACATATACGAAGACAATTTGATGAGTTGGGTTACAGATAGAAATCCCTTACCTCAATCCAAGTTATGCACTGCTCAATAGTCTCGATCCAAAATGCTTTGAATTAACCTAGGTCGGGCAAATTATTTATCAGAACACTATGCAAACTAATATATTATAAACCTAATTTAACTACTCACAACGTACTCATTTCTCTACCCAAAACTACAAAATTCAAAGCAGATCCCACATACGGCCAGCCTAACTCGACACTCGTCACACTCCAAGAGGCTTCGAAATATCTCAAAAATATTCTTATCATTCATTAAGCATTATTTAATGCTTAATAAATCATATGGGATAAAAATATTATTTTTGAATATTTTTGAATTAAAAATAATTTCCTTTAATACACTAAAACCCATAAATTACCATAATCGCTTCTAGCTAGAAATAAGGACTCATAATTTTTATACAAGCCTTAATATATGTATAAAAATTTTAGGAATAAAAAACAGGATTTAAAAGGCATTAAAACAATTTCTATCTTTTCCATTTTGCTAAAATCCATGCGATACAAAAAATGATAATAAATCAACTCCAAAAATTATCAAACTTTTATTGAGCTTTTTTATACTATAGCAACATTACTCTAATTTTTTCAAAATATCTTCATGGGTTTAAAGGCTCCAAAAGATTTTAATATATCTAAATTTAGAGAAAATATAATAAATACATACAGTATCATAAAAAGATGAAATTTTCACAAGAATTATAATATCATATGAAGAACCACACTGTAAATGTTTAGAATTTTTGGACAAGCGTGCAATGCCCAACAGCCATGTGGTACAACTGTTCATGCACAGTGTACCACATTTGTTGGTGAGACCCATCAATGTTGAACCTCCTCCTCCTCCTTCTCCTTCTTTTTCTTCTTCTTCTTCTTCTTCTTCTTCTTCTCTGCTGTCCAAACCCAAAACACTCACACACTCATCACAGCTATCCCTCCTCTTCCCCTTTACACACACTATCACACAAACACATACATACAAATGTACACTAATCATACACTCACTTTCTTCACAACAACATATGCAAGTCCAACAGTACACAGCAGACTACTGTTCTTCTCCCCTTCCCTTTTCACTCCACTCAAGTACACAGCTTTTTCACATGCACACCCACTATTTCACTTCATCCACACACCTTCTTAGGGGGTCGGCCACCCCTTTGCCTTGCAAGAGTCATTCTTAAACCCCCGACATCACTCATCATGCTTTCTACAATGCGCACTCAATGGCAATGGTCACTTGACGCACGTCACCGACCGTGCACAATCTTCACAACGGCAGTATACTATCACAAGTATTGCTCCGCGACAGTCGTCGCCGCACCCGTGTGCCATTCTTATGATACATGCCCTCGGCACCAAGTATTGCTCCGCAACAATCGTCACTGCGCCCTGCGCCATGTTGATGATACATGCCCCCGGTACCAAGTATTGCTCTGCGACAGTCGTCACTACGCCCTTACGCCATGCTGATGATACGTGCCCTCGGGCACCAAGTATTGCTTCGCGATAGTTGTCGCTGTGCCCTTGCGCCATGCTGATGATATGTGCCCTCGGCACCAAGTATACCTCCGCGACAGTCATCGTCGTGCCCATGCACCACAACCATGTTACAGGCCTCTGGGCATCACACCTGTTCACCACACCATGCACCCACGCCATGGACGTGGAACATGCTTTGACCCACTGTCCAGAGTGTGCGGCATTCTGGGGTTCCACTCGCAATGCTCCGACACGAGGACCCCTCCCTGCGGCATGGGCTGGGAGCCACACGGGCTTAGCGCCATCGCTGACTCAATCAACTGCGGGATGAGCTTCGTGCCGTCGTCGGCTCAATCAAATTGCGGCATGGGCTGGGCGCCATCACGGGCTTAGCGCCATCGCCGGCTCAATCAACTGTGGGACGGGCTTCGTGTCATCGTCGGCTCAAACTGTGGCATGGGCTGAACGACATCATTGGCTTAGCGCCATCGCCGGCTCAATCAACTGGGGGACAGGCTTCATGCCGTCGCCGGCTCAATCAAACTACGGCATGGGCTGGGCGCCATCACAGGCTTAGCGCCATCTCTGGCTCAATCAACTGCGGGAGGGGCTTCATGCCGTCGCCAGCTCAATCAAACTGCGGCATGGGCTGGGCGCCATCACGGGCTTAGTGCCATCGCCGGCTCAATCAACTGCGGGACGGGCTTCGTGCCGTCACCGGCTCAATCAAACTGTGGCATGGATTGGGCGCCATCACAGGCTTAGTGCCAGCTCAATTAAACTACGGGATGGGCTTCGTGCCGTCGTAGGCTCAATCAAACTCTGACATGGGCTGGGCGCCATCACGGGCTTAGCTCCATCGCCGGCTCAATCAACTACTGGATGGGCTTCGTGCCGTCGCCTGCTCAATCAAACTGCGGCATGGGCTGAGCGCCATCATGGGCTTAGCGCCATCACCGGCTCAATCAACTGCGGGATGGGCTTCGTACCGTCGCCGGCTCAATCAAACTGCGGCATGGGCTGAGCGCCATCACGGGCTTAGCACCATCGCAGGCACAATCACCGAGGGCTCTGGCCCTCGCAGCAGGATGGGCTCGCAACCGTGAAGCCATCATTGGCACAACCTTAAAGCCACTAACATCACACTTACAGGAAACTCTAATGCGAAGACTTCCCCGCAACGGACTCTAAGCACCAAGCGGCGACCATGCCCACTCATGTTGCTGTTGATCGTCGGCACCACCAGGGCAATGACCCACGGGTCACTCCAGGACGGGAACAGGTCCTTGGAGGGCATCGCGCCTAGTCCGCCTGGCAGTTGGCTACAGGGTTAACCCTCACCGTTGCCAGGTTCTCTGCGGGTCTCTTGACGCAACTTGTGGGATTCAGTAAGGGCTTGGACAGAAGGTTGGGGCAACGGGCTACTCTGATCATGCTACAGCAGCGTGATCAGTCTCCTCAGACGGGCAGAGAAATGCCTTGAGGGCAGGGCAGCACGAACTTGGGGACCGGCAGTCCAACGGAGAATCAGTACTTTGGACCCCCCTGGCGAGGTGTCGTTCCCAAGGGTGACACATGTCAACTTATGACACATGCACATTTTTGCCTATAAATAGTGGACTTTGGAACTTTTTCAGGGAGCTTTTCTCATTTTGAACTTTTTACTTTCTCTCTCTAAAAAGACATTCTCTCTAGAATTCTAGTGAGAGAAACACACTTGGACTCCTGTCTCCAGACCCTCGACGCTGCATCCTTGACACGGAATGTCAATTGTTGGCTCTGTTCGTCGTTGCCCTGCTTGTGCGGTGCTGCCAGCCCTCGCGACCTGTCTGGGGAGCCTTGCTCTCAGCCCTTACTCCGTCCTTGCTGTCTCCCGCTTTGTCTACCTGGAAGCTGACTCAGACTGCATCCTTTGTGGCACCTCCACATAGCATTGAACCCTTTTCTGCATCAACAATAGTTAAGGGGACTCATCGGGCAACAAACGGAAGAAAGCATTGGGTGTTGGTCTAGTGCTTGTAGAGCTAGACAAGCCATTGTCAGCAGAACGGGTAACTTAGGTGCCGAAAAGAGCTTTTCAAACCTAATTGCCACACAAAATGGACTAGAGTCGACTTATCTCATCTACAGTAAAAGATATCAATCAAAACAATCTTATGTAGGTAAAGGACACAATATGCTAATTCGTATAAAGCCTAGAACAAGAGGGATGCATTCATGTACCAAACTTAATATAGTTCTCCCCATTCACATGTCCAAAGAAAAACAAGTAGAAAAGAGAAGAACTGGAAAAAAAAAACCTTGGGAGGGGTCATATGTATAAGGACTTGCTTGCTAATGACAAATTATATAAACTTGTATTTTAAAAGAGTTAATGCTAATCTTGTGTTCCCAACTTATTCTGGTCGCACCTAAAAGGCCCACTGGATCCCATTTTGCACAACACGTCCGCACAAGCACCAGTCAATATTCAACGCTTCCAACCGGTCAAAGATATGCACGCTCAAGTCACGTGCACTTCTCATTTTTTCTACGTGACTTCGTTACTAAGAAACTCATTCTTGGGCGACGCCTCATCACGTTTCGACCATCAGAATTTGCACGTCACCCATCGGCGTACCATGGCACTTGCCCGATGAAGTTGGCCTTAGCCTTCCCCTTGGGGTCGGCCTCGGCCTCCCCTTTGGTTGGCCTTAGCCTTCCCCCAAGGGTTGGCCTTTGGCCTCCATACTTAACACCTTCACTTCTCTTCAAGGGACCATACATTGTCCACGACCCTCGTCGTCAGTCACCTGGACATCATTACGTGACCCCGTAACCCAGATGTCACTTGCGACCCCGTCGCCTAAACGTCACTCCTCGATCCCGTCACCCAGACGTCATCTCCTCGACCCCCGTCGCCGGAGCTCGTGCACCAACTCCTCAACGCTCCTCGTCCGTCGCCCAGGCACCGTCTCGGCGACCCCCATCGCCAGCGTCCGGGCAAAACACTCCAACACACCGCCTAACCTCTCTTCTGGCCACCATACCTTACCAATACCACTATCGACCCAATGACCACTCTCTCACAGCCATACCCACCTATTGGTCCTTTACCAGTTGCCTCAAAAGCCAACCACCATCAATAAAAACCATCAAGGATAAAGCTCCCCCCAGCACTGTCGATAGTTCAACCATAATTGAAAGATAATGGGTGGGGGATTTGCATTTTTTATCGATTTTGTGTAATTTAGATATGGTGTTGTTTGGATTTTTTTAATTTGCTATCATATTGAGATTTTGTATGGTTTCAATGGAGGTTGTCCAACAGATTCAATTGTATTGTTTGGTGCGATGGTTTAGGAGGGGGGTGGGTGAAGGTTTGGGCGCGTGTGTGTGTTTAAGATGCCAGCTATTTGTATATCTACGTTAAGCATTGGACTATGACCATCATTATGTATTCACCTCGTGCATTCGCCCTAACAGCACTGTCACTCCTCGGGCTCTGTCCATGAAGCCTTGGTCTCTGCCCTTGTTCCGTCCTTACTCTGTCGCATATCAGCACTCTTGACTTCTGCTTCGGTCTACATTCTTTTTGGCACCTTCACTCATAAGGTGTAACAACTTTCATTTTGCTCATAAGGTTTGCTGATATCTTACACTTGGCACTTTTATTTTATTTATATACCGGAACTTGCCCTCCAAGCAAGGGCTACAAAAATATGTTTAATACTTCATTTTATTTAAGAGTTATACGTTAATTTGAATTTGTAAATTAGGGCTCTACTCAATTAATCATTGTGTATGTTTAGGGCTTTGACAATTAAAGGTTTGCCCGATAGCACCACCACCGTTAGGGCGAAAAACTAATCAGATGGACAGCTTTTAATTTTATCCCACTAGACTGGGATAATTCTATACCAGGGGAGGGGGGTGGTTTCATTTTTATCCAACCACTTGGGTTAAAAAACCAACAGGCATAAAGACCGACACAACACCCATAGCACCAGGCACTGCTGGCAAGAAGGGTCGCCGGTACAGTACCCATCGCTGGCCTCCTTGCTCCATTGACGCCATCGGTTCTCCCACTATCTACAAAGGTTGAGACATGTTGAGGTTTTGTCCAAGTTTGACGTGGATATTCATTAGCCTCCGGCGCAGCACCCATCACTACCGCCCTGCTCCACGTACGCCATTGCTACTGTCGACCTGCAGAGGTTGAGACATGTTGTTAAGGTTTCATTGATGCTTTGACCTGGAAACTCAGTAGTGCATTCGCTTTATACCTTGTGTGGTGGTCGTGGGTTGCAATAAGTGGTGTTATGGTGGTTGTGGGTGGTTGAGGTGGTGATTTGGTTAAATAGTTGAGCTATTCGGCTTGTAATCCGATGTCCGTCTCAAACACATCATAAGATTCAATCCTTATCCTCATTTATTTTTACTAGAAATAAATCCTACCTTATCTTATCTTTTTGGTTTATCCTTTTTGGGGCGTCAAATGCAACCTGTGATTTTTACTAAATGTTTATAAGTGGTTGATTTGACCCAAGAATACGGTACAACTCATGTCAACATGTTTACATAATACTAGTGATCTTGGGAGATTTTAGCGATGATGTGACATACGCTCTCGCATTAAAGTCCGGTGCATTTAGTTGAGTTACTTTGGCTCCCAAGCACAATGACATAATTTAATGTTATTTTCCAAAATGTGTGACATCTATTGAGACAATATGGCTTTTTTTAATTTTATTTTTCTTTTTGTGCTATAAATCTCTTTCACTCATATATAAATATAAGTTTTTGTTTCAATAATATCTTCAAAATACTTTGGGGTGCCCGATTGCTTCTATTTAGGATTGTACACGAATCGACTTCAAACCGACGAGGTACAATTCATAGTCAAACTCGAGCGAGCCTAAGATGATGAATGCTCGAACTCAGTTCGCGCTCGACTCGGTTGTTCGATGATGAATGCTCGAACTCAGTTCGCGCTCGACTCGGTTGTTCGTTGCATCGAGCTCGAGCTTGAAAGCTCGTGTTCTCGTTCATTACAATTCTCAAACTATATATCAACAAAATCATTTGAAGTAATAAAAGCAAAGAAAGACTTCAGAAAGATAAGAGTTGAATAATTTTCCAGAATGGTTGAGTTTGCGGCCACTCAGCAAAATCACAAGAGACATTGAGGAATATGTGGGTTGAGAAGAATGAAGCCCCAATCTGGGATAAGATGTTCTTCGGTTGCAGATCGGAGCTTTAGCTTCCATGGTTGCTACATATATGTGTAGCGATAGAGCGACAAAACGGGGAGAGAACAGAAGAGATGAAGATGCCTAATAGCAATATGATGTGGGTTTTAAACATTTGGGTTAAGTTTTTCGGTTGGGCCTTTAGACTTTAAGCTGCATACTCATTGGGCATGATGGGCTATTTAGGTTTTTTAGCTACTCGGATTTTTTTAGTTATTTTCTTAAAAATGAAAAAACATGACCAGTTTCCAGTAATATACTGACATGACTTCTACGTGAACATGTTAATAAACATTGGGACATGTCTAGGCTCAGCTTGTTTAGTAAACGAGCTTAAAAAAGTATTCATCCTTGTTCCTCTAATATCTAAACACCACATGAACAGGCCTTTCAACAAACTAACGACAAGTTGTTCATGAACCACCCGGTTCATGTAAAGTTTTACTTTCTCCACTTGTAACAATGTTGCATTAAGTTCATCATTTTCAACAATTTAGGTCAAACTCGTGAGCGGTTTAAGTACAACTTAGTCCTTTAATTTTCTCTTTTTCCAGCAGGAAGAGATTTAATTGAAAAGAATGGACATGACCATAGAATTAACCAATAATAAGATCGTTTGTTCGTCCACAAAAGGGGAAAGATTTTGAAGGTAATGACCGTAGAATTTTCTTGAAAAGGCCTGAGATGACATAAAACTTGGACAAATGACCTCTTTCAGTTTGCAAAAGCAAAGCCATTGGTAATAACCAATCTTTACGGTATCCCTCACTTGGTCACATCAAAACAATGGAACAAAGAGATGGTCAGAAGTTCAAGGCAACAAGATTTATTCAAATGCACATCAGGAAGGCAGTGTCCATTGCTCGAATCATGCTGGTTGATCCATGAATGTCCAGCTTTGGTGCAACCAGAAAGACTAAAACCTCTCTCTCTCTCTCTCTCTAAGATAAACAAAAACCAAAGCATCAAGCAGTATGCAAACAAGAACTAACTCGAGTAAGAATTAATTTGAGCAAGCAACAGCAAGATGCTGGTTTTTTTTTCTACTCATCACATGAAAACAATCAAGAAAAGTACCATGGCATTCTGTTGTAACGGGGATGAGCTAGGTGTACGTTCACCAGAGCAAGGAGACCCTCTGAAGCGATTGGGCTTTTTTGGCCTAGGGACAGAGAAATGAGATGTGCTACACGGTAAACCAAAAAAGAGGAAAGATACAAGTATATCGGTCAATCCAAGATTAGCAGACAGAAAACTGGTGTTAATCAGCCATCGAACTGCTATGATATCTTCAGAAGGAAATTATTAACAATTCTAACATTTGGTTTCGTTGTACTCCAGATACAAAGATCTGTTTCTCTCCTGAAAAGGTTAAGCAAATCCAGTATAGAACAAGTTATCCTTCCTAGCAACCAGAAAGAAAAAAAAGTTTGATTCAATCAATCTTCGGAAAGCTGCAAAACTTGGAGAGAGACAAGAAGTTAATGTTTCTATCTTCTGCATATCTAAACAGCATACTCGTTGGTTTACTTGTTTTGGGTAGGATTCGAAGCGCTTGGTGGTCGCTTCCTCAGACTCTCTTCTAGAGATATCTGAGGAACCTTTGTTGCTGCTCTAAACTTGTTCAGATCTGCAGGAAGTGATGTCAGAGAAACTAGTAATCTTGTTGATGGGCTTCTTTCCGTAAGGATGCTCTGCCTCTCATGATGGAAAGGCATTAGAGAACACAAAACCAGATGAAAGAAAATTAACGCAAAGAGAACAACTAGTGCTCTGTGACTGTTTCTCATAGTGTGGTTGCAGCTGATGAACCTGTGATGGGTGGTGATTGGGAAGTTTAATTTGGAGCTGCTTCACGTGACGATCCTTTTTTAAGAAAGATGGCAAAGCATGCATGTTTGATGAGCCTGACGAACATGTGTAATGTACAGGTATGTCGCTCAAAAAAGTGAAAAAGGGTGGTTTATGATTGAGTCAAACACTGTCAAACTGTGCAATTTGGTGCTTAAATTAAGCATTGGAAATTGGTCCAAAGCTTAATAAAACAATCTCCACCCCTAGCAGAATTGAGATACTTCACTGAATTCCTTCTACCTTGTTCTTTAGCATGTTGGAACTAGGAAACAGCTTATCATGTGATGCTAATTTGACTAATGTAGACCCCTCGGGTCTACGAAAATCTTCAAGGATTGAAGAACATGTCTCATGTGACTGAACACATGATGCCACATCAGCCACCACCTTTTGTGTCCTTCCTTGCATTATAGTATCTTAAGATTAGAGTACTAAGTCTTAATTAGTGCCAACAATCACAGCTTAAGTTAGCTGGGTAAGCTTGGCTTGGAAATCTTATCACCCATCAGTTCCTGAGAGCATGTTGTGTTACCACCCATTAGATTAGATAAGATTAAGCCTTAAGAACTATCACCGGAAGGAATTCTCAGACAAAGCAAGATCTACTCCAATCTTCTAATGTTTAACTAGAAGAGTTTGATTAGAATCAAATTTTCGAAACACATACCAGGATTAGGTCGCCTCTCATATGACAAGAACTATGAGATTTTGATCCCGATTTGTCTAACCGGTTAAGTAGGCTAGATCACCCCTGTTGTTGAGTTCAAATGTAGTGTTTTTTTTTTCTTGCTTTAGTCGTGAAAATCATTCAAAATCACGTAAGTATAAACATTTTTAAGCTATGATGAGGTGTCAAACATCTTTCCGTAATATAATTTAGTTCCCAAATCCGAATCTCAGGTTTCATATATTGGATAGCCTAGTTGAATAATTTGAGTCAAATCATGCTTTCCTCGTTTTCCCTGTTAATTATTTTATTTCATCCTAAAAATAAGATGACAACTCAAGAAAGTCCTTTTTTCGGATAAGCGATGTCAAAGTCGCAGTTTTGCATTCCCCTCTTTCTAATGTTTTCTGGCAGTTATTTTTCCTGTCTGTGTTTTTACTATGTTATGTTGTGCAAGACTAGTCTCCTTTTGGGTCTATCAAACAATCAAGAATCCCCGAGCTACAACCGTTTCTCAAAAATCCGGGCCAGATAGGGTTCTCACCTGTTTTCAAAAGAATCCCCAAGGTATTCCAAGAAACCTTACCAACTTGCATTATAGTATGATGACTTACAATGCAAGTTGGTAAGGTGTTCGCCCCCTATTTAAAAACCAAATTAAGAGCGAGGATTCCAGAGGAAGAAGACCTTCGCCATAAAAATGTCGAGTGCGTGAGGATTCCAGAGAAGAGAGCCATAGGGCTCAGGACAAAAAGTTGCAATAATATGGGCATATTTTGTGGAAAGAACATGAAACACAGTTGAACTAATTGAGAAAGTGAACAGATTCTGTAAGCCCCTGCATCAATTGATCCTCAGAATCAACAATGAAGAGATGGTGTGGATATCCTGAAGCCAGAGAGAAACGACTCTAGCAGAACAGACTGCAAAAAATAATATATTGACTATTCGTAGATTGAATGCCAATAGCACAACCCTTCCATCCAAGAGTGTAAAATGACCGGATGGACAAACATTGTGACGTCCAAGAGGCAAACACAAAAAAGGAAACGGGTGAGCCGTTCATACTCACCGGCTCAACAAAAATGCCATCTTAATTATGACAAAAATGAAAAGGAGCAATTTACAACAGACGAAACAAGTACAAAGCCTTGCATCAGTTGACTGTATACTTTACATACACGTAAGATTTCTCCCTTTTTTGGTAGTAAAATGACCCAGAGAGCAACAGAGCAAAGTTAAGAAGAACAAGAAAGCATGCATACACCTGGACGGTATGCCCATGCTGGGGGCAAGCGAGCATACTTTTCCATCCCTGGTTGATCATCGTATGGCCGTTCCATGACCTTTAGGAGCCTCCGAACCTCTCCAAAATCACCCGTCTCAGCTGCATCTATGGCACTTTGGCATAAATAGTTCCGAAGAATGTATTTGGGGTTCACAGAATTCATTGAAGCCTTTCTCTCCTCATCAGGAATATCGCTAGAAGACAGCTGCAGAAGCAAAAGGGAAATATGAAATACAGCTGATTTAGTCGTACATTCTCCTAGACATGAAAGGCACCTGGTGCTCTTCTTTATCCATCTGGTGGAATAGGGTGAGAATATTAATTCAACCAGATGGAGAGAGAAGACGGCAAGTTCCCAGTTTAGATTGGCTTCTCGTGCTTTTTAGGAACTTGACTTCACGTGGTAAAGCATGCAGCTGTTTACTCATGTGAGGTAATTACATGTTTCAAGGGTCATTTCAGCATACCACTCAAGCACTACTAAAGCATTTTCAAGTTACATTACAAATGAGTGGAACTGTCATGATACCTCCTCTATGTAGGACTTCACCCAGCTGGTCCATGCCTCCTTCCGCTCCTTGCCGATATCTAACAGCACTGCCTTCAGAGGAACTAACAAGTGATCTTCTGGAATGCTAGGATCAGCCTTGATGTTGGAAAGCAGCCGAAAGAAATTAGTGTAGTCAACTTTATCAACAGCCATATTGTTGAGAAGTTTACTGATCAACTGTTTATTGTACTTCGGCAAGCCAAGTTTTTGGGTCATTATAGACTGGTACTCGTCCATAAATTTGGTCCCATACCTAACAAGTCAAGGGCATAAAGTTTCAACGCTGAGTCAACAAGGTAAAACTGCTAAAAGAATGATTTCAAGTTGCACATACCTCTCCATGGCATAGTTTGCCTCTTTATCATTTATCAACTGTGCAGATGACAGGGTAGAGGCAAATTGCGCAATATTCCACAAGCCAATATCAGGCTGATTTGCAAAGCAGTATCTCCTTCCTGGTAGATCCGTGGTATTTGGAGTAAAACTAGGATCAAAAGCATCCAAGAAGCCAAAAGGACCATAATCAATAGTGAGACCCAACACACTCATGTTGTCCGTGTTTAGCACGCCATGTGTGAAACCAACACCCTGCCAGCGTGCAACTAAGGACGCAGTAAGCTCAGCAACTTCCACGGTCCAAGCTGATTTGATTTGCCATTGCAAGGAAACAAAAGGGCAGAAAGGGGGAGGGGAAAAAGGTCAATTAAGATTTCTGCAAATATACAAAATGAAGCCATATATGCAGAAGAACAAAGGCAACGAGAAATATGCACTGCAATAATTGTTACCAGTACCTAGGGCAAAAAAAATATGTACTGCAATGATTGCTAATGGTACCAAGAAAACATTCAACCTATCACGTCATCATGATGCCACGACCATAGACTCTAAAAGCACCAATACAGTAAAAGCAAAAGGGAAGGATGACATAGGACAACCAACATCATCTCGATACTCTCTCAAGATCAAGACTATCTCCTACCTCTCAATTGTTTTCACGTGTATTGTGCAGAGCGACAGATGTCGGGACCTCTGCTAGACTGAACATAGGACTAATCCGAGAACATCAACATACTTATTGTATGCTGTTTAACAGATAGCTTATTTACCAATTCAACTATCACGTACAATGGAACAAAGACACGGTGGATAACTTCCTTACAATTATAGACATCGTATGACTAAATTTGGCCTATTTAACAAGATCGTGAGGCCAAGAGAGAAACATGGCCTATACCAGAAAAACTGGTCCCCTTAGACAAGCCAGCCACTACAACTAGTACAACCACCATCCACGAAAGCCGAAAGATTGTTCTACGTTTAAAACTAAGACACGCACTTTCCATATAAGAATACACGCACACGCTCCAAAGACATGAAATTTTGAACACTAAGCACGTGTTTGAGAATGCAAGACTAACAAGTCACCATACTAGGATGTGATACTAGTATTGGACCAAATAACAAGCGTCGACTTCTCCATCAAAACACATTTATCACCGACATCCCACAAGATTACGTTTCTCACCTGCATATTTGTTTGAAGTAAGATCCACAATCGCATCATCTTCCTTGCCTGTGCTAAAAGAGAGACTCTCACTTCTACTCATGTTCTCTATATGAGGAAAGTGATGCCTAATGGTGTAGTCTGCCAAAGCACGGACAATGTCAAACTTCCCCCTGGAGGCATGTATTTGGTATGAACCAAAACGCAGAAAAGACTGAGCAACTCTGCAAACAATTGCACCAGGTTCGTCCTTTGGATTGCCACTGCAAGCATAGAAAAAAAGAGTTGTCACAAGTAAATCAAAGAACCTGTCCTGTAGGCCGAAAGTATTCCACTTGGTCTAAGGCTACAACAGACTTAATAACATCAAAACTCACAACCAACATTTCATTCCATCTTCATTCCCTATATATATTAAATAAAAGAACATCACTAACATTTAAATCTACACCCAAAATTAGCTGATCTAAATTGCAAAGAAAAAGGAGGTGCCAAGATCTGGTAAGAATAAATTCTCCATATTATAAGCAATTTAAGGAATATCTCATCTATGGACAAACGTGATCAGATTCCAATAATGAGAGCTATTATGTATCACAAAAAAGCACCCAGTTAGTAAAGACAAATCCTGATTAAAACATACTCGTAGAACATGTCACGGGTGACAAACTTTCCGGTTGTCACAAGACAAAGTGCACGCGTTGTTGGAATTCCTAGACTACAAATTGCTTCACTGCAGAGAAATTCACGGATACTACTACGCAATACTGCAAGACCATCAGCAAACCGGCTGTATGGGGTCTTCCCAGCACCCTTAAGCTGCAGTTCCCACCTTTCAGACTTGGAATTTAAAAGCTCTCCAAGTGTGATTGCACGCCCATCACCCAATTGACCAGCCCACATTCCAAACTGATGTCCTCCATAGCATTGTGCATATGGCATCCTACAAGTAAACAAATATAGGATGGTTGCAATAGGCAATTTCCAAAATAAAGGGTTGTTCGAAGGACAAACTAGAGGAATTTTACTTACCCTCCCACCAAAGGAGTTGCCCCAGAGAATAAATATGGAAAATCGGGTCTTTCAAATCTAATACAAAGGAACAAGTTAATGTCAAAGAACATAAGACTGCATGTTCAACAATATAAACAAAAAAAAACAGTAACTGATGTTCTCTTTATGCAAAATAGCAAACAGTGCAAGGGGCATCGATGAAGGCTGAGGGACCATGGGACCTGGGGAACTAGCAGTAGTAGGGCATACCTTAGTTGCAGGAAACTCCTAATATGGTGACGTTTCTCTCTCGGAAACTCGCTTTTGCGATCCCAAGTTAGGAGCTCCATGGGATCTCGTCCCAAGCTAAGATGGGAACTCGATCCCGCTAGCTGGATAGAGATGCATGGAACAAATGATAGAATACATGAAAATCAAACTCTTTTCAACTCAATTCCTTGTTTCTCTCTTCCTTCAAGTCCTTCAGTCTCCTTATCTGTTGTTGCTATCTATGTAAACTATGCTAAACAAATGATAATACTCTTTACGCATTTATTTATTCAAGCCGCTCCCAACCTCAGATTCTTCTTGGTGCTTACGCTTCCCCGCCCCCGCCCCCGCCCCGGCTTTGTGCAACTAAGGGGCATACTGCACTTTCCATCCTTTCTCTCATAATTTTGGCAGTGGACTTGTGCGTTTTCACCCCTTCATTCTAATATTATTTATTTCAAATTTTTTGTTTTCCTAATTGGTGACCCGTTAAGCCAGGGTCTGCAAGATAATTGCCCATTAAGAACCCAACCATCTGACCTGTGACCCAGTAGGCGGAAGAGACCCACCCTACCCACCAGATTGCTCAGGTCTAGAGACCATCTAAAATATATACAATCGAATAATCTAAGTATCAGGAACCATAAACAACACTCCTTGATTAAATTTGTCCATGTGTGATTAATGTCCAATAGTTCAAGTTCCAAGACCAGCTCTGCAAGGTGCGTTAACTTCTATTAACAATTTGCAGTTTGTTGAAATACAAACAAGATTGTTAAAGGTGGAAAAGCCGACACTACCACACTATAGCTATCTTCCAATGTAGAAAACGTCTAGACAGAGGAAATCATGCGTGATCAACATTTCAAATGGGCAGTTGATTATAAGAATCTGACCGCCCAAATTAATGGATCTCAGGAACTATCCAATACATGAAACCGACCTCTTGTTGTCAAAGTATTTATATGTATAACCATGGCCAGATTGTATTTGCTGGTGACCTCTAGAGACACTAAACTAAGAGTAACAAAATCTTCAATCACCCTGATCCTTCCCAATATAACTATAAAGCAATAAAGTCGGGAACGTGAAATAAAATAGCAGCACTCACTCTTTAGGATCGATATCAAGCAGACCAGCGACTGATTCCGACCACGCAACAAGCTGAGGGTCCTCCACTTCAACAGATGGGGATACTTTTGTATAGCAAGCATTTAGTACCTGTGTCAAAACATACTAGTTATCTCAATCACCATATACAGGGACAACTTACTTATTTAGTCTCTAGTACGTCTCTTTGACTTGTGGGACTGACTTAAGTACCAAAATATTTTGTAGATCTGTGATATAGCAAAAGGCTAAAGTGAGGGAACAAAATAGTTGCTCGAATCTAGCGATCATACAACCAAAGAGACTCAACTAAAGCTAATCTAAACCTCCACTGAAAAGCACAAGTTTGATCATGCAGGATGCATAGCTTTTTTTACCACCAACATTTCAGGTCCCATCTGGGAACTACTTCAAAATTAGGGGAAAATGCTCGAGCCTCCAAAAGTGTTGATAATATTCATTACCATGAACCATTAGCATCAGTTTTCGTGACTCTTTCGAGATATAATTACCATAGGGTAATCCTGAAAAAGCAAACAACTATTTGACGCAGCAGGGATAATGAATGTGAAGGTCCAGATAAGAATTTGGAGCAGAATCACTAACACATGAAGGACTAGCTCCTCGAAGTACAAGAATGTGGTCAGTATTCGACTCTTCATAGAAGATTTCTGGGGCTTAGATAGAGGACGCATAAAGGTCATTGTAGTCACAAGCAATGGAGTCCATTTTTGCAATAAACATGCGCGACTGATTCCCTCTAGCTTCTTAATCATGCGTATGAAGAAGGAAACGAAGGAGCCTGTCTCCTGAAAAAACATATGGTCTTCAAAGAAGCATCATTCTTTAGAATCAGTGACAAAAAAGTTAGAGAAGCAAGGTTGAGACCCGTAAAACACACAAATTAACAAAACCTTGGCTATTGGGTGAACCAACAATTAAAGCGTTATGTACTTTTGTTATCTCAATGTATCATATTCTCCTCAACCAAAACAACAAGAGACTTTATTCTTGATCTTCTCTCCATACTGGCCAATTTAATAGACCCTTACAAAATTGTAGAGCAGCAGAAACAGTACCGATTACGACTAATTGTCAAAAAAAAAAAAACTAGTTTCTTACCCAAACTACAAACTTGAAAAGAAAATTTGGCACCTGCAAATAAGTTTACATATCGAGAAAAGAAAAAAATTAGTTTAACCACCCAAAAAGCATTCTTCTTTCCTAAAGCATGTTAAAAAGTTAACTTACGAAAAAGCTTCTGGGCAAATGTTAGATCTTTGTAATTTATTTTCCCCATAATGAGTGGGGTTACACGAAGGACGCATAATGGCAATGACGTCTTAAGCGATTGAAGCCCTTGAAACTGACCCCTCTAACTACTACTGCACGCATTTAAAAAGAAAAAGAGTGAGCAAGGCTCCTCAAAGAGCAAACTTCTTCAGAAGCAGGACAAATATGCACAAAAAACTTATGATCGTCAAAAATCCATTATAAGATAATACGCGTAAATGCAAGACAAGGAAGAAAAATACCCACAAAAACACACGCATCAAAAAGAAAACCTCAACGGCATCTTGTTATTTCAGCACAGCGTATTCATAAGGCAACATTTCTTGGGCAATATCAAATGTGACTGTGCTAAAGATTTGTTTATCCAACCACAGAAAACACAAAAAGAACGAAACTGAATACATCAGCCTAAATGTCATCTCGGCACTGTCTGACTGAATAACCCTTAGTTCTTACTAGAAAGACCAAGATTTCTACAGCAACAGAACTGAACCCAAATTGCACTAATTATGAACTCAACCTATTTCATTATCCAGAACCACAGATTTGAAAAGAAAAATGGCATCTTAAAAGAAATTTAAGTACCAGGTTTAGAAAAAAGACAATACATTTCCTAAGGTTATTAAACCCAGCTCAAATAATTAAAAAAAAAAAAAAAAGTCAATTTCTACGCGCTATTGTGCTAACAAGTGCATACACAGCAAACTTGTTAGGGATAAATAATTTATAATCGATGAGATGACGATATTAAAGCGATCGAATCAACCTCGCGAGGGATGGCGTCGCTCCTGGGATCCCCGGGCAGCTCGCGAACGAACGAGTGGTCCCAGTTCAGATCATCGAGGCCCAACTTGGCCTTGCCTTCCCCCAAGCTCTGCTTCTTGAGGCCGTCGGCCACCGAATCGACCGACAGGTCGGCCTTTCTCGGCGGAGAATCCATAGAAACGTTTGTCGGCGAGCTGCCGGCAGGGGAAAAGAAACGTTTGGGGCGTAAATTGAACGGATTGGAAGGGTAGGAGTGTAATTTGGCGAGGGAGGCGGAGGTGAGGGGGTGGCGGAAGTGTAGGGCGGTGGCGGTGGCGGTGTGAGAGAGAAGTGAGGCTGACAAGTGAGAAAGCATGGCCATGTATTTTATTATTATTATTAAGTGTGAAAAGGTCTATAATTAAAGTGCCTGTTTGGAGGTACCGCCTGTACAAGTTATGTGTATTTTTCGAACCATTTTTAACACGGTTTCTTGAAGGGTTGTCTTTATCTTTTCGTGATAAATTTATTTGTTCTACAAATGTTTGTTTTTACTTCCACGTCTACTCGTTTTATTGTTTGTTAAACTTAATCGATGTTCATCGATTCTTTAGAAAGATAAATAAAGCTATTAAAAATTAGTATTCGAATATTATAAAGGAGCGATAAGATGTATTGTTCTTGTAATTCTGAAAATTAGTATTCGAATCTTGGTTTTTCATTATGGTATTTAGCTAAATTGTTGTATTGTTCTTGTAATTCTCAAAATGATATCCAATGTTTTTTCATGTATTGGTGAACTTGGAAATAAGAACAAAGTAAAAAACTGTGTTGATATTTCATTTCTGATGTACTTTTTAGCGGCGTGTGAAAATAGATTAGTTAACCACTTCTAATAATGCAACAACAAAGCCAATATGTTGATTGGTGTACTTGTTTGGGTATTATAGCATCTTTTTCAATGTTGCTAGAGTGTCATTAGAGATGTTTTTAAAAGTCATGACAATAACCTTCTTGAACGTGTGATTTGTCCATTACTTATGATACAAATTGTGCCTTATCCATCACTTATGACACAAATTGTGCATATTGTTCAATTTGCTATTGTCCCTCAAATGTTGGTGTCTTGGTGACCTGCAACAAAGAGAAGGATGGAAGAAGCTGCTCTAACAATGGTTGGAGCACACCCAATTATGCTTAGTGTTACTTCTTAAAAGATGCACGAAAAGCGCTTGCGATAACATTTGTTATGTCGGACTTAGCAAAATCCCTCAAAAGATGGTGCAAGGCCGTGTAGACGGAAGTCTTGTACACCGGTGCCACCTTTAGAGGGTATTTATCTCTTGCATCATCCCGCGGTGTCCCAAAACCTTAAGCATTTGTCTCCGACAGTCCACTGTCACTGCTGCCATCAACTTTCATACATGCAACTCTAGCTAAAAACTTGACATAAGGGGGGACAGTTTCATGAGAAATGAGGCAGAGGCTAAGAAGCTTATTGCATTGAATGAACAGATGATTACATAAAATACCCTTGTAGTTAGGCCAAGTTATAGAAAGTATAATGAGATTAGAAAAACTTCAAAGGAACAACTGAGGTACCAAATTATGTTGCAAATTTTAGAAAAAATTGTCCAAATTACCGGCATGGGTTTAAGATGAGCATGTTTGGAAAAATAGGACTTTCAAATTTTAGAAAGAGAAAAGAGGTCAATGAGTTACATTTTTTTTTCCTTTAAGGCAAGATGGTTGCGGAACACAAAGAGTAAATAAGTAATAACTGTGACATGAGGCACAAGTGCATTTCCAAAAATAAAAAGGACAATTTTTGTATAATAATATGATAATAGGCATAGACTCCTTGAGATTCGGAGGTAGTACGGAGCATATTTAATATGTATCTGAAGAATCACATACGCCGTTGATCACATGAAAAATAGCAATGACATGAGACACAAGTGTAGTTTTACAAATGGAAAAGAACTTTGTTATATTTAAAGATAATAAGTGTAAACTAGCATGCATGCTTTCAATGCTTTTAAGCTTGTCCATGACAATGAAGAAATTGTAACGATTTGTGTAAATTAACTCATCTACTACTCTCATCCTTTTAATTTTACTTTTCTCATAACTAATGAACTAAAAAGAAAAAAATTAATGCCTAACTTCACATTTTGATGTGTTTTTACGCCTCTCTTGTCACTACAAGAATGTTGAATTCCTAGATGTTTGTGTGTGTGTGTGTGTGTGTGTGTGTAAACAAGTATAGCGGTAAGTAGTAATATATGGAGTTCTGTGTACCAAAATGGATGTTGACCAATAAATTTAGCCTATATGGGTGCACAGAGTAACTTTGATGGTAGAATTAAAAAGCCTGTTTTGATTGCAATTGTGTTGTTTTAAAAGATAAGTAATTTCGACTAAAAATTGAACTAGCTGACTCACTTTTGTCAAATGGTACTATACAGTCAAAATTGTAATGTCCGACTCGCCACTTTGTCAAAACTCAAAACATGGAATATAACAATGCCAAAAAAATTAAAAAAACGCGACGAAGAGATAGCCATCATTTCATCAATGTGTAACTTTATGGATCATAATTCACTTTAGAATCGAGAATGAATAGTATTCAATCTTCATTTTAGAGCTTTTTACTGAGAAACTTTTGATAAAGATCATAGCATTCCGAAAATCACGCACTCAACAATATTATTTTAATTTCATTTCTTCATAATATGTGAATTAGAATTGTGAATAAATTTAGAATCTTCAACAAAAAAAGCATTTAACTTTATATTGAGCAAGATCTCGGTTCCTGTCCCACAACGTTCTAATCACCAAATCTAGCAAGAACAAGTCCACGGGTTAAAATTTCTTAATAACCTGATTAAGAAATATTAAAAAACAGTTTTAAAGTTTTAAACAACATTAGCGTATTAAACTTTTTCATATCAGCAAGCACATACATGGCAAATATGTACTTGGACATTGGGAAAACGAATTATCAGTCGAGCTATGCTAGAAAGTGTGAAACTCTCAGAGAAATGCAACAATGCCTAAATTAAAAGGTTAGAGATTTGGCTTTCGGCTTTACATCTTAAATGTAAATGTCTTCGTTATAAGAATCTTCGTTAACATTTGAAAATCATTTTGTTTTCAATTTTGTAAATTAGAGAAAAAAAACGCTATCTGTTACACAGTATTCGTTTTTTCTTTTCTTCAGTTTTGAAAACTAGTTTTTAAAACATGACAGTTTTTGAAAACTCCGGTTTTTGAGTTTTGGATTTTCAGTTTTGATTTTTGTTTTGAAACCACCACCACCCGCCGCCAGCCGCCACCGGCCACCGTCGTGTCACCCGCCTGCCGGCCACCGGCCACCGTCACCCGCCTGCCGGCCACTGCCACAACCGCCACCACCACCAGTCGACCACCCCGCAGGCCACTGCCACTGCAACCACCACAAAAAAAAAACTTAAAGTAAAAAACTGGGGAATCAAAAACCCAAAATAATATACTCAAAATAAAAACTAGTAATCAAACATCCATTTATTTTTGTAAAAAATAAAAACTAAATTGATTTTTATTTTTATTTTTTTGGAAATAGAAAATCAAAACTGTAAGTAATTTCAAACAGACCATTTCGTTGTTGCTGCTAACTATCATTGAAGAATGCTTTAGTAGAACTATTACACACCATTAAAAGTTATTTTAACTATAACTTATTGATGTACATATATCACACTTATTGACAGAGAGAAAATAGTGTATAAATATTTCAGCGTTAATTCTTAGAGAAATATTTAATGTTTTGAAAACTAGTTTTGAAAACTAGTTTCTTTTTAAAGTTTTAAACAACATTAGCGTATTAAACTTTTTCATATCAGCAAGCATATCCATGGCAAATATGTACTTAGACATTGGGAAAATGAATTATCAGATCGAGCTATGCTAGAAAGTGTGAAACTCTTAGAGAAATGCAACAATGCCTAAATTAAAAGGTTAGAGATTTGGCTTTCGGCTTTACATCTTAAATGTAAATGTGTTCGTTGTAAGAATCTTCGGTAGCGTTTGAAAATCATTCATTTTCAGTTTTGGAAACTAGAAGAAAAAAAACGCGATCTGGTACACAGTATTCGTTTTTTCTTTTCTTCAGTTTTGAAAACTAGTTTTTAAAACATAACTGTTTTTGAAAACTCTGGTTTTTGAGTTTTGAATTTTCAGTTTTGATTTTTGTTTTGAGACCACCACCACCCACCGCCCGCCGCCCGCCGCCACCGGCCACCGTCTGCCACAGCCACCACCACCAGCCGACCACCCCGCGGGCCACTGCCACTGCAACCACCACAAAAAAAAAAACTTAAAGTAAAAATTGGGGAATCAAAAACCTAAAATAAAATACTCAAAATAAAAACTAGTTATCAAACATCCAAAACTAGTTATCAAACATCCATTTATTTTTGTAAAAAATAAAAACTAAACTGAATTTTATTTTTATTTTTTTAGAAATAGAAAATCAAAATTATAAGTAATTTCAAACAGACCCTTTCATTGTTGTTGCTAACTATCATTGAAGAATGCTTTAGTAGAACTATTACACACCATTAAAAGTTATTTTAACTATAACTTATTGATGTACATATATCAAACTTATTGACAGAGAGAAAATAGTGTATAAATATTTCAGCGTTAATTCATTTATTTTCTTTTTTTAATTTGATTTTCTTTTTTCTGCATAAGTGAGAGACCCACGTACAGAGCGTGTGTGGATCTAACTAGTAAGCATAAAAATATGTAGTAGGAACAAAGGTGAGTATTTAAAATGTTCAAACCAATCCAATTTTCAAGTCGATCCGACCAAACCGCCTGATCACAAATTGATCTAAAGAAACAATCGATTTGGTTTCTTTTTTCCCAAACTGAAACTCGGTTCGCTGGGTTTGATTTGATATTATGGAAACCATTCTAAACCAAACCGAACCTATATGTATCAAATTAAAAGTTTATAATTTTAGTCTAATCCTAGTTATTATTTAATTTTTGCCATACTTATGATATAACCACAGCATATATGTGTAAACTCTACCTAATTTCAATGGACAGCTCCAAAAAACTAGTGATTATGTGTAATACCCTGATATTTTTAACGGTTTGATTTTAAAAAAAAATTGGTGACAAATTTTTGGCGTTAACATTTTTATTTAACAACTATTAGCGGTCTACTGATTAGCGACGAATTGTCGAACGAGATGGCGTGATGACCCGTTTATAATTTTCCTTGCACATCATGTAGCGTAAATATTATGTTTTGGGATCGTTTTGGCAATATTAAGTTTGTGTTAGAAGAATTAACGACAAATAAAGAGTAGGTTTTTTTTTTAGTCTAACTAGGGTTTCACTCCACACGTGTATATATATATATATATATATATATATATATATATATATATATATATATATATTTGTTGAAACGGCACAGCAGTCCAAGGCATTTTCGGCTGTCAACCAAATGCTCTAGAGAGAGAGAGTGAGAGAGAGAAAGAACGGTGATAAGATTTCCGGCAAAGCTTTTCGGTAAGTTTCTCATCCTTTTTCTCTTGGTTATTTAAGGATTTAAGGGATGCTTACAGTAAAGGCAGAAAACCGGAAGTGTGTTCGTGTGTATGCATGTAATCTTTATATGTGCTTAAAAGAGAGAGAAAAATGTGTGTTTACAGGGGACGAAACACTGCCATGAGGCAGTTTAAACTGTAGGAATTAATATACATTTAGGTAATGGGTTTGTGAGAAATGGTGGGTATATATATATATATATATATATATATATGGGAAGAAAGCAGCCATGTGGATGCCGTAAACATTCGAATGTTCGAGTGGGTATAGCAGTGGCATGAAGGGATATGGATTTGGGAAGGAACCAGAGATAAAGGGCTTTTTTTGCACCATGTGGAGTGATTTTTCATAACACCTATAGCTGCGCAAAAGAAGAGGGGAATTTGAGCGCATGGGCAGCTTGCTGTGAAGGCAGCTGGGCAAGAGAGTGCGGTTACGTGGGTCGTTGCTCTGGTGCGTGAGTTCTATGAGTGGCAAGGTATGTGTTTATGTGATGGTTAAACTTGTGAGAGGTGCAATAGCCTGCCATGGTGCAACCTGCAAACGTGAGTGTTGGATATATATATATATATATATATATATATATATATATATATATATATATATTTGTGTCATATATGTGGGTATAAGGTAAAGTGGTGAGTGAAAAAGGAAGAAAGAAAGAGAGACATGCACTGGGCATGGTAGCCAAATCTGTGAATATAATGGGTGGGCGTGTAAATCTGTGCATTAGCAAGGGAGTGAAGCTGCTTTGTGACGAGTACATGGGTGTACTTATGGCTTGTTTGTGTGAGTTTTGTGAAGGAAACATATTACATATGTGTAAATGAAATGAAAGAAGAAGTAGGAGACATGGCATTTGAAATGGTATGTGTCTGTGTGTGTGTGTGTGTGTAATGTATGTGAGTAGGTGAATACTTATGGATGTTAGTGGAGTTTAAAAGAGAGAAGGAAGAGAGAAACCCACTGCTTCACATCAGTGGGCATGGATATGACATATTTTATATTATACGCAGTGAGTGTATATATGTACATATAAGTGTGTGCATGTGGGTTTTTTTTTATTAGAGAGAAGTAAGGACCATAAACTTTGATTACAGTTATATGGAGAAAGGGAGATGGAATTTCATCCGGGAACACAGTGTGTGTAAATTGCAGTGTGTGTTGTGAGCGATTTAGTAAAGATATGCGAGTATCGGGTTAGCTTTAAGTTTGTCGTAAGGATTCAATAGTCTACAGTTATCATTAACACATGAAAATTTAGAGTATAACACCTTAGTTTATAATAGAATTTCTGGCATGGGTTTTTTTTTATATTCTGACAATATATGTATTTTTAATATTTTTCAGAATTTCAGAATTATAAAATCTTTTTGGAGCCCTTAAACCCAGAAAATGTTCGGAGAAAAATTATAGTATTATCCTTACGGTATAAATAAGTTTCAGTTTAAGTTTGGAAATTTTTAGAGTTAATTTGCTGTCATTTCCATATCACATTGATTTTAGAAAAATGAAAAACTTAAAAATAGTTTTTATGTCTTTTTAATTCTTATTTTAGTTTCTATAATTTTTATATATATTTTTTAAAGCTGTTATAAAAATTTTGAGAGTTTATTATCAGCTAGAGATAATTATGGCTATTAATGGATTTTATTTTAATTAAAGAAATTATTTTTAATTCAAAAAAATTCAGAAAATTCATATTTTGACTTTTGTTAATGTCTAAAGTTACAAAAGTGATTTATTGTAATTTATTATGAATTTTGAGACATCGTTACGCATTAAGAAGTGTACAGAATTTTCGGTTAGGTTAGCGTGTGCGGGAACCGCTTTGGGTTGCGACGTTCTGGAGATAGAAGTGAGCACTATTTGGGTAGTTGATATTAGGGTTTATAGTATAATAGTATAGATTTATTTTCTAATAAAGGAATTTGCCAGTTTAGGTTAATTCAATGACTTCTGGATCGAGGTCAATTAGCATCGCTTAGCTTGGATCAAGGTAAGGGATTTCTTCTGAAACTCAGTTTCCTCTATTTGTCCTCATAGATGTTTTTTTCTGAATTGTTATCGCTATGCTTTTGAATTCTACTATTTTGATTAAGTCGCATTGTTTGCCTGAAAAACCTTTCATTGAGCCTTAAATCGTTTATTGAAACTCTTATCGGTGCTCAATATTTATTGTCCATCGAGCATTGAATAACATGTTGCATTGTCGATTTGTTGTCATTCTGTTAATTGGCATGAGTTTCTGCATTGGTGTGTTGGCGGGATTTGGTGTATATTAGAGGATATTGGTGTGGGCTAGTACCTTGATGAACTAGCTGGTGGAAAGTGTTAGTGAGCATCACCTTTGTGGCTTTGCTAAGTGATTACCCTGCACTGCCTGTGTGACTTTGCAATTGCTCATGTTATTGCATTCGTGATTGTTTGTATCGTATCTGAAAATCGTATTGATATATGATGGAACTAGTTATGATTCTTTTTTGAAAATCTATGAATTACATCTATAATTGTTTCGTAGTTTCTTCGTTTGAGCGACCTTACTGAGCTCTCAAAAGCTCACTCCCCTTTGACTTCCTTTCCGCAAGTGATAACTACCAATAGATCGCATTGGGTGTGGAGTAGATCTGAGCCGAGCGAAAAAGAATTTAAGTTTCAGTCTTAGTCTTTAGAACCCATGCGTGGGTCATTATTGTTATTTTAAATTGTTAACTTAGACTTGATGTTTCAACTATGGTAGTACGATAAGCGTATTATTTTACTCGATGGTTTAGTTGCTCTGAATGGTGGATGATTATAAATTGGTTGAGTTGAGGGTTCTATTGTCTTAGCGTAAACGATTGATTGAGTGTTAACGTTCCGAAAAATTTCGGGATGTTACATTATGCATATTAATAATGCCAAATAATTAATATTTAGGACCAAAAGAATCCAAAATTTAATACAAACTCAAACCGGTTAATCCCGTCCAAACCAATCCATTTGATTTATATAAACTGTTGAAACCAAACCGCTAAAACCCAAGCATTCAACTATGGTTTCTCCCAAACCGATAGTGGTCAATTCACTTTGGTATTCAGCCCCCAAACTCACCCAACCGAGTCGTGCTCACCCCTAAATAGGAATATCAACTCGTTTAGGGTGTGTTTGAAACCCTATGATTGTTTGTTATAGTTTTCAGAAAATGAAAACCAGAACCTATTTTTGTTTGCATTTTGTACAAAAAGTGGTAAGAGTTTTATGGTTTTGAGTTTTCTCTTTTAGTCTTTTATAAATTTGTCCTTCTCATATTTCTTTTTCTACCTAACGTTTTCAACATAGCACCACCACCATCAAACTCACAACACCATCTCCCCATGAATTGATTCATTGCTGCTACCTATGACCTGGCCTCCGAAGTTGGAAATGAAACATTATGGACCCTTAAAACTCTAGATCTAATGGTGGTAAAGTGGTGCTGGTCATAGGAATTTGATGAGGAAGGCATAAAGGGTGATCATTTTGGTGGTAGGAGGGTGAAAGTATTGATAGTGGTGGCAACGGACGAGAGGAATTGATAGTTGTGGAACGGGAGGAATTGATGATGGCGGCCTAGATATGTATAACTTGTTTGTGAGTTTTGAGATGAGAGAAAAGAAAAGAAAGGAAAGGAAGAGAAGAAAAGAGAAGAGAAAGGAATAGAAGGGAAGACAATTTTCCTTTGTCTTGTTTGTGAGTTTAAAAGATAAAAGAAAACATCATTCCTTTTTCTTTTTGTGAGTTTAACAGAAAATAAAAGAAAACGCACTCGATTACGTGTGTGTGTGTGTATATATATATATATATATATATATATATATATATATATATATATATATATATATATATATAGCACGATCTGACCGTCCGAACGGTCTAGATCTTTTTTTTGTGCAAAAGTTGTCAGTCGTCTGCTACACAGTGTAGCGGACGACGTTTTTTTACAAAATCGTCCCCCTCCTCCGTCCACTACTCTGTGTAGTGGACAACTTTTTGTCCTGACAGTTGCCAGTCAAAAAGTTGTCTGCTACAGTGTGTAGCGGATAACTTTGACTGACACACGTCAAGTCATTCACATCTCCCCTGATAGTTGTCACATCAGTCCTATCGCCGCACGACATTCCAGCCGTCCGTGACACTGTATAGTGGACATGCTTTAAATATGTACAAAATAAATATCGTTCGCTATATTGTGTCGCGGACGGTTTTATTGTCCGCTTCTCTACAAGGCGGATGGTCGTTACGGTCCGCTACTTTATGTTACGGATGGTACATATAAATAACCTAACTTTGATACTCTTACACTTTCTTCTCACAATTAGATTTTTCTAGTGGCGTTGGCAAGAAGATCTGCGCAATTTCTTCCCAAGAAATCATTTAATCGTCTCATTAATCACGTAAGTTCACAAACCATTCATTTATTTGTTCATAATCTAGAGTTGTTATGAGTATTGCGGCTTATGGATGGTTTTAAATATGTATTGAGAATGTGCTAGCGTTTGTTATACATATATGTGTGTGTGTGTGTGCGCTGCTCAGAATCCGATTCCGTGAGTGTATGTATGTATGTATGTATGTATATATATATATATATATACAGGATGTGAACTTATGTGAGCACATGCTAGCTTTGTATGTATTATGCATGTGCTAGCATTGTATGTTTGAGAGCGTTTGATAAAAGTTTCCAACCTTGCCATTTTTCCATAATTTCAATTGAAAAAAATGGAATTTAACCCTGGACTCGAAGATCCCTCCGTATTATACGACCAAGCAATCCATGTCAGTACGCTCATATGGGATGGTGGGGTAAGATACTTATTTTATCAACTTTCTTATTCTTACAAACATATAATACCATTTGTTTTGGTTAAATTATATTTATTAATTCGTAAAAAAGAGCACTTCTCAACGCAGTAAAAGTATCCGATAATTTCAAAGCCAGGTAATCGAACAAATACCAGAAAATGGTACTGCGTGGGATTGGGTCTCGGATTTTCACACATTGGCAGATCTTTCAACACCTTGACGGCACTTAATAGGTGCCCTCGTTGAAAGGTGGAGAAGTGAAACGGTTCCCTCACGGAGAAATGGCAATTATTCTAGAAGATGTAGGGTTCATCTTAAGGTTACCGGTGACGAGCGGCCGGTAATTGCTCCTCCGTCAGAAGCAACGAATAAGAGAACCGCTAGAGATTTCTTCACTTCGATACCTGAGGATCAATTTAGCATTGGTGGTATCAAGTTTTGCCGGAAAACTACACGGACGAGATGTTTGAGCTGTACACACAAGCCTTCCTCTTGTGGGTGATGGGGGCAGTTTTATTTCCAACAACGTAGAAGAACACAGTCAGCGTGAAATATTTACCGTTGTTGGGTAACCTGCGGGAGGTTGGGAATTATGCCTGGGGTGCAGCAACTCTCAAGTACTTGTACCAAGCATTGCACAAGGCAACGAGGCCCGACTCCAAAGCTATATGTGCATGTCTCTCGTTGTTGCAAGTATATCATATAAATCTTGATTACGTGTTCAATTTTTTTGGTTGAATCGACAATAATTTTGACGATACTTTATATAATGTCTTTTCTCTCAAGTATGGTCTTATGAACACCTTGCTCCTGGCTCACCCAGGCGTAGGAATAGAACCGATAATATGTGGCCCCGGTTGTGCGCCTGGGAGTACAGCCGGAAGGGCAGCCACTACCCGAGGAGAGACGAACCCCATCACAACATTACTTACTATTGGGGGGAGCTCAACTCGCTATCTCCGGTCTAGATGCGTTGGACACCATACAAAGGTTTGGCGCAACGGGTGGGAGAGTCGTTCGTCTTCACGCTCTCCGGGTTGCAACGCACACCCCTGATCCACTTCAAGGTCGTAGAGTGGCAGCTGCCAAATTGCACTATGCGCCATTTTGACTACTTGTAGGGATTGCCAGCCGATGCCTCAGATATGAGGGTTAACAAGAACCCACCGGGTGTCAGACGGTTTGGCAAGGCGAATGCACAACTTGTGCATACAAGAAATTGAGGTTTGGAATTCCTGGCAGGACACGCTGGCGGCCATTGTGTGAGAGCCTGACCCCGTGATTAGTATCGAACAGTACAATGAGTGTTACTACCACATCACGAGGAGGAAAGTAGCCCAGTAAGGTTTGAACGCGGGGAGAAGTACCACCCTAAGGGTCAAATCGACGAGCATATGGCATACGATTTGGTAAATTGCCCAACAAGTGCTTTTAATTGAATATGATGATTCTAAGTGTGTGTATGAAGTTACTTATTGATTATCTCTTTGGATGTAGGTTAATGCCTCGTTTGCCTTCTTCCAAAAGTTGAGCAAGCAGTAGGATCTGGTGGATGCAATGGGCGAAGAGCTTCGCCAACAGGCTAAAGTGTTGGCGTTTGGTTGCGGGAATTTTTTGCGCCAAGAATCGGGGTAGCCTTCGGGGTCAGCCCTGGAATGGGTTATCGGGGTGGTAGACCCCTTATGCGAGCGAGGGATACGGTGATCCCTCGGGACAGACTTTGGGGGTGAGTCAGGGATACGGTGGTCCCTCTGTACTGGGAGTGGGTGGTGATTGGGGACCGCCAAGCACCATGGGACAGGCTCAAGCGCCGTGGGAAGATTACATTGCGCCCTCGTTCTCTTTGCTTATGAACTCGAAACCCCAGCCTATCATGACCCAAACCCACGGGCAGGCCCGCGAGCTAGGCACGTGACCGGCCACAGACCTAATGGACTCCAACCAAGGGCTCTGCCAGGCCTTAATATAACCTGTACAAAAAAATTCTATAACCAAGTAATTTAAATCTTTATTCTTGATAATATTTTTAAAATCACGCTTACAATTTTTCAATGACATTCTTTATTTAACAACTAACATAGATTATCCGGTGAAGATCTAAGCTTTAAAAATCTCAAATTACAAATCCAGTACTAGCATACCACCTAGGGATTTGTTAAATAATCTAAGAGGACTACAACTCCTCTAGTAGTCGTCTACCATAATCCTCGTGGCCTTCATCAGTTCGGTTCCATCTAGATCATTGCCTGAAAAATATTTAAAAGAATGAGCCTGGAGCCCAGTAAGTACACATACTATATCCCTAAAATAGGTTTTGGGGCTCAATTAAAAACAAAACATGCCACAGTTTTCTTCAATTTAAAACTGGCAAACATATCCACAAGAGATACTATACATATATCTACTCTATGAAGCAATTCATCAAAGATTCTCAGAAACAAAGTATGACATCAAGTAGGCTCATTAACAACTATAACAGTTCTCATCATAACTTAGGTATGTTGCGGTCATCGTACATTCCCCCTAACTAGGGCCCACAATCCCTACTTCACCCGGGATAAATATTATTCGGTTAGGGTATGCGCCCCCTGACTAGGGCCCACAATCCATCCTTCGTCCGGGATATATATTGTTGTGGACGCAAGGGCGCACCACGAGCAACAGTACTGTGCGTCAACGTATCATCCCGTTGACTAGGACCCAACAATTCAACTTTCTCCCGTGGATATGGGGCACAACAACCAAGCCAGAATACCGTCTCATTCAACATATATGAGCCAACTTTAAAACACTATTCATAGAAAAACATTCCATGGCATTTTTGATGTATTTTCTCATCAAACAATTTACACAAAACAGTAGCGTGCAACAGGCTTTAAACTTTTAATTGAACAATTCATTTGTACATATACATAGACGGAAAATAGGGTATACGGAGGACTATGGCAGGAGTACTTACCTCGCTGAATAACTGCTTTTGGTATTAGCCCGAAAGTCGATCCTAGCTCTTGTCTATCAAAACCTAAATAACAATTAACACGGATGTTATTCATTACCGTTCGAGTACACCTAAGCATTAAGTTTTCCTCAAGTAAGTGAAATTACCAAACCACCCCTCGACTTCAGTAAAATTCCTATTAACCCCCGACTTCAAATGTACCGTTACATATGTTGATATAACCAGAAAGACTATTTTAAACAGCTAGGTGGGATTTTCGGACCATAATGGCCTCTCGGGTAATTTTCGCTCGGAACCCTAAATCGTTCCTTAAATTGAGCGCTAATGCTCATGTTTTCAAAATATATCGAGCAGAGCCGGAATGCCACAAAATTTTAGATACTTAAACCTCTCAGTGTGTTTAGACCACCGTAAAATTTTTAGCTAAAAATAATTTTGTTTGCTATATCAAACAATTCAAAAGCCTATTTTCAAAATAAGGTCGTTTCAGACCTTTTGCGTGCCTAGAAAAATCCCATAAATTTCTACATAGAAGTCTTCACAAAAATAAGGATAGTTTAAGTTTTGTACTTTGCCCAAATATGCTTAGAAGTGGCTTAACAAGTGTTGGGCAATGTACTAATCTATAATTCTGAAAACAGCATTTTTCAGCAAACCCTAGTTTTGTAGATTGACCATTTTGAGGAAGAAACATGATGAATCTTAAAAAAACTCAAAACTACAAAGTTAAATAAGACTTTCTAAGGTTTTCATGAATATAAAGCTCACAAAAATCCAATGATTGATGACTTCTATACAGTAAATCGAAGTGGCTAATCAAAACAACACATCTCTGTGTAGATCAGTTTTGGTCAATGATTATTTTGGAGCCAAAATACTATGAATCTCAGAAAACTATAAACTAAAAAGTTGAAGAGGACTTTCTGAGGTATTTAGAACTATAAATTTCACCAAAATATCATGAGTAAATAATTTTCTATACTAAATCGTAGTGGCCGCTAGAAACCAAAAATTCTGGATTTCTACAGTAGATTGACTCTAAGATCGATTTTCAATGTGCAAAAGTGGGATTCTGAGAAAACTCAAAACTAAAGAGTTGAAGACAACACAATAAAGTTTTCAGAAAGGGTAAAATCTTATTAATCATATTTGAAATAAAGGAGATACAACAAAAACCGTAACCCACTCTTAATCTGCTCTATAGCGGCCTTCTTCTCAAATACTACTGAAAGCTATCAATTCCATACCAAATATACATATAAAACATCCAAATTTGTGTCTAAACTAAAGAGAGAGTTTATGGATTTCATTACCTTGAATTTTTCCTTGCTTAGCCTTATTCCTTCTCTCTCACTCCCTCTCTGGACTTCGCGTAAAGGGGGGGTGGCAGATTTGCTAGGACAGATGCCTTCTTAAAACTTCCTTTATATATGGTTGCCCTAGGTTAGAATAATTCTAAAGACCCCCCACACTTAGCTAGTGTTCTCATCTCACCCACATTCCTCTTAAATGATCACAATAATCTTAGATTAAGGTTAAAATAAAATTTTCATCAACCAATGAAACATTCCGGGCATTACATTCTTCCAACCTCATTAATTTGCAACTTAGGAGCATTATAAATTGTCACTAAAGGTCACAATCAATACCACTGGCAATAATTGTCGCTAGAGACCCCAATTTAAATGTAGTTTTATAACTAACCCCGATTCACTAATCATCGTTAAAAGTCACTCTAATAACAAATATCGATGCTAAGTATAAAATCGTTGTCGATAAAATCTTAATTATGCACATCAACACTAAATGTTACATTTATAATCGTCACTAAATATAAACTAATCTGCTAGGCATAAAATCAAGGTTCGGGGTATTACACAGCCCTCTCTCAGAGTCAAGTCATGCAGAACTGGAGTTTTAGAAACATCAGTCTATCCGAGATACTGCTCATTGTCCCGTGGGCGGGACCATCTGTTACCCCCGGAGGGCAATATCTCCCTGTCGACCCCCCCGAAAGAGGGCAATATCCCACGGTCGACCCCCGAGGGCAATATCGCAAAGGGCATCCATTGAAGTCCCTAAAGCCGCATAAACTCCAACTAATCCGAGAGGGTTATTTTAATGCCCCCCCCCCCCGAGATAAAGCATCGTATAGTGTGGATCACCCGGATTTAATGAATTAATGTTGCTCGTGGGAAGAAATGGCCTCGCTGGCTCCTGGGGATTGGTTAGACAGTTGTGTCATCTCGAACTACATGGAGATTTTGAAGCAAAGGGGTCGGGAGCAGCTGGACGAGTATCCGCACGTTTTTATGGTGGATGATTTTTTCATAGCCTCCTAGTATTTGAATGGCATGAGTGGGTCGGGCTAAGGGGGAAGAAACAGTTGAGCCAGTGGAGGCCGTCTGCTAACCTACGAGCGTATCTTACTAGGGATAGTCTAGTGAGCGGAAGGGTTGCCGACGTGTTTCTACTGCCATTTTTAGGGAAAAGCCACTGGTACTTGGTTTGCTATGAACCAACACAGAAGATCGTATTAGTCATCGACGGTCTCCACGACGATACCGTCCACATGCCTGTGTTGCGGATGTACAAAGCCCAATTGGATGCTATGGTAATCTTTTGATTGTTGTTTAATGCTTAATGTAAATGTTAACTCGTGTCTCACGTCATTTTTTGTTTCTTGCAGAATTTTATTTTGTGCCATGGTCCACTCTATCCGTGATGGAAGAGTACTGGCGCGGCCAAAGCTCCAATACCGATTGAAGAAGAAGAGGCCCAAGCAACGTAATACTTTAGACTGCGGCGTCTTCGCCTGCATGTACATTGATTACATTTGTCGATCTGAGAGCCTCAAGGCGGCTGTCTGGAGTCAAGAATGTGGGAAGGCTTTAGATATATGATAGCTTGGCAAATTATGTAAGGTCGGCCTAGAGTAGTTAGGTTTATTCAAAATCCTTCTAAGAATTCGGGTGACGATGAGGACGCCAGTTGACATTGTAACATTCGAATCAGTTTTTTTAATAAATCTTGATTATCCAGTTGAAAGCTGTCATTGATTTGATTTGATTTGTGTTGAGATCAGTTGATTTGTATTGAAGATGATTGATTTAACTGATTTTCATGGTTGAAATCAGTTTGACATTTGATTTGTGTTGATTTTTTATTAGATTAGATTTTTGCTCTCATTGAGACTGATTGAATGATGGGAAGCAAAATGGGGGCAAGTCTTGTAAATGTTAATGCTACGTCGTCCGCAACACAGTGTAGCGGACAGGTAGGAAACCAAAAAATTTTCTAAGTGTTGGAGGTTAAAAAATCTGCTGCGCCGTCCGTTACACAATGTAGCGGACAAGTAGGAAACCAAAAAATTTTCTAAGTGTTGGAGGTTAGAGACTCTGTTGCGCCGTCCGCTACACAGTGTAGCGGACAGGTAGGAAACCAAAAAAATTTCTAAGTGTTAGAGGTTAGATACTCTGCTGCGCCATCCGCTACACAATGTAGCGGATAGGTAGAAAATAAAAAAAAAATTTAAGTGTTGGAGATTAGACACTCTGCTGCGCCCGCCACTACACAGTGTAGCGGACAATGCTAACTCTATTATTGTTTTTATGAAATTGGCGACGGAATAAATGTTTTAGTGACGGAATCAACAACCTCAATATCTTAAATGAATGATTAACAATAAAAAAATCATCAATTAACAACCTAAAATCAACGATCAATAATCATAATTTTCTAATGCAAAATTAACAACCTTAAATTAGTTCAAATAACACAAAAATTTTCAAATTACACAATTGTTCAAATAACACAAAATTAGGGCTCAGAGTTCAACATTAGAGGGGAAAGCTTTTTCACAAGTGCTATGGTCAAACACCGTCACTTGAAAACGCATATGCCCCGTGTGTTCAAAGACTACAAAGTCCCCTAGACGGAGGTCATGCTGCTGCACGAATTCGTTCCAACCTTCTTCAAAACAAATTTGCTCTTGGGCGCGCATCTTCTTGATTTTAACAAGCCATGACCCCTTGCGGCTGGTTAAAGTTGCTTCAAACCAAAGTGTGGTAAGCAATCTACAAAAGGCTACCGGTATGGCCTAACATATTCATAATACAGTAAGACAAGTAAGTTTTTAACCAAAGATAAAACTTTTAACACACACAAAAACACAGAGAAAGAGGGATGGCCTACAAGTTCTGTATGAAAAACCAGGCACCATGACCTTGAAGAAGTGTATGCCGACTGAAACATCCCTGTTCACCGAAATAAAAGCCATCAGGACGGATCTATCACTGGAGGTGGCACTACGTCGGGGGGAGGACGGTGGTGTCGTCGGAGATGTGTGTCATCGTAGAGGGGGTCGCGGGTGGGTGAGATGTTCAAGATAGATACAGAAATGGGAGAAAGAACAATGGCCGAGGTGTTGAACTTTTAAACGGTGCAGGGACGTCCGCTACACAGTGTGGCGGACACAAAGAAGATGAAAAGTTTCCACTGTCCGCTACACTATGTAGCAGATGTGGCAAATAAAAAAAAGAACTTAAACTAAGTATGGCTCTCATAGGTCCATAAGAAATAAAATTCCAGTCTTCGATCGAAATATTATTGGAAAAAAAAATAGAGACAATTATTACAAATGTTAAAAATTACAAAAAATTAAAGGTCCACTGCATCTTCTTCTTCCTCATCTTCGGCGTCATCTTCTTCCTCATTTTGCAAACCCCCTGGACTTATCCCCAGTGCCTTGTAATGGTTTCGCTTGTCATGGTTGGTCATTTTGTTGCACAATGCACACCTTCTCAGCTTTTTAGGTTGAGTTGCCTGTTCAATAGAGCTCTTCATCCGCGTAGATCTCTTGCGGCCTTTCGTTTGCGATATAATTGGATCCAAAGGCCGGATATCATTGTCGTCTTCCTCCCCCGGCTCATCATCTTCTGATCCCGTTGTAGGCTCGGTGTCAACCGCATTGCTGACTGAAGCTGCTTCAAACTGGTCGACGATGGGCTCTTGCTGCTGAGCTACCTCGAGGAGATGTTTATATCCGGTCATTGTAGCAGCACCCTTTACGGACAAACGGGTGAACATTGTCACCAGATGATTATACCGCAACGTCTCTGATTCTTCAAAGTCAGTATACGGGTGCTCCGAAAAGGTAATGGTACCGTGCAACCTGTTTGCACCTTTCGTCCACCGTGGCAGGACATATTTATCGGGGATTGTCCTGATATTCTTCTGGGTGAAAAACCGCAGAATGTGTCTACACAGGATGCCATGGAACTCAAACTTCTTGCAAACACATGTCACCGAATCCGTCAATGTGTCGTGGCTCACCGTATAAATTCTGCGCAGCTTCTCAGGGACGAGGTCATTCACGAGCGAATAAACCTTGTACTCACGCGTAGACTTTTCTGCCACCTTGTTTATACTGTATCGTCCCGATTTTTGCAGCTCTACTTGGTATAGCAGAAATATCTCCTTCGTATAGACTTTTGCACCGTTCAGCTCCAGCGGGGTCTCAAGCAACCTTCTCCTTTGTTTGTACGTGCTTGCAAAGTCTGCAGCCCTTTCTTTCACGAATAACGAGGCAACCGCTTTTTGTGGGATGTGACGAAACTCTTCAAATTGGTAGTTGTACCCACATAACTATCGAACGTGGCATTCATAGATTCACTCCTGCCCGTCATTTTCATGCCCGCAGAAAAATACCTCATCGTGTAAATGCCAATCCATTGCTCTTTGAGCTCGTACAAGTGCTGGAGCCACTCGTTGTCTTGCAATGAGTAATCCTCAAATTCCTCAATCATTAACGACTTATTAATGCACTTTTCAAAATCCTGTTTAAAGTCTGGATACTTTGCATACATGTGATGCAGACGTTCAGGGTATTTGTTGCTTATGTGCCAAGTGCACAAGTTGTGTCGAGTATCTGGGAAGACGGTAGCAATAGCCTTCTTCATTGCCAAATCTTGATCGGTGATGATAACTTTTGGTGCTTTGAAGTTCATTGCTTCCAGCCACGCCCTAAACAACCATTCAAAAGAACTCTCGCTCTCGTCCCTTAACAAGGCGAACCCGAACAGGATGGAGTGATAATGATGATTGACGCCCGTGAAAGGAGCGAACGGCATCGAGTACTTGTTGGTACGGTATGTGGTGTCGAAAGTCACGACATCCCCAAAATGCTTATAAGCTAGCCTCGAACGACCGTCGACCCAAAAAATTGTACTAACTCGATGCTCGTCGTCAAGTTTATAATCGAAGGTAAACTGCGGGTCCTCCATCTGCATCCGTTTCAATAGGCTCATTGTGGATTGAGCATCATTGAGGTCATACGCGGCTCGTCTATGGGTTCGGACCGCGTTACGAACGTCTGTCGTGTTAAAGTTTAAATTTTGAATTCCCCCAGCCTGTTCAGCAAGAACATTAATCATGTCGGTAGGTCCTAGCCGCGCATTGCTCATTGTGTGAATTAGGCTCCTTGCGACCTTACCCATCTTCTTGTGTTGATGCATCTGACTCACCTTAGAAGGGGTTACTAACGGGTGATTGTGTGCCAGTTCCAGGCTGGTAATAAGCCAATGATCTTGCTTGGGTTTATAGCTTACGAACATCTTGACCTGGCAATTTGTGCGCTCAAAGCAGTCCCGTCTTCTACGCGATATCCTATTTCGTCATCACTGTCATCATTGCCTACGTGTGTCTCATTTTGTGTGGGTTTCTGCCCCTATGACACTCGTATAAGCGAGAGCATATCTTTTTTGTTACGTTGCTTGTTCTTGTAGTCTTTATTCTAATGCCAAAACCAACCCTCAATGAATACGCTCGAAAACATTCTTCAGCTTCTTCCAATGTTTGAAACGTTCGTCCTAGATACGGATCACTAGCATCTACGGGAGTGTTGGAGCTCGACACGAAATCAGACATTGTGAAACAAGACCTATGTAGAAATAGACTACGCTTAACAATCAAATAAAATTTCTAATTGAAAATATTACCTCAAAATTACCTTGGCGAATAGACCAATTTAGGATGACAAATATACCATATGCATAATCTTAAAAGTGTCTCCAAGTTAACAATTATTAATTTATTGAACATAACAAATTAAAATTACTAAGATAAATAGACAAATTTATCATGCCACAATACAACAAACATATCTCAAAATATTCGAATTTAAATAGGATAAAATTTTCAAAGTTAGCGAACCTCAAAAAAATGAATTTGTTTAAAGTTAACAAATTAATTTCTAGAACATCACAAATTGATGAATAGAGTGATAAATTACTAGAACATCACAAAAAATCTATATTTTTTTGTCTAAAAAAATTATACTTTATCAGTCAATCCAGCAAGAAAACTTCACCATTTACAAACTTACCTTGCTTGAGTGAACCTTGAAGCAAGTGTTACTCGAAACTTGAAGGGAGCTGAAATTGGAAGCAAGTGAGTCTAAAAGAGAAGAAAATTGTGCTGAAAGAGGTGAGAATGTTTTGATGAATAGGCAATACTGTCTGTGATACTGTATAGCGGATAACATTAAAGGTACAGAAATTCATGGAAGTGTGTCACGTGTGTCAGTCAAAAATTCGTTCGCTACACAGTGTAGTGGACGACTTTTTTACGAAATTGCCCCCTCCTCCGTCCGCTACTCTGTGTAGCAGACAACTTTTTGTCCTGATAGTTGCCAGTCAAAAAGTCGTTCGCTACACTGTGTAGCAGACGACTGACAGCTTTTGCAAAAAAAAAAAAAAAGATCTGGGTCGTCCATCTATTCAGGATGGACGGTTAGATCGCGCTAGCAAAATCTCCTGATTTGCTAGTGCTATCAACGGACCAGCTCCCATATATATATATATATATATATATATATCTGTGTGTGTGTGTACGTGTGTGTGTGTCTGTATTATATTGTGATAATTCTAACAAAGACTCTGATGTATGATCCTAAAAAATAACATAGTTTTGACAAAAAAACTAATTAGTCTTTAATGACATAATACACAAAGTTCCTATCATATTGATGTAATAAGCCTTGCGTCACTGGTTTGTTACTGTAGGAAAAATAAAAATTAACCATGAGTAGTCAAGCATGCTAACATCCAAATCTAATTAATATCATACCAAAAATAAAACAATCAGTCATGAGTTAACTCTAACATCTAAACAATCATCTATTTTTAAGTAAAATGGTAATTTCTTGTAACCCTAAAACCTAAAAGTCATTAAAATTTTAGTGTTCGTTATCTCAAGAGCAATATTGGTATTATCAAAATATTACTTATGAGAATTTCTTTTATCTCCATTTATTCTCAATTTTGGAAGGAAAGATTTAGAGACAAAAGAGGCTTAAACTTTCCTCCCTTTTCTTCTTTTCTCTCGTTAGAAAAACTCACAAACTAGAGCAAAAGGAGGAAATGAGCCACTTTCCTTTCTTTTCTCTCCTAAAAAAAACTCGCAAATAAGCTAATAGGAGACAACGATGGGTTCAAAATAAGTGGCCCAGTGGTTATAATAACCGGTGGTGGTGTTTGTATGGGGCGGATGGTGGCCATGGTAGAGATAACTGCCTAGGGGTGGTGCATGTGTGTTTTTGTGTGTGTGTTGAAGGGGGGGGGATTAATGGCCATGATGGTGATATAGCCAGTGTTGATGTGTGTATGTGTGGTAGTGGGAATGATGGCCATGGTGGTGACATGGTAGTAGGTGGTGGTGGTTGTGGTGGTGAGGGTGGGTGTGTGGAGGAGGCGAGTAAGAGAGGGTGTGGGGGATAGGGGTGAGCATTTAAATTGTTGAAACCGATCCAATCGTGAAAACCGAACCAACCAATCCGTCTATTTCCAAACCGATCAAAAAATCAATCGGTTTGTTTTTCTTTCCCAAACCGTACATCCGTTTGGATTTTTTCGAAACCGCATAAACGTTTGGCCAAAACCAATTAAACTATCCAAATCAATCCATTCAACCCGTAGAAACGAACCGTTGAAACCAAAACGTTCAACCATGATTCATTTTGTTTTTTTTTCCTCCAAACCGAACCAACAAAACCGTACTCACCCCTAATGGGGGGTTAGAGATGAATGGTGGAAGTGACCACCTAAGAAATGGGTTTTGTTAAAATGTGACTCATGTATATTTTCTAACGGAGTTTGAAGGTTGAATCTCAAAACAAATATCAAAACTGGAAACTCCAAAAATTAGAAACTCCAAAATGGAGTTTTCAAGAACAAGTCAAAATTGACAACCAGTGAAACTGAAAAGAAAAAAGAACAATAATCGTCCATCAAACGTCATTTTTTTTAATTTACAAAACTGAAGAAAAAATTAAAAATAAAAATTCTGCCAAACACTATCTTAAAGGGAGTTTGGGATTGATTTTGGGATGGTCAAACCTGATTTAATTTAGATTAAATCTAGTATGTAAGTGCTTGACAAAAAAGATTAAGAAATTTAATCTTTCAAAAAGTTAAAAATTGATTAAATTCATAATTCAGGAAAGTGATGATTATGAAATAATCACTTTTCCCATAATCATGATTGACCTTCTAATTTAGTATAATATCTTCATATTTCTTACGAAAGGACATCCCTACACTTTAATTAATTTAAAAAAGTTATTGTACTATAAGCACTAATATGTGATTGTAGGTGTTTTAATTTAAAATAACACATAAATAACTTTTGTAAGTGGGTGAAAGTATCTTTTGCATAATATATATATATATAGGGTCGTGATCCATTGTTAGCGCTAGCATGTTGCTAGCGCTGTTTTCGTCCGCTACATAATGTAGCGGACGATTTACCGTCCGCTACATTATGTAGCGGACGGTGCTAGCGCTGCTAGTGCTAGCAACGGATCAGCAACCATATATATATATATATATATATATATATATATATATATATATATATATATATATATATATATATATATATATATAGGGAAAAACGAATATGTTGCTAGCCTTAAGCAAGTTGCCTAAGGCTAGCAAACAATACTACGTAGTTTTGTACACTTTTTTTGCAAATTTTCTTTTCCTGTTTTTCTCTTCCCGTCAGTGCATTCTCTCTGCCTCTCTCATTCATCTGATCTGCCATAACCCCACTACCGGCCAACCTCCATAGCCCCACTACCGGCCAACCTCCACAGCGGCGAACCACCACCCCCACCATCTTAAACAACCGCCAGTATACAAAGACCCACCACTACCATTCTCCGTCTTTAACCCATCGGCCCACAAATCGCCGGTGTCAATCTCCACCCCACTGATCACATTCAGCTATTAAGTTCACCGACCGTCCTCCGTGATCACTGTCACTATGCAAGCGTCCTACATTGGTTGCCTCACCTACCACCGACGACCACAGCTATAGCCATAAACCCACCCTACAGCCTCCATCGCCACCTCACCCCACCACGGATTAAATACCCACCTCACCCTCAATTAGCCACCAACCACAGTCACCTCACCTGCCGCCAATAGCCACGGCCATAGCGACCTTATTAACGACAATCTAGTTCAATGCCGTTCCATCATCTAAAAATCGTAAAACTTAACTCAACTCTTATACAAATCAATCATTCAAAAATGCAGGCACAACATATTAGGTGTTTAAATACCTAAATGATTTTGATCCATGGTTTTTGTGGGTAATGCTGGCAGTGGTGGTCGGTGGGAATGAAGTGGGAGATGGAGGGTGAAGACAGGACATTTGTTGCAGCACGACAAAGGTTAGTGATTTGGCGAGGCAGCGATGGCTGAATCTTTGATGTCATGGCAAGAGAGAGGGTTAGCAGTGGTGGGTTATTGGCTTTTGATGGTGGCTTTGGGGGGTCGCCGGTGTGGAGTTGGTCGGCGACAGTGGCCGGCGATGGGACTGTTTGGTGTGGGCAAAATCGGCTCATATGATGAGAGAGAGAATGACGGGGTGAGAGGAAAAAAAAACAAAAAAGAAGACTTGTAAAACACTACCAAAACTACCTAGTTTTTGTTTATAGCCTTAGGCAAGTTGCCTAAGGCTAGCAACATATCCGCTTCCCCCCCCCCCCCACACACACACATATATATATATATATATATATATATATATATATATATATATATATATATATATATATGGAGTTGATCCATTGATAGCGCTAGAAAAATAGGCAAAGTTGCTAGCGCGTGGACGGTCCAGATCTTTTTTTACATTTTTTAAATCCGTCCGCTACATAATGTAGCGGACAATTTTATGACAAAAATACCCTCCGAGTCCATCCGCTACATTATGTAGCGGACTAGTTTTTGAACCTTTTTTTCTCTTTTTGTCATTAATATTCTGTCTTCTCCCCGTACCCATTCTCTAAAGATGGCAGAGCTGGAAATGAGCCCTCTTCTTCCTCTCTCTCTCTCTCTCTCCCCCTACAGAAGATATTTGCGGCCATAGCAACGGAAATTGCTCGTCTCAGGTTCTACGAATTGTGGGGATTTGATGGTGAGGCGATTTCTTGGCTTGCCCATTTCACCTGAACCAGTATTCTTTCCTCTCAAACAAGGGAAAAGTCCCCACCACCATGGCTGCTTGCGTTCAAGTTTCAAGAACAGACACTTGTGACCCAAAGAGATTCCAGCGTGAAGACCATGTTTACGTAAAATACTGTCGAATGAAACTGAGAAGGGAGAGAAACTAAGAAGAGTACTGCCTTATTTGTCCGCTACATAATGTAGCGGACACTTGTGACCCAAAGCGATCCCAGCTTGAAGACCATGTTTACGTAAATTTGTCCGCTACATGATGTAGCGGACTATTGACGGCTGATGTACAATTTTAATGCACGGCTCAAAGGGTTTTCAGTTATAGTTGTGGATTACATTGTCATTCCATCGTTTGGATGGCTTTATTGCCTTTTTGATTCACACTTGTTCCCTAAAAGGTCCCCAACAAATCTTCGTACAGTTTTTCTAACTGTAACCAGCCAACCAATCTCCATTATGGCCTCAAGGGTGCCATCTTGATGCCATCCATATCACTTCCACACCCCAATCCCCCTACAAGTGTACTCAAAGTAGGGCCTTTTGCGTTTTAGCCTTCAAGCAAAGTTCCATGCTTCGTTGAGATTCTAAGAAGAACAATTCCCTTTGCTATGGCGGCAAATATCTTGTGCAAGGGGATAGAGAGAAAACCGAGGAAGAAGAAATGAGGGGATGAGAGAGAAAACAAAAAGTGATGAGAGAAAAGAAAGAGAAAGAGAAAAAGTCAGACTACATTAATGAGAGAAGGGAGAGAGAAAGAGAATATACTGCCTTATTTGTCCGCTACATAGGGTAGCGGACGAGCATTGCACTGTCCGCTACATTATGTAACGGACAAATATAATCGGTAATTGAGAGAGAGAGAGAGAGAAGTCAGAACATTAATGACAGAAAGAGAAAAAAAGGTCCAAAGACTAGTCCGCTACATAATGTAGCGGACGGACGCGGATGGTATTTTTGTCATAAAATTGTCCGCTACATAATGTAGTGGACGGACTTAAAAAAAAGATCTGGACCGTCCACAGATCGTGCGTGGACGGTCAGATCGCGCTAGCAACTTTGCCTATTTTATTACCGCTATCAACGGATCAGCTCCCATATATATATATATATATATATATATATATATATATATATATATATATATATATATACCTCTTTACAAACCTATTTACAAAATGAAAGTTATGTTAACATTACTTTTCTAATTGGATATTAGAGATATATTTATTAAGCATCCTTTACAACCATTTTCTCATAGTAAAACTGACAACTACTTTAAGTTAATTTATAATTATTTTTACTAAATAACAAACTGATTCTACTTAAAGTAAATTAAATTTAATTTTAAAAACTGATTAAGATTTTAGATAAAATAAAAAAGAATCAATCTCAAACGGAATATTAGTCGTCTCTTTTAATAAAAAATATTTTCAAAAAAAAATGGAAAATGGGCACTAAATTAATAAAATAATGTCTCAACGACGTCGTTTGTCGCATCTTTCTAAATCGATCTCTCTCATCCCCCTTTCTCTCATCGTCTCTAATCTTCCTCCACCGTGGACCAAACCACCGTGGGCCAAACCATCCAGCCACCGTAGGCCGCCGTCAACCTCTGACTAACCTCACGACGTCATCATTTTCCTACTATCACAGCCGGTAATCAAACAAACCCAACAGGTACGTTGAATGTTCTCAAATTTTCCTTTTCCCTTTTTCTCGAATCTATATCCTAATCTCGCGTTCCCATGTTAACAAAAGTTGCAGAATTTCTTGTACTCACTCATGAATTTCTCGTTCTTGAGCCGCTCGCATCGTACGTGGGATGGCTGCTTGAAATTGTTTACAACGTTTGAATAACGCACCATGAACTACGAGGTTTCTGATAGTAGTGGTGAGCTTCTCATAAGATCCTATCTTTGTTTACATACTCACATACATATGAAAACACCCTTCGGTGTATTTCATTAATTTGACAATTTAGGACATGGGTTTCCGTGGAATGTTGCTTCTTTTTTGGTAATTGTGTTAGTTCTTTTTTTGGTAGTTGGTTGAAACAGTGCATCTTATGAACTTCTTTTGGAGGTCTTGCAGACTAGTTTTAGGGCTCCAAAATGGACGAGTCTGCAGAGTGTTTTGGGACTAAAATTTGTTTGGTAATGGAATCTAGTGAAAGAAGTTGTGAAATGTTGTTATGTCGTAGTTATAGTTTTGCTACTATTAAAACGCTCACACGGTTACAGTAAGCTGCAACTCGTGTGCTGGCATAGGCGTGAACTACTCTGACTGTTGTGGCAGTCAAGGTTCCTTATTAAAGAATGAGGATGATATTGCACTGATAAATTATGATCGACAATTCGATATTGTCTATTGTGGATGAGTATTCAGGAAGAAGGTGAAGTCATAGTCAATCGGTGCTAGATGTTATAGAAGGGTGGCAAGCCAGTTTGACCATGATTCTTTTCTGCCTTGTGGTGCAGGACTATGGAATTTTTTACTTGACCTCTGTGGCGTCCAGTTGTTTATGTCTAGGAGTGAGATCTTTCACTGCTTCCTCAGGAGATAAGGATGAGGTGGGTCTTGGCTTATCTGTTTTCCTTTTGAGTCTTTGGCAGAACGCCGTTACAGCCAGTTATTTTTTAGGGTCCTTTTTTCCTGGATTAAGGAGGGACTGAAGTTGGTTGACTCCGTTGTGGATTGTGTATACGAGTATAGTTATCTTCTGCTCTCTTAGTTCTTTCATCTCTTTGTTTCCTAAGGCCTTCAGTTTCTTTTGTATTGCCTGATGGCATTTTTTTGTTATACGCCTAGTGAACGGAACGCTCCCCTTGTCTTGGCACCTTGTGGGTATACTAATTTCATTAGAAACAATTTTAAAAACTGTAGATGATCAATGCGTATGGGCTATTATAACAATTTTGCTAGTTCACTGATATTAGCTTTACTAGAGGGATTAATGGAGGTGTCTTCTAACTTTTTCTGCAAGTGCGGCTGCCGAGATTTTTCAACTGCACATAGTTTCTCCTTTTTATGTTATCAAGTTGTTCCTCAAACTATCCATTTTTTTGCATCCAAGTCTTGTAATTGTACTATTTGTTGCACAGTGGTCTAAATGCTGTCTCCTGTCCAAATAATACTGCAACGTAGTCGTGTGCAGTGCATAGAACTTAAAATGAAGGAATCATTATCAAGTTGGCCTATGTGTCAAGTAATTGAGTATCATATCCTGATTGAAAATTTGAGTATCATATCCTGATTGAAAATTATTCTCTTTCTATTCTCCTTTTCAACGCAGTACCACCAGCATTGCCCTCGCTCTGCCAACTCCCACACCGTCCCAATCTTATAATAACTCGCTATCCTCACCAAGCTTCCTTCCCAAACTCCACCTCCACCACCGTTGTCGCCATCACGACGACCACATCCCCACAGTGCGACAACCACTATAAGCAACCACGCTGCCCATGGCTGTCACCACCAATCCTTTGAACTGCATCGCCAAACCTTGAACTGCAGTCTCCGGCGATAATCATGCTCAAACCAACATATTGAGACTAAAACTAAGGGCTATGACAGATTTTTATCACTTTTTGGTCAATGGCTGATGTAGTACTGATCACCTGCCAGATGTTAATGTTGAGATATGTTATTGGAGATGAAATTCCAGGTTGCCATTGGCAATTGCATGTTGTCTTAAGCATTTTCAAGAAAAAATGGACTCAATATCTGATTTAGAATCTGGGATTTATTCAGTGGTTGACCAGGGTTGAGGCCACGGTGTGCGGTGGTGGTGAAATTGGTTTGCCGTTAGAGTCATTGGGTGGTGGTGGTGGTGTAATCATGATGGGGTGGCGAAGATAGGTGGTGACAGTTAATTGAGTGGCGGGAGTGATGCTGGTGCTTGAGAGAGACACAAAGAGGAGAAAGAACTGGATAGGTGGGTGGATTCTGTTAGCAGCAATGGTGTATCTGTGGGTGTGTGCTAGCAGCAATGGTGATCATGTGCACATGATCACTTAACGGGAGCTTTTGTACGGAAGTTAGTTTCTGGACCACTTTGCAATTGAAAACTGCATTCACAGGGCTTTATGAGTCAAATTTTATATTAAACGGACTCAGATTAAAAAATGTATGTAGTTAGAGGAACAGTATTGTCATTACTTCATCGTTATTTTCAATTTTTTGCATATATATATCTGTGTTTAGTGTTGTCTTTTCTTCTTCTTTTTCATCATACATGTTTTCTTTCCACAAGAATGCTACTAATTGTTTATTCTTGATAAACAAATGCTACTAAATTCTAATTGATGAATTTGATTGCTTCCTCAAATATCTCTAAAGAGTACCAAGTCAATCATATCCAGCAGTGTTGATCTCTGACGTATAAATTGTTTATTTTTCAAATTTTAGCTTCTTCTTCTGAGGTACAGTAGCGACTAACCTGTAAGGAATTTTCTGCTCTCAGCTGGAAGCAGTACTACTATGACTGCTTAAATAAGTCCTATAGCAAATCACTACTTGACGCGCCAATTAACTGGGCAGAATAAATAATTCAGGAAAATAAGTTTTGCTATGAGCCTTCTCGATTAATTGCAGGAACAGATGATGACCTTCCTCCTTCACATCAAAATAGATTTGCAAGTGGGGGCCGTGCTTCTGGAAATGGAAGATCTACAGGTTTAGGTACTGCTCCATATCCTCGGACGCATAGTGATATGGAGAGCCAGATCCACCACATAGAGCAAGAAGCATATAGTTCAGTCCTACGGGCTTTCAAAGCCCAATCTGATGCCATTTCTTGGGTATGGACTGTCAATCTTTATTGTGCTCAAAATATTAAATGGATATAACGCTTCACAAACAACAAGTATATTCTGTGATACGGGGATTTTGGATCCAACTCCTTACGGAAAGAGGTCAATCAATGAGATTTGAAATTCGAATCATTCTAGATGAGATTTCTGCATGAAAATTCTGTTGTCTAGCACTCTTCTATCTAATTTTGTTATGAAGCTATGCACTTATGTAGTGTTTTGGCCCAACATGTAATTGCATTCTGTAGGAAAAAGAAAGTTTAATTACGGAACTCAGGAAAGAGCTGAGAGTATCAGATGAGGAACACAGAGAGCTTTTATCCCGGGTTAATGGCGATGACATTATCAGGAGCATAAGGTCTGTCAGTGATTACGCCCTTGACATCAGTTTATTGATAATCAGTAATCACTTGCTCATAATACTGGCTTGGGTTTGATGTTGTCATTAGGGAATGGAGGAAGACTAATGGGCCTCAACCTGGCATGCTTAATAGTGGCCAGCCCAGTCCTACTGTTTCAGCATCACGGAAGAAACAGAAAACATCACAGTCTGTAGCTTCCTTATCCTTGGGTGCACCATCTCCAGGATTGCATCCATCAATGCAACCATCATCCTCAGCCTTGAACCCTACCTCAGGAGCGAGGGGCAATACTTTTAAATCAGTAAGTTGAATTCCACCAATTCTTTGTCCATCATTATAAAGTATAAAGATAAGGTTTGTCCTTAGTTTTTCCTTGTTTCTCTTTTTTGGCTAATTGAGACTTTTATTGCCTTCTGGATGTGGGATGAAGCCAATGCAATATGCTTCTATGGGGTTCACTGGCACTGCTCAAGCACCCAGTCGGGGTTCTACTGGTGCCTTTGCAGCAAATGAACGTGCTGCAATATCAAACTCCGATCCCTTAGTTGGGAAGAAAGTTTGGACAAGGTGGCCTGAAGACAATAGCTTCTATGAGGCTGTTATAACTGACTATAATCCTCTTGAGGTATGTCTCACTGTTTTCGACGTAGCGTTCTGATTATTAATAGGTCTTGTCTTAACTGTTTTATACACATATTGCCAGGGCCTGCATGCTTTGGTTTATGATATAAATACTGCCGATGAAACATGGGAATGGGTCAATCTGAAAGAGGTATATAAGGAGCGCTGTTTTCTTCTTCTTTTTTCCCCTTCCAATCATGAGTGTATCTTTGAGCCCGAAAATCTTTTTTCGTATAGGCAAGGATGGAATAGCTTTATCTCTCTGGTACTTTGTGTGCGCTTGTGGATCCATCTTTAATCTATGCCTTATCGTGGATGGTGCTTTCATGCTTTTCTAAAAAGTTAATTTTTGCCTCATTGATCAGGCAGATGGGCATTTATATTCATGTTTGACATTTATAACTTGGTTCTCTTTGGTATTGTGTATTAGCATTCTTGTCAAATGCTCCTGACAGACTCCTGACTGATATATATATATATATATATATATATTGGCGTTCTCTGGTTTTTATTAGAATCCATTGATTTATGTCAACGTAGCTGGTGAAGGTATATTGCATAAAATGAAGTTCTTTACAGGTCACGTGCTGAAGTTTTCTTTCATTTCAGTTTAGAGAGATAGAGTCGCTTCTCCCAACTTGTAAAGTTTTTTGTGTGGAGATTCGTGTAGACGTAGCCATTACTTGGTCCTCGAGTTGGGAGCAAATTTGATGTCCATACTAAAGAAGAAATGCTGGTAATAGTAAGAACCAATAATTCTGTTTTTAAATATGTAGAAGTATGGTATGCGATGTTATCCCCCACTAGCATGGTTACTTTCTGTCCTAGTTATAATTTTGACAAGTTTACAGAGTCTTTGCTAAGATATATCAGGTAAAGTGGAGCATAAAATGAAATAGAGTCACTTCTCCCTATTTGTTAGGTTTTTTTTGTGAGGATGTGTAGAGAAGCCATTACTTGGTCCTCGAGTTGGAGTACCTTAAAATGTTTAACTCTCTCCTTTCTTTTTGCTTCTTCATTAGTAAAAAATTGTCTGAAAAATAAAAATAACAAATTTTGATTTCCCACATACTTCTTAAGTATCTTGAAAATTTTAGCAGTAGTTACCAACAATCATTGACCCAAGCATATACTATTATCCCTTGCTCAGATGTAACAAATTGCAATGATATGCTATGCCAGCATCACCACAATTTATAACGTGTGGAATTTGGCTTTCATGATTGTTTGGTGTGGCAACTGGCAAGACACAAGAAAGCATTAATTACTTAAAGGTAATGGATGAATTGCTTGCTTACTAGCATTACTATATTCTGTGTCAAGTACTATGCTGTATCTATTGATAAATGGCTTGTTTTTGTTGCTGAATAGTGAATACAGTAACATGGCATTGATCTCATTAGTCATTGGTCATCGAAGTAAATGACTATGACACGGATTCACTTTCTTGTCACAAGATATCATTGTTTAAATCTATAGTTGTAGAAGGGAGATAACGTTTGAGACTTCTCTGTTTTGCCTTTCTTGTTACTTTGTGTCTTCTTAGGGCCACTATCACCGTGGGTTACTAATCGATTTGTTAAGCACATATTCATGTACTGAAAGACTGGTTTTTTATTTGCTATTTTCCATTAGGACTAAGGTCTATCTTTAGAATGGCTGCCCAAGACTTTTCCTATTTTGTGTGATCCGGAGAATAGATTCTCTCTTTCGTTAGGAATTAGCTTCTTAATGTTTCTCCTTGGGACAGAATTAGAGGAAAATGCACTATGCATGTTTCCTCAGCTCGTCTTTTTGATCGCTTACCTTTAAATTTTCCCATAGTTTCTTCTTAGTTCCTTTTGGCCATTGTAATTCTTCACATTTTGGCATGTTGCCAGAAAAATGATAGAAATGTAAAAGGAAAAGTTTATAACTACACTAAGGTTTGTACAGGAATTATAGCATTTGACACGTGTTGTAGCTGGTTTAAGGCATAACTTGACGAGAAAGGAGATTTTAAATCAAGTTATCAATGAATGCCCTAACTCTGCTTAGTTGTGGAGTTATCAAAGAGCTATGAAACTTGATTTTGGCTCTTACTGTCTTTGCCTGGATGATGCCATGGCCTTAAGAAGTTTGTTGTCTCGTTGGATATGGCATAGCAGTAGTGTTGAGGCCAGGAGAAATAGGGTAGGTGAAGCTGCCCCGTTGTGTATGAGTTTGTATTTGGCTGGAGAGAAATCCAATGGGGTTGGATATGCTTTGATCCAAGCTCACGATTACGTTTGGTCAACCCATCTCTTTCGAATTTGGAGGAGCTGTATCTTTGATTCTAGCTTAGATATTTTAAGTTGATGCCGTCCCTTTGTTGATTCATATTATGATGTTGTGTCTGCTTGACTGTGTATTGGTTGTGCTTTATACTTATCTTATTGGGATGCAAAGAGTTATTTTGTGGAGTAGATTGCACAATCACAGCATTCAAAGTATGAGCAAAGTGTATCTTTCTTACTTTTCTAGTATGCGCATAGTTAACAAGAACTCTTATTATCAGTTCTCTGATTATTTAAATTGTATTGTTAGATATCTTCTGAAGACATACGGTGGGAAAGTGAGGATCCTGGAAATTCTCGTAGGGGTGGCCGCAGTGGATCAGGTCGTGGATTTAAGAAGTCTATGGCTCGTGGTGGTGCTGTTACTGTTGGTGGTGGAAGAGGTAGAGGGGCTTCAAAGTTTCAGGCAAAGAAAGATCTTGTTCCATTACAGAATGGCATCAGAAAACGGGCTCTCGGAGATATTGAAATTCTTCACACTGATACTCTTGTTAAGGAGGTATGTCCACAGATTTCAACGTAGGGATTGCACTGCAGAGGTGGTTATACAGTTTTCCTCCACTGATGTGAAGCATTACAGGTAGAGAAAGTTTTTAACAGAAGCCATGCTGATCCTCTGGAGATTGAGAAAGCAAAGAAAGTACTTAAGGTGAAAAAATAGTTTTTACTTTCTGGTATTTTTTTGGCTTTAACAAACATTTTTGTTTTGATTGGTCTTAATGTCTCTGTAATTGCAGGAGCATGAACAAGCGCTGATTGATGCAATTGCAAGGCTTGAAGATGCATCAGATGGTGAAAGCGGTAATAATTGACTAGATATAACAATTTGCTACGCTAGAATCGCACATCTGCTGTTGTATATTAGATCTCTTACCTATTGATGTTTAGGTTAGACCTCCAATGGCTGTAAAGTTTTGTCATTCAACTTCTTTTTCCCTTTGACTTGTAAGAAGTGGACCTTAAACCATTCATCGCTTTGTTGTCCTTTACCGTCACTAGAGAAGCACTCACCTTTGCTACAAATTCAGAGTTCTTCCTGTTCAATTGGGGGTTTTCCAATTACAACCTAGATTAATTTCTTTGCTTGGGGTAAGTGGTGGGCTTGATTTTGGGTTCATGAATGGTATTGCCACAGCATTTGGATGCCCTTGTGTCTTGAGCAATAGTCACCGTACATCAGTGCTTAAAATTATTGTATTTGGTTTCTTGATTCACTCGCCAATACTGTTTTCCCCTCTTGTTTCTTTTTGCCATCTGATTTATCTATAAGCAGATGGGGGAGAGCATCAACTTTCTCAAGGGCAGTCAATAGACCAAGAACAGAGGTCAGGAAAACGTTATTACAATGAATTGGGAGGAGTTGAAACTTCAGATGGGAATAAAGAGACCAGAAAGATTACCGTTGGATCTGATCAGCAGGACGAAGGCGCTCATACACCATAGTTGATGTATCATAGGCCAAGGGGAACCCTTGATGTAATGTAACATCAAATTTTACACTGGCCAGGTAGAAGGCATGACAGTTTCCTTTGTGTTCCAATCTAACTGCCAGGGAGTAGACATAATGCTTCTTGTAACTTAACTGTACATTTAGCAACTTCTGACCATGTAGAAATCAAATCAATACGCTCTCGCGCTTCTCTTAAAGTTATTGTTCCTATGTAGTGAGCAAACCCAACTCCATTGTTGGCAGCGGCTCAATTTTTCACAGCACCAACCTAGTCTACTGCACAACAAACCAAAGGCATGAGTTGTTTCTGCTTTCCACGCAGGCAAACCAGCCACCAGATGGGGAAAGTTGCCTTATTTTCACAAAGGCTGCTTCACAACAATGATGTAATAAATTCTAGGATCAAATCCACCATCTGAGCATCAAAAGCAGGCCCTTCCATTTGGAAATGGCTTACTCCCTCTATAAGATGGGTTTCAACTCGACCTGCAGCAGACGTGAGTTTGTTCTTCAGCTGATTCACACTTGTGAAACCATCCCGAGTTCCCATAACGAAGAGCTTTGGTTTTGGAGACTGCAGGATCGCTTTGTGGTGTCGTCCAAAGAGGATAGAGGAAATCATGCCAAAAGGATACCCTAAACTCACATAACCTATGACTTGTTCGACTTCATCAACTGCAGAGCCAGAAATAGGTGCACCTGTAAAGAAAAAATATCGGCAAAATTTGTTATGACCTTCAAGTGAAGAACTATATTTGGTTTTGATTTTGTAAAGCGCAGTGAATCGCAAAATCTTTTGCAACAGAACCGGATATCTCCTTAGCAGGTAGTAAAAAGATCACAGCTTAGTCTTTCCCTGGTGATGGTATAAATACCACTTCTAAACTATTCTGTTATCACTCTCAGTTGGCGTGGACCATTTTGCAACACAGAACCAGAAAGCAATTTTGCAGCAGTACAGTATAAACACGTGAAATTATACCTCTATATACACTTAGCACTTTCTCAACACTATCAGAGTTCTTTTTAAATTTTGAAGAGACTTTCGCATTTTAAAGGTCCACTGCTAAGAGATGGGGATAGCATTCAATTGTCGCTAGGTAACTCAAATTCATTTATCTTTACGACTACTACCTGCTCCTATGTGCAGGAGGCTTATTTTCTGACACAGAATACCCTCCATTTGTAGCAATGACCATCTAGTAACAGTGGAAACTGAGACAAAAACAGAGTAAATCTGATATCTGGACATATGAATACTTCATAATTCAAAGAGAACATTTATGCAATATCTTGCAATATTCCCTTGTGACCACAGTCTATTGACCTTTGGTTGTGCTTTTGGGACAATCCTTCGACTTCATCTGGAGTCCCAAAAACGTAGAATTATCAATTTTGTATGCACGCCTATAGCCATCGAGACTGCAGTATCCCTGAAGCCAGCTTCCCCACAACCCCTCCCCCTCCTGGGGAAGCATGGCCAGTCCACACCCATAATAACTATAATTTCAACCTAGATCATCTGGCACTGCTCATCAGGAATTGCATATAACCTCATTGCACTATATGTGAGAATGAGGCCATTATGAACCCTTGGATTTTTTTTTCTGTAGCAGTTTCTTTCTTTGCAATGACACATGGGTATCTGAAAACATTGAGGTATTCACAGGTGTAAGAATTTTAGTGTTTACTCTATAGTATGTGCCTACAAGTCTAATATAAATTTGCAATTAGTGCTTACATTGTTCATGCATAAAACCTCACTAAATTCCAAATAAATATGCATGGAGAGTACTTGAACATAAATATTCAGCAGATTTCTAATTTGTTTTGAAATGATAAGTCCAATGAGCCTGCTTAAAAATGCTGTCTAATGTAAAAGAAAACAGTTTCTAATGGAAAAGAGAACACATAGTTTTTGGCTTTTTGCAAAATCCCTATGCTCACAATGAGTATACAGCAAACAAAAGCGAGCGACCCCAGAGATTCTCACCTAAACCGACAATGCCTCCTCCAAAAACAAGCAACCCTCAAAACCTAGAGATATAACATGTCAAAGGCAGATCATCCACAAAGTCTACAAATGCCGTTTCCCAGCCCAGATAAGCCTCCTAGAGCCAGAAAGAAAAAAACCCAAAAGCAAGTCACGAAGGCTATGTAAGAAAGCTCCAACCTTCACATGGCCTTTTGTTTTCATCCAGCCAGATAGACCACAGGACACACGAAGGAGCCACCTCCACCTCTCATGCGCTCGACAGCTATCTTGTCATCACCCACGGGATGCCTACGATGGCCATGTAGAATCAACAACCTCCGCATAACCTCACAATGAAAAAGAACATGGTCAAGCAAAACTCCAAACTTTTTCGCACATAAGCACCAACCGGTAATTGTCTACCTCTGTCCTTGCAAATTCTCTAGGGTTAAAATTTTATCTCTAGCCGTTATCCAAGCAAAAAGCCTATCTCAGAGGAGTATGTACCCCTAATATGCCTTTCCAGGAAAATAAAACCCCGTCTCCACAATAAGGCCTAGTAGGCTATGTTACATGGACTCTTTGGTTTGCGTGAAGTACCCGTGTCGGACACTCGACACTTGGACATGGGTATGAGATATGTGTCCGACACATCTCATAGGATATGCCATTATGATACTATTTTGTAGTCTTTTGTTTAATTAGTTATTGCTTTGAGACGAGACAAGTTGTCAATTAAAACCAAATGCATCACATAAAACACCTTTTTGCCTTTGAAATAACTAAAAAGCAATAACAAATATGAACATTTTGCTGTGTCCCCATGTCTTGCATTTTCAAAATTAGACGAATCCGACACTTGGACACGTATCCGGACACTCGTACCGAGTCCATGTAACATAGCTAGTAGGAGAACCCCTTGAGATGAGATTACTGTTAGAGCATACAATTTTGAGGGTGGTGCTCCACCAATAGAGTCTGCATTTTCTCTTTCACAAAGAGGAGTTCCCTTGGTCTTGCCCCCCTTGTATATTTCATAGATCAGTTCTTAGTAGAAATGGAAGTATTTTTGCTTGCTTTTTATTAATTTACCAATTTCTCTAAAAGGTAAAGCTGCTAGAGAATAAGCCCAACAATGTTGTCATGCTTATCACTGCCTTCTCATCACGTGCATGTCCCGGTTGCATGTGGAGAGACAAATAAACGATATATAAACAAAGGTGCACCACAACCAAGTGCAGAACACAGGGCTAATTGCACTATTATGAAGGGAGAACGAAATATGCGGTGGGAAGAACGGAACCCAGGAGCTTAGTTACCAGTTGCTTTAAAAGCTTAAGCTATTAGAGAATGGACACAACAATGTCATCATGCTTAACACTTTATGTCAGCATAGTACTTGGATCTCTTACGTTCGTTGAAGAACGTTATTTGCCTTTTTTTGCTGTTTAGCTGCTGCTGCTTTCCTTTTCTTTTGGCATACATGAGAATATATGGGGTTGCCCTCTGTTTTGCACGATGTATTGTCCTCAATAAAGATGTGATGTGCATGTGTTGTTTGTGTGCACGTAGTAAACACGTTTAAACATGTCACAAAAATTAAAGTATCCACTGCAAAGTGTCTGATTCACTTTCTTGTCCCAGGTAAAGTTGTACAATTGTCTAAATTTTACACGTTCTTAGTGTCACCATGAAGAGGGCTGAAGATCAATTCCCTCATCAGGATGAGAGTTTTAGAAGCGAAGGAAAAAACTGTATTACCATCATCCTAAAACACCAATGTGCCTATCCAATGTAGGCCACTAGATGTCCCTGTGAGAAGTGATTTGTGCCAAGTTGATGGGCTAAGACAAGGCAAGGGTAGACCGAGGATAACATGGGGAGAAGTAGTGAGAAAAGATTGATTGCTAGGAATCTATCAAAGCATGTGCTTTGATGTGGAAAATGGAAGAAAAAGATTTATGATGACGACGACAACTAATGTCTCACGTTTTAAGAATACAAATTCAAGGTAATCTTAAACTTCGACTTGATGCTCCATGACATGCGTATAGAAGATCAAACAAGGTCCAAAACTTACTCAAATGGGTTTCAATGCAACTGGGCTTCCAAGCGCCACCACCATAAGACTAACCATTAGTGTAGGACGCCTACTCAACCCCCAACTGGCCATGCAGAGGATTCCACCATAGGAGGTTTGCTTTCTACACTCACTGCTTCTTCCCTCATAGGGCCTCCACAGTTGCGCGACATTGACTTACCCTTGGATAAGCACGAAGAATGCTGCTTTTACACGTGATTTCTGTAGCAAGTACTTCAAGCTGAAAGACAATAATGTCACTGGGGAGAACTTTACCCCCTGGCTGAAACCAATAAATATTAATCGAGAAACCACTTCAGATTTTGAAGCCAAGCCCAGGTCACCACTTAAAAGTCTCAGGCACATCAGGTCTACCTCATTCAGGGTACTACAATGGTCCATGTTCCAGGTATTATCGGATCTCAACTTATAGATAATTGTTATACTCCTCGGGAGAGACCTAAGCCAACCCAATCTCCAAGAATTTGACGTACTCACAACCATTCAACTCGAGTTTTTAATCTTTAGATATCCTGTATCCCTGTCATGTCTTTGAGGCCCGTACTGTCTCCAAACGAACACCAAGGTTGCTAGATGATTACCATTGACATTGGATCCTGCTTCTTTCCTGCAGAACCCCTGAACTCTGACATCAAAATTAACACCTTCATAAGCACTCAAGCCTATAGGGTATAGGGCTTATACCCAAGAGCAGATCTGCTAGAGGTTTTCTGTATAATCACCAAACAGCAAGGCCAATTTAGCTATTACTCAGTTCGCAATCCTCTCAAAATCATTTGTATTTTGATTCACAAAAATCTATTATCCTCAGTAGAATCAACCAGCTCTGTGTACAAGTCAACAGTAAATGAAAACTTTCGCCTTAGAAACTCAAAACTGGCTCCACAAAGACACCACTGAGACAAATACTAGCATCAATTGTTATGTATAATCAATGAAGTTTGCCTTAAAATTACCAGCTTGATAGATGGTCAAACCCTACAAAGCAAGCTTCCCTATGTGCAACTCCAAAAATGACCCTGAACCATTACGCATGCCTTTAATTTTAATCACATCCTGACTTCAGTTTTGAAGAGTACACTTGCACCCCGTACTTGAAAAGAAAATAGTAACCTCAGTCAGTACTATCTATATTTAAACTCAACAAAAAGTATGCCCATTTGATAAAGAAGTTAAATGAGGGACTAGACTACCTTTACACAGTTACTACAGACTTCAAACTCCTCAGTCTTCACAATGTATGCACTTATATCAAGACACCCCCTGGAGAAGATCGATGCTCAAATCAACTAAAAAAGGTATGTTCTTCTTAGAATCACCAAGCTTCGGCAATAAAATACCATTTTTAAATGTATGCAAAAGGGCCCACATGCTGCCTAATCACACACACACACACACTCACCCACTCACCAACCATTGGTCCGCTTTTCCTATGTATCAAAAGGTCAAAAAATCTCAAGAAAGAGTTCCCATGCATCTGATTAAAATCAAACAAGCAACAGATTAACTACCTAACAATCACAATGCTTTCCGTACCAAATAGCTATCTAATGCAAACAAATTGGACAAGTTAAGGGAGAAACTGATCAAGAATGTCCTAATATAAGGATGCCGAACAACAGTCAGTCACCTGTATGTGCAAAAAAATATTTTAAATCAAGAGTCCTCAAGGTGTAAAGCCACCACCTTTAACTATTATGTATCTGACATGATATAATCTAGGTCTCCATCCTCTCTACAAAGCGTTAGAATCGACTATGGCGTGCCCTTCCAAATTTTAACACCACGACACGTAATAAAGACATAGAATGAAGGACTAATAAGAGAATGAAAATTTTGATATAGCGACCACACTCCCCAATTTCCACACCCCCTTTTTTTTTCTTTCTAGCTACATCAACAAAAATAGATAAATTCACAGAGTAATCAGCTAACTGCCAAACAACTTAGTATAGCAGTTACAAAATATGTGAAAGGTCCTCCAAGCAGACTCTGAAATCATGCACAAAAACACGCAAGCAAACACACACAAGGAAATGGTTCAATAGACATGAGTACAAATATCGTAAGAACCAACAAGATAAGCAACATAACATCTACCCCCCTAAAAATGATGCTTTGTTTGCCAATAACCGTAGATGCAAACAAATTTAAATGCACTGCCTCAAATTCTATATATGGACATACAAATCATGCTAAAAGATCTCTCTCCTAGATTCCAGAAATCGACAAGTTAAGGGAGAAACTCTACTCAGCGCCCTTTAATATATCAAACTAAATCAAGAACATTCAGATGCAATGCCTCAAAAACAATATATGGCCACAACAAAATTCATGCTAACAGATCTTTTATCTAAGTCCCAAATCAACAATACCCACCTCCTATCAAACATTATTCATCTCTTAAACCGCAAAAAGAAAAAGATACCTGCAGAAGAACCCACCAACAGAATTCTATCAGAGGAAAGATTGTGACAGACCCACTTGCAGACAGCAACCACATCTTTGATTTCTTGAAACCCAGTAAGAGAAGCGCGCCCAGTCGACCTCCCAACCCCTCTCATGTCAAATGTCACAGCCCTATAGCCTTTACTCGCCAAGCCACTTGCAATCCCTCTCAGTAGGCCTTGACAGCCACCCAGTACAGAGTATGGATGGACCAAGACAATGACTAGGTTGTCTTTGATCCCTTCCTTTGGACTGAAGATTCTTGCCTGCAGATTGACCCCATCACTGGTTTCAACTGTGCAGGTCTCCACCGTACAATCTCTAGACATGGAGAGAGAGAGAGAGAGAGAGAGAGAGAGAGAGAGAGAGAGAGACAGAAGGAGGGGGACTTAGCTGGACACAGAGAGAGGGCTGAGGGTGAGGGAGAGATAGAGAGAGAGAGAGAGAGGTGTTTTTTTTATCCACTTTGTACACTCAGTTTGGTGGAACTACCCTACGCTGTGTTTGGAGACAAGAATAAGAGTTTCGGATTGGATTATTCGACACTTGACTGCGCATTTAAAGGTTGGATATAATATCTGCAGATAATTCTGTACCTAAGAGGGAGAGGGGGAAAGGGGTGGGGGAGGGGGTTGCTATAGAATTAATCTAGATGGGTTTAGACTTTAGACTAAAATGAATGGACCCACCCCAATTTCTTCCTCTTTCCTGTCAACACCATTGCCGTATCTGTCGGAGCGCCTCATCATGTTCCACCTACCGCCGTCAACAACTTCCTACGCTTTAGCCGACCGCACGGCTTCGCAGACACGGCCTGTGCCAGGCCCCAAGAGCCTGGTCTCCAACTTCTTCTCCGACCACTTCCCCGACTACGATTGCCGATCTTTTCTCAGCTCCTCGCCGGAGCCATGGCTTCTGCGGTCGCATCCCTCGTCGCCGCCAAGCCAGCAGACAACTCTGGGAAGTTTTCTACAACTGAAGCGACTACTGGAGATGGGTCTGAGAAGAATTTGGGGTTTAGGCAGAATCGGCCGGTGAATTTGGTGGTTGCTCCTCACTTTGCCGGCGAGTATATATATATATATATATATATATATATATATATATATATATATATATTTATAAAATACTTATCCGACTTATAATCAGGACTTGGTCCAAACGCTAGATATGATTTCTTGCTTATTCGATGGTATAACTTGTCCGACCTTATCCTGTCATATCCGAAACCCTTATCCTTATCGCCAAACACACAATCATAAAGTTCTTCTAATTCTACGTTCATTAAGCAATTTTCGTTTTAAGAAGGAATAGAATATGAATTTTTTTCTAACCAAAATTAGGCCTCATTAGATATCATTTACATTTTGTCTTCCACTTTTCAGTTTCAAAAAATCAAAAATCAAAACTCATTTTAGTTAATATGAATAGTGAGTTGTTTAATTTCTATTTTTGTTTTCTTTTCTAGCATTTGTTATTCTACTCTATTTTATTCTATTTCTCTTCTTCTTGAATACAATTAACAATCATCTACTGCCGCCAACTTTCACCCTGTACCATCAACCACAACCACATGAGACAAATGGATCCAAACTTGTAATATGTTCACCGAAACTTTCCTCGACTCAAATCACTGTCTCTGCAATTATAAAATCTGCCGTAAGTTCAAAATTTTTACAATTGAATCAAAGCCCGGGGACCATAAATCTGTTGATGTAAGGGGTCAGCACAAAAATGGAGATTGACCAAGCTAACTTGGGCCATGTGTTATTGTAATGGTGGTGGTGGAGGTGGTTGGATCAAAGTGTGAAGCTATTTGTTGAAAGGTGGGAGCAGTGGAGGTAATGGGTATGTTGTTGGTGAAGACTAAGTTGGAACGGATGGGTTCAGTTTTCATGGTGATGGCAGCGTTACGGTGGGTATTGTGGTGCTGGAAGTAGGGAAGGCAAAGATTGTGGTTCTTGGCAATGGTGATGGTAGTACAAGTACCGGTGGTATGATGGTGGTGGCAGCGATAACAAATAAGGTTCTGGTTGCATTGGTTAAAGCAGAACATGGTTGATAAAAGGAAGGATTAATATCACATATATCCTTGAGTTTAAAGATAAATTACAACTGAAGATAGTGTTTTGCAATAATATCAATTATGTCTATTTTGCAAATATAAGTGACCCGAAATAAAAAATTTGTGTAGAAGGACATTATTGCTCTTTCGCCTCCCTTTTTTTTCCTTCATTTCCCTCCTATCATTCTCGGATCACCACCACTATCTTTCCCTGCCCCCTTCAACTCCAACCCTCAACCACCACCACGGCATCACCACCACAGCACCACCACAACACTATCAACCATCTCAACATCACCAATCATAACCACTGCACCACCAACCACCATGGCACCTCCACAACTGACCCACCATGGCACCTCCACAACTGACCCACCACTGTTCTTTATAACCCAGTCAATCTGCCCAAAAAATTCACCAAGTTTGCCCCTAACACAACCAACCAATCACCGCCAATATGTACACATATAGATGGACTAGCGCCTGCACACCCACACACACACACACCCGCATCCACACAAATCTATACAATATGTACACATGCAAACATAGTTGCAACACAAAGTCATAAACGTGCGCGTGAGCACACACAAAAACACAAATAAGTCGCCACTGCCATTGCCGGCGGGGGCAGGACCCACTACGAGCACGATGCCACCACCACCAACGACGTCATGGTTACCACTGCGGCACCCAAACCCATGCATCACCCAAAATCCACCCTGATATCATTCTGCCACCACGAACCACCATGATCCAACACTACTACCCTTATTCCGCTGGTCCACTGTAAAACAGCACCCCACTTGTCAAGTCCGCAATACCACGTCAACCCAATCTGCCATTACCACCCCACGGCTCCATCGTACTCACTTTTTTCTAATCTAATGATTGGATTATGATGGAGGTCATTTTGCATGTGCGAGTGTGGGAGTGGGTTCATTGGTGACCCAGAGATGGTGATGGTGGTGGCGGGGGGTGGTCAACGATGGGGTAAGGGTTTGTAAGGGAGAGATTCAGGGAAAGGAGAAAGAAGACAGGGAGAAACTGAAAAAATGGAAAGAAGTAGAGATGAGATTCAGGAAGAGGAGAAAGGAGAGAGAGAGAAACAAAAAATGGAAAGAAGTAAAGATGAGAGAGATATTGGAAGAGAGATAGATATATTTCGCGTCAAATACGTCTTAAGGATAACATTGACATTTTTAAAATATAAAATTGTCTCATAAGCCAAAATCATTAATTAGGCTCACGGAACCCTAGCGTGAGGCAAACCTAATACATAATCTTCACATTTTAAAAACGGATGTCTACTTTGTGAAAATTCTGTCTCTGATTGTAATTTTCCATAAACTTAGGGGTATAAGTGATATTATTTCATTTGGTTTTTATTTTTTTTCTCCAGTTTTGTAAAGTGAAGAAAAAAAACCCCCATTAGACAGACAGTTTTTCATTTTTTCTCTTCAGTTTTGAAAACTAGTTTTTAAAACGAGGCTGTATTTTAAAACTCTATTTTGGTATTTTGGATTTTCAATTTGGTTTTTGTTTTGAGATCTAACCATCAAACTTGATTAAAAACAATTTGCTATCCACATTTTAAAAAACTTATTTCATTTAATTGCTTTCACCACTACCACTAATTATCCTCTAAGCCCTCACCACCACTACCACTAATTATCCTCTAAGCCCTCACCACCATTACCACTAGCAGACAACCACTGTCACCACCCGGCCCAACCACCCCACCTTCATCACCCCACTACCATGTCACCACCAATCTGCCCCACTGTCACCACCATATCGTTATCACACCAACATATCTCTTACATTGCCGCCACAATACCACCATTGCCACCGATAGATCTGCCTCACCGTCACCACCCCACCGCCATTGCAACTGCACGAATGTGCTCTACCATTGCGTTGCATCAACCAAGCCGACAACATCACAACCACAATCTTAACCATCAAGCACCACCACCACCATCTTAACCACCAAGCACACCGCCATAACTACCAACGATCTATCAACGTGGGACAACATCACAATGGGGTAACATCAACCACCATCGATCAACGTCGACGCTGTTGATTTCACCATTCCCAACCACTTGCCGTCGATCTCACCACTGCCATTGACGTCGTTAATCGTCACTGTCGTCTTTCCACTGCCGTCGACTCATCATATTTGGTTTTTGGGTAACAGTAATTTCGTTGTGGTTTTGGTGGTTGGTCGAGATGGGTAGTGGTAACTGGCTTTGGGCAGTGGTGATACTGTGGCGTGATGGTGTTGGTTGGTGGTAATGGAAACTGATGTTTTGCTTAAGAATAAAAGGAAAATAAAATCCTCTTAAAAGAAAAAAAAACTGGAATTTTACAAGCTGATCTATCAAACGTCTACTTGTTTTTTTTTTTCAAAACAAAAAATCACAACTTGCTTTGATTTTTTATTTTTTAGAAAATGAAAACTAAAAACTAAAATGTTATCAAACAGACCGACAAAGGTTTTTTCACCGGCTTTCAAAACTAGAAGAAAAACTGAAAACTTAAAAGAGTTTTAAACACTACTTCTTAAGGTAGCGTTAGGTAATATTTTTTTTCTTCTAATTTTGTAAACTAGAGAAAAACAACCCTTTTGACAAGCAATTTTTGATTTTTTTTCTCCTTCAGTTTTGAGAACTAGCTTTTAAAACATGACTGTTTTTGAAAACTCTTGAGTTCCTTGCATTTACGATGATAGTTAAAACTAGGAAGAGCTGAGTAATCCTCTAAGATACCAGAGAAAGTTTCCATCACCACAAGGAAGAGATAAGGTGATATGGGATCCTCTTGCCTGAGACTTTTAGATTAGCAAAATAACCTTTCATAGCTGTATTGAGATTAATTAAGAATTTTGTAATTCTAACTCATTTCATGATCCACTGGATATATCCTTAGGAAAATTTGTTACCTCCAGAGCACATTTCAAGAAATCCCAACCAACAGAGTCATAAGCCTTCTCTGTTTGTCAAATTTTCAGCACACATCTAGGCTTGCCTTCCACGCTGTGATAGTTTTTTAACTATTTCTTGCGACAACAAAATATTATTAGAAAGATGCCTCTGATTCATAAATGACTCACAAAGCAGACTGATTGATGCTAATGATCTTAGGTAGCACCTCTTTGATTTTTTGAAGCAAAAGTTTTGAGATAATACACCAAATTGTAACATGCAATTGGTTTGAAATCTTTCATTGTATTTAGGCATGGGATTTCACTACAAGAAAAAAGACTTTTAGTAACGGGAAAATCCGTCGCTAAAAGGTTTAGTGACGGATTTATCGTCGCTAAAAGTCCCTCGTATAAAAGCCCATCACTAATAGTTTGGCGACGGAATTTTTAAAACCGTCGTGTAATATTTAAGTTTTTGCGACGGATTTATTTATTAATTAGCGACGGAATATCCGTCTCTAATTATATTTTAAGTATTTTAATTTAATTTTTTTTTGTTAAATTTGCGATGGAATAAATATTTTAGAGACGGAATATTCCGTCGCGAAATGTCTTATTTAGCGACGGAATATTCCGTCGCTAAACACCGATTGTAATAAAAAAACTTTTAGCGACGGATATAATCCGTCGCCAAAAGTCAAAATTTTTTTAAAATATATTTTTTTTATTTTTCTAATGCCCAAACCTGTAATAAAAAAATCAATCCTCAACAACAACGCGCAATAATCAATCCTCAACAACAACACGCAATAATCAATACACAAAGAAATATGTAAACTTAATCATAAAAAAGACTCATTATGTACAAGCCGGGAACCGGATACAGCTGGTTAGGAGAGGGGAGAAGAGTACAAGCCGGGCGCGGGGGCCGGGGGGGGAAGCTGGGACGGGCACGAGAAGGGGCTCATCAGGGGTTGCCGAGTCCCGGATCTGGATCCTGCTGATTCGGGGCCGGCTCGGCATGTCCAGCTGCTGTACCCTACTGATCCTGCTCCTTGATCATCCTCAACACCACCGTAGCAATGCGTGGATCTCCTCCTCGTCCAACGGATGCTGAGGAGCCGGTGTCTGTGGAGGGGCAGTGGGGGGTGAGGACGCTCCTATCACGGCACGAGCAGTCGTGCTAGGCAGGCCGCGTATGCGGCCTTTCGGCCGATTGACGACCTCCGGCGTATCCAGCCATCGCTTCAACGCCCCAGTACTCGCACCTGTACTAGTGGACGCTGATGGCTGTCCGGACTGCCTCGGACCCCCTAAGCTGTTCATACGAGGCCTGCAAAAATAGTGATTTAAAGATATGTTAGGGCATTAATTAACGCAACAGACATTGAGGATAGAAAGACAAAAAATTAACAACTTAAACAAATTGACTCACATCGATCCGCCGGGCAATATCTGAAATATAGTCGCCCGCCCGGTGCGCCTCGTCCTTCTTCCGCACGTGCGTCTGATTATACGTCAGAGCTACGACCTCATCGTCCTCCAGATCCGGGTGCTCGACCGCATTCTTGTGTCGGACGATGTCGTGTGGCACCGACCCCCCCGTGTGCGTCGGATCTTTGTTCTGTCTGTTCTCAGCCCCGCTCTTACTCTTGGCGTCCCAACCTGGATCCGCAGCCCACCGATCTATCATCTCCGTCCATACAGTCGGAGATATCCAATGTGGGGGATATCTCGTCATCTCCGTCATCGGGGCACCCTCGGGCAGCATCTTCTTCGCCCGGTCCCGTGTCGTGGAGCCATCGGCGGTAATTCTTGCCGATGTAAGCAAAGAAGGCCTGCTGCCCCAGTGCCTGCTGCTGAGGCGAGTCAAACGTGAACCCCTCCTGTAAGGCATTCAATAACACAAATTAACTACAGAAAACAAACTCTAATTAAACAAATACTATCGCTGAAAAAAATACTTCACCGTACCAGCCACTCCTCCCATAGGGACTCCCTCGCAGCGGCATCCCAGTCCTTCCAGTACAGGCGTGGCTCGAAGAATCGGCCCTTCACAAGAACGCCGATCTTCGTCCTCGCCTGATTCTCCAGGATCCTGCCAAAGAAGTAAATAAATAAATTAATACAGTTCAAATATAAATTAACACCCCAAAATTTTAAATATAAGGCATGATGTGATATTTTTTTTACTTACAGGCCCTCCTGGGTGAGCGTAACTCTCTGTTTACGCTGGGGGTCGATGCGTACCCCGCGTGTCGGACCACGGCCTCGTCGAGATCCTACAAAACACAGACATTAATACAGTTCAAATATACTTTAAATATAAGGCTAGCGAAAATGTACTAAACACCGTTATCAACTATACCTGAGGTAGAACCCACGGAAGAAGGAGAATCAACGCGCGTGTGGGATGAATCTGCGTCGGGCTGGGGCGACGGCTGGGGCTGGGGCTGGGGCTGGAGCTGGGGCCCCATCTGCTGTACACGATCACTCTGTGCCTCGTCATCAGTGGGCAATGACGAGGTGGGACCTACCGGGGAGGAAGCAGCTCGGCGTCCAGCCCGGCCACGAATAGCCCGTATCCTATCCATATCTGACTTCGTATAGATAAATTACAAATACATTAACACATTAAAAATAATAATTTGGCAGAAATCATCATCGGCACTATATATATATGAACGGAGGTGCAAAAACACATCAATATGAACCAAGTTCTAAAATGTTACTACATTTTTCCCGTGATGTTACAACATTACAAGTCAATCATTTTCAGTTTGAGAATCATCATCATCTTCATCACTTTCCTCGTCGTCCTCTTCTTCGTGGGACTCGTCGTCCTCTTCATCTTCTAATTCATCCTCTTCATCAGTAGACTCGGTCACATCATCTCCAACACTTTTCACGTCTTTCGCGTCATCATCTACGACTTCTTCTCCTACATGAAGTGTTGTTGGAAGAGGAAGATCGTCCTCCTCGTTGTTGACCTCAACAGGGAACAAGACACGTGGTTGGTCGGCTTGAAAGGAGTCTAGCTCACTGTCATATGTCACGGGCAATTTCTTGGACTTGATAATTGTATACCAATGAGATTTGGGATTGGCGACGTCCTCCGCGTAAAAGACTTGTACAGCTTGACTAGCAAACACAAAGGGCTCGTCTGATGCAAGTCTTGACTTGACATCTACAATCCCTTGAGAGCTAACACGGATTCCTCTACTGCATGTGACATCGAACCACGTACACTTGAACATTACCAGGCGGTTTTGGGAACCCAGATATGTTAGCTCAACAATCTCATCTAGCTCTCCGTAAAAGTCCATGCAATTCTCGGCATAACAGTCGCCGTTGACCAAGACTCCACTGTTTTGGGTTTGTTTTGTTCGGTCATCATCTTTTACGTTAAACCTAAACCCGTTGATGATATAGCCTCCGTAACAGGATGTTTGTTTGTTAGGGCCTTCAGCTAGTAATTTCAAGCAGGAGGCCACTGGTCTATCCATTGACTGAACCTATTGTAGATGACGGTAAAAATTAAGGATAAATCAGTATACTAATTGGCCACAGAACTGTATATAACACATAATATAATGTTAACAATCTTACACGCCTTTTGAACCACTGTACAAATTGTGATTTCCGATGAGATTCAAGTCCAGCGGGATCAGTGATTAAAGATTCCGCATCGAACTCACTGCAAACTAATATATATAGTTGACTCGCTTAACACACACTTTCAATTATGTACAGCAATGTAAGTGAATTAAGACTTTAACTTACTCAACGAATGCCGAAACTTCATCGCAATTTAGAAGGGCATATATTGTTGCAGCACTGTATTCTTCATCCGTTAGCCATCGAGTATACGTTCGGCCGAACGGACTACCTGACTGCTTGAATATTGACAATTGCCCTTCCAAATTTGTGCCGTATCCGGGGTCATTTCGGCCTAGTTGACTACAGGCCCGAAATATTGACTACAAAAGTTTACAAGTTCTTCCATTACGTAAGCCTCCGCAATTGAGCCCTCAACCCGAGCCTTATTGCGGACTTTTTTCTTTAAATGAAACATGAACCTAGAAGTTTAGCGAATCGAGTTAGGTGGAATATCAATGATAACAGGTGTCGCATTAAGTGTAAACGAACAACTGTAACAATTTAAAGATTACCTCTCGAAGGGATACATCCACCGATATTGCACGGGTCCACCCATCTTAGCTTCATATGCCAAGTGAACAGGCAGATGCTCCATTGAATCAAAGAACGAAGGTGGGAAGATTTTCTCCAGCTTGCAAATCGTCACCACAATGTTCTTCTCAAGCACTTCCATGTTACTCACCCGGATCGTAGAAGAACATATATCTCGAAAGAAATGAGATAATTCAGTCAAAGTCTCGCAAACAACCCGTGGCAACAGTCCCCGGAAGGCAATAGGAATGAATCTCTCCATGAATACGTGGCAGTCGTGACTCTTCATCCCTTGGAACTTGCATTCCGATACATTGCAACAACGAGATATGTTGGACGCAAACCCATCCGAAAGCTTCAAATTCTTAACCCACTGACAGACCTTCTCCACTTGTTTCTTGTCTAGACAGTAAGGTGCTTTCGGAAGTATCGTCCTCCCACTGACTGTCCGAGGATGCAATTCACGGCGTACACCCAACTGTTGTAGATCCCTTCTCGCTTTAAGGTGATCTTTCGATTTGCCCTTGACATTCATCACTGTGTTGAACACATTATCAAAAACGTTCTTCTCAATATGCATCACATCCATGTTGTTTCGGATAACGAGCGTCCTCCAGTAGGCTAACTCCCAGAAGATACAAAATTTTCTCCAGTTGTGCTCTTTCCCGTACCCTGGAATCTTCTGATCTGGCACACCCTTGCCGTGTGGTATGTCAGTATCAAGTGCCTCCAGGTGTGAGAGCACTTCTTCACCAGATGGGTAGTCCAGTGTGACAACCTCACGCTCGATTGTCCCGTCAAATTTATCCTTCTGCCTACGAAACTGATGGCCCGGTGGCAAAAGCTTACGGTGACATCCGAACCACGAGGGCTTTCCGCCGTGCTTTAACGTATGACCGGGGTTCACGCCCATACAAGCAGGGCATGCTAGCTTCCCATGTGTGCTCCAGCCACACGTCATTCCCAATGCGGGGAAATCATGTATAGTCCACATCAAAGCAGCCCTCATCTGAAAATTCTGTTTAAGGGATGCATCATATGTTTCGACTCCATGATTCCATAACTGTTTTAACTCATCAATCAACGGCCTTAAATACACATCTATGTCCTTGCCGGGACTCTTCGGCCCCGGAATAAGCAACGACAAGAACATGTACGGCTTCTTCATGCACATGCCTGGTGGAAGGTTGTACAGGACAATAATAACAGGCCAACAGGCCAACATGAGTAAGGCGTGGTAGACTGACCGAAAGGGTTGAACCCATCGGTTGCCAGACCAAGTCTAACATTTCGAACTTCTGAGCAAAGACTGGATGCCTGCGGTCAAACTCCTTCCACGCCTCTCCATCAGCTGGGTGTGTCAGCACATCGGCATCGTTGCTACGAGTCTCACGGTGAGCCCTCATATGTTCAGCCGTATTGGAGGAGTAGTACATTCTCTGAAGCCGTGGTGTGACAGGAAAATATCGCAATATCTTCCATGCAATGTTTTTCTTCTTCCCTTTGTCCGGTTTGTACCTCGAATGATCACATACTGGACACCGTGACAAATCCTTATTCTCTTTCCAGAATAATACACAATCGTTATTGCACGCATCTATCCGCTCATAGCTCAACCCAAGTTTCCTCATCATCTTCTTCGCGTCATAGTACGACGGCGGTAGCTTTTCACTTTCGGGCAGAATTTCTTTGATTAAGGTAACAAACTCGTTAAAACCTTTCTCACTCAGCCCGTGGTCTGATTTCAACTGTAATAACCTACTAACCGCAGACAGCCGTGTGTGTTTCGGAGCTCCATCCCACAGCGGCTCTTCCGCAGCTCTCAACAACTCATAAAACTGATGAGCCCCCTCGTTCGGCGGTTGTGGACTGTCGTCACCACCTTCGCAATGCCAGTCAACATTAGCATGCCCAGCATCCATAATCATATCTCGGTAATCATATCGTGCCTCCTCCCTAACTTCAGTTTGACTAGCCGGGTTGGACGACAATACTATCGTTTCTCCGTGCTGCGTCCACCTTGTGTATCCACCCATAAAACCGTACCGACGAAGATGCCATTTTACTTCAATTCTTTTTCTCCAATGCAACAACTCACATCTACCGCACGGACACCTTATCTTATCAAAGTCAACATGTGCAGGATGCGCATAAGCGAAGTCGAGAAATTCGTCAACGCGATCCTCAAAATTGTCAGCATTCTTCCTTTTCATCCAACTTCGATCGACCGACATGACGACTGAATTATCGTACTGTATACCACCTTCAATTATGACCAATCATTAGGCAGGGTCGATGTAAATATGAATGCATGAATGTGACAACATGTCTATGTATTTCCCCTCCATTCTCTAATAGGTAGTGGTCCTATCCCATTCAGAAAAGCACATGTTTATAAAACAGTGAATAACTCATGCTTAGTCCTATGTCTGTGAAAAAATCGGCAGCACCTCCCTGCATTTCTCCAAGTACACGACATCGATTAGGTGTTCTAACATTCATCAAACCTTGCCTTGTAAGGTTTGACGGATGTTCGAACACCAGATCTATATGCACCCAGAGAAACACGTGAGAACGTGTACCAAATATCCACGACATAGAACACAGAGCATGAGTTGAAACACTATTTTATAAACATGTAACTTTTCCAAATTGTCCAAACTGGACATCCAAAGGCTCATTACAAAGCATTACTTTGTAATGAGTACCTTTGAACGGGAACTAAGGATTTTATGCATGCATGCGTTCAGAAATTGATAATATATGCAAGAATCTTTCCGAAATATCAAAACTGCAGAAAGATCGTTGCATATGTTACCAATTCCATTTTAAATAGAATTCGTTGGCAACGAGTTGAACCATCTCGTTGCCAATGGACTTCGCAAAACAACAACGAATATAAAGAATGCAGGTTTTATAAGAAACGAGTAATTGAACAATCTCTGGGCTAATTAGTGTTAATGAGGATTACCTTGGGCTAATTATAGCTAATTAGGGTTGATTAGGAGTAATTAACGTTATTTTGAGCTAATAGCCGAGTTTTATTGTGCGGAGTCGTGTTGATTAGTCCTAATTAGGGCTAATTAGGCATTAATTGGGTTATGTTAGGGCTAATTAGTGTTAATGAGGACTACTTTGGACTAATTATAGCTAATTAGGGTTGATTAGGACTAATTAGGGTTTAATTGTGCGGAGTAGTGTTGATTAGTCCTAATTAGGGCTAATTAGGCTTAATTGGGTTATTAGGCTTAATTACGACTACCTAGGCGCGTAATCAGAGTTTAGTTACGTGTTAGGGTTTAAGGTTTAATTAATCTAATCACGGGTCTACAAGATATGAGTAATTAGGGCTAATTAGGGTTTAATTTGGAATGATTGGTGTTAATTAGGATCAATTTGGAGTAATTACAACTAATTTAATTTTCATTGGGTTCTTAGGGTAAATTAAAACTAATTAGGCTTGTTAGAGCTAATTAGGGTTAATTGGGTTCATTATGGTTAATTGGGACTAATTAGGGCTAATTATAGCCAGTGCTGGAGCCACGATGAGATTCTAAGGGGTGCTAAAAATGTCGCGTTAACCTAATTAACCTAAATTCAACAACCAACCATTCAACTAATTCACAGATCTCAATCCAATTGGGCCACATCCTCCGTTAACAATCTCAATTCTCAAATTCTCAATGCACAGTCAACAATCTCAATTCCCAATACCTCATATAGGATGTCGGTATGGTGTCCGACATCTCCGGACACGTCTGAAGACATTGATTTATTTTTTAAATGTCGGACACCACGTCCATCACCCCCTGAAGAGGTGCCGGACACCTCTTGAAGAGGTGTCCACAAGTATAAAGTCAAATTGTGACATTTCGGTGTCGGTGTCGATCAGACGCGGTGTCCGTGACCTACCGACACCTCATTGACACATCTAGAAACGTGTCGAACACCTCTGAAAACGTGTCGAACACCTCCGGACACTTGTCCGACACCTACGAACACGTACCGACACCTCCGGACACGTCCGAGTCATTGATTTATTTTTTAAATGCCGGACAACTTGTCCGTCACCCCTTCAAGAGGTGTCCACACATATAAAGCAAAAATGTAACATTTTTCGGTGTCGGTGTCGATTGAACGGGGTGTCCGTGACCTACCGACACCTCGACACCTCATCGACACATCCGGACACGTGTCGAACATCTCCGGACACGTATCCGACACCTCATATAGGGTGTTCGAAAACATTGATTTATTTTTTAATTGTCGGACATCGGACATGGTGCCAGACACTCATTGAAGAGGTGCCGGACACCCATTGAAGAGGTGCCGGACACCCATTGAAGAGGTGTCCACAAGTATAAAGCTAATATATGTTGTTTTGGTGTCAGCGTTGATCGGATGCGGTGTCCGTGTCTGTGCTACCTAATGGGGATCTCAATCCAATTGGGTCCCATCCTCCGTCAACAATCTCAATTCTCAATTCTCAAATGCCCAATGTAATAAAAATTAATAAAAATCACACATTCAATCCAATTGGGTCCCATCCTCCGTCAACAATCTTAATATCTCAAATGCTCAATGCACAATTAACAGTCTAAAATCATCAATTAACAACCTAAAATCATCAATTAATAATCTCATTTACTTCAAATGCACAGCTAATAACCTAAAATCATCAATTAATTATCTTATTTATTTCAAATGCACAGTTAATAACCTAAAATTATCAATTAACAACCTAAAATCATCTATCGATTGGATTAGGGCATTCAATTTAGGATTCAATTAGGGGTTCAAATAGTTTAATTTAGGGTTCGGTTCAATTAGGGGTTCAAGTAATTTAATTAGGGTTCGATTACATCAATTTAGGGTTTAATTATAGTTCAATTTAGTGGTCGGTTGAATTGGGGCATTCAATTAGGGAGTTCAATAAGTTCAATTTAGGGTTTGGTTAGGTTAGGGCATTCAATTTAGGGTTCAATTAGTTTAATTTAGGGTTCAATTCGATTAAGGCATTCAATTTAGGGTTCAGTTGAATTGGGGCATTCAATTTCGCATATCAATTAGGGGGTTCAATTGGTTCAATTGGATTAGGGCATTCAATTTAGGGTTCAATTAATTTAATTTAGGGTTCGATTCAAGAGGTGTCCACAAGTATAAAGCCAAAATGTGACATTTTTCGGTGTCGGTGTAAATCAGACGTGGTGTCCGTAACCTACCAACACCTCGACACCTCATCGACACATCCAGATACGTGTCGGACACCTTCGGGCAACAATCCAATTGGGTCCCATCCTCCGTCAACAATCTCAATTCTCAAATGCTCAGTATAATAAAAATTAATAAAAATCACACATTCAATCCAATTGAGTCCCTCATCCTTCAACATTCTTAATTCTCAAATGCTCCATATCATATCCAAAGTCTCAATTCTCCATATTTTGTAATATAAAAATGTAGGCATCAATTCCATCAACAATTAAACAAACTAATCAATCAGTTACAAAATCAATTTCATCAATTCCATCAGCAATTAAAAATAATTGAAATTATAAGAAACATATCGACATTCCAGAAACAAATTAGGGCAAATTAGGACATAAATCAGAGCATCTGAAAATTAGGGCAAATGGCGCTTAAACATGCATTAAAGCAAATTAGGGCAAATAGACATACAGAGAGGTGGTGTGGCGACGGCGGCGTTGGTGGCGCGGCGAAAATGGAGGGCCTTGGTGGCGGGCAGTGGAGGGAATTGGTGGCGCTGAGTTGGTGGCACGCGGATATGGAAGGGCACGACGTGGGGGGGGGGGGAGGGGGTGATGTCGCCGGAGGTGGATGACCAGATAGGGAGACCGCCGGTAAAAAAATCGCCGCTGAGTAGGTGAGAGTGAGAGACATAAAGAAACGGGGAGGGAGAGAGAGAAAGACGAACCTGTTATATGTAAGGATTTTTAGCGACGGACAAATACCGTCGCTAAAAGTCCGTCGCAGAAAGTCCTATTTTAAAAACTTTCACCGACAGATATTTTAGCGACGGTGTTTTTCCGTCGCTAAATTATTAGATATTTTATAAAAAAATTCTAGCGACGGTTAGACCGTCGCTTATATTCTGTCGGCAAAAACTATTATCGACGCTATATTCCGTTGGTAAATGTTTTTTGCCGACGGACTTTTACAGACGGTGTTTTCCGTCGCTGAAAGGTCTTTTAGCAACGGATTATACTCCGTCGCTAAAAGTCTGTTGTAAAAAATAGTTTTTCTTGTAGTGTTTTTGGGATTAATGTAAGCCTTGTATTATTAAAGATGTGAATACCAGTTTCTTGAGTGAAAAACTCCATCACAACTACTTCCACGTCTTTCCTAACCATATTTGTTGATAAAATTCAGCTGTGTACCCATCAGGCCCTCGTGCTTTTTTGTGTTTAAGTGAAGATATGGCTTCTTTAACTTCTTGAGCAGTAATAGGAGCCTTTAACTTTGCTTGATCTTCCTTAGATATTCTATGCTTCATTACCTATCTTAGTCTTTCATTTGTTTGAGAGTGTCTAGGTACAGGGGCACCTAGAAATTAGGTGAAATGTCTGATGGCTTCCTGATGTACTGCCTTAGCTCCTGTTACTTGGTCTCCATCTTCCTTGAATATAGAAGGAAACTTATTATAAGCCATATGCATCTTCACCGTCTTATGACAATAAGCTGTGTTTTTTATCCATCAACTTAATATCTTTGACTCTGGCCTTTTGATTATTAAATCTCTCCTTAGCTTAAGCTAGGTGATAGTACTGAGCTTGAGGTTCTTTCTCTTGAATCAGCCTTGTATCCCCATGATTCAATATCTGCTTTTGAATTTCTTGAAGTTGACTATAAGCATCAGTAGCTCTCTGAGAAATGTTATTGTAATACACCTCATATTTTAATGCCTTTAGTTTTTTGTTCAATCTTGAGCATGCACTTCCTTGCTAGTGATTTTCCAGCTTCTACTCAGAATCTCCTTAAAAGTGCTATGCATCATCCAAAAACTAAAAAACTTGAAATGTATTTTACCTCTTGTCATAGCTGAACTTTTATGTATAGTTATCAAAGAATGATCAGATATGCCTGGTGCAAGTGTTATATATAGCTTGGGAGGTGGGATTTGAATCCATCAATTTCTCATTCTCCAATACTTTATCTAGTCTGCATCGAATCAGATCCTCATATCTCTTGTTACTCCAAGTATAGACCATGCTAACAGTTTGCAAGTCTTCTAGACACAGGCTATTTATCTATACTACTTATAATGAGAACATAACTTTTGATGTAATACCCTTTTAATGTTACACTGAGAGTGATTCTGGTAATAACACGTGTCTTTATTGTGGACAAGATAGTAAAATAACACTACCCACTCTTCACCCTCTCCACAAATCATGAGTTACAATGACCTGCTCACAGACCATCAGTTACAAATACATGTAACTACCCATTTTATGCATTTCTCCGTCTCCCTCAAAATATAATCAATCACAGAGAAACATGAAATCTTTTTAAAATTTCAACTCACCAGTGAGGTTGCCTCAAGTAGTTTCTTCCTGTTGTATTTTTTTCATTAAATTTATACAACCAATTTCTCATGTATTCTTCTTTATCTGCAGTTCACCAAATGGGCCTTATTAACATATCTCCATTCTTCTTGTCGTGCCTTAACTCACCGCTTGATGCTTGCCTAACGTGGACGTGATCTCAGAGCGCCTTCGTCGACTCTTTGCTGCCTGCCGATGGCCTTGCGCTAGAGGCGGGGACTCCCAGCCCCGGCACACGGTACATCACTAGCGAGTCAGCGACCCATATGTCATCGACGACGACGTGTTTGGCACTAATATTCTCCGAACCGGCGCCGTCTCCACCTAGAAGATGAAGTCCTGTGATCTGAATATATGTGCAATGGGTCACACAGGCGCCGCATGTGCATGTAACTTGCGATTTTGAGATTTCTTTTTTTCAATTTTGTGATCTGGGTTTTGTTGGTGGCCGCTATAGGCCGCGGGTCTGCGATTGATGGAGGTGTGGTCGTGGGTGTGTGATTGGCAGACATGGTGGTGTGATTGGTGGTGGGTGTGTGATTGATCATCGCTGTGGAAAGGCAGCGGCACGACGACCCCGATGTGTCATGGGTGGTTGATTGGTGGACTTTGGTGGTCGTGGGTGTGTCGTGAAAATGGTGGGTGGTGTGTGTGCGTCTGATTTTGTATGTGTGTGTGTGTGTGTCTGTGTTGTCTGTGGGTGCTGATATGTGGGTGTATGTTTGTATGTGACAATGAAGATTGGCGGCAGATCAGTGGAGAGATGGGTGCCACACTGATGGTTCGCAACAGAACTACGCAATTTAGGGATTTTCTTTTTGAAATTTAAAAATGATAAAATTTGAGGTTATTTATAGATTTATTTTTACACTATCATATTTTTAATTCACATGTCTGTGTATTTATTTATTTTTCTTTATTTATTGTTATAAAGTTCATTATTCATATAGTCGTGATTTTATTTGTGATAGATGAGAGAAGGGGTGAATATTGAGAAATGTGGTTATATTACTACAACAAAAGAATAAATGGATTTAAAGTTATGTGATAGCTTCTATAAGTTTGTTTTTATTATTGGAGATCAAAATTAATCTCTGATATTATGAATATTATTTTTTCAATTGTAAACAAGGGTTTTTAGTTAATATTTATGATAAATATTATCAGATTGATCACTGATATTGCTATTTTTTCGTTCATTTGTATTTGAAGTCTAAAGACCTTTTTAACGCATTTGATGGCACACGTAATCAATAAATATCGCGTAAAAAGTGATAAAGAATTATACAATAATTTAATCGCACACGCATCGCGCGTGCACGGCATGCCGTACATATAATGAACTCATCAACATCTCTTTGACTAATGCTTGCCCCACCTTGTTTTTCATTAGAATTTTTTTACCACATTATAGTCTCCCATCCCATCAACAACCATGGTAGTTGTCCTACGAGGTTCTTATGTTGTTGGAGCTGTGTCCATAGAATCCTTCTTGTATTCCTTTTGTTATTGCCATACACACATGAGACATAGAAAGTCTCATTATTCTCCTTCACTGTCACCTGCCCAGTTATAACTTGTGATTCACATGGCACCACCTGAAAATGAACTCTCATTGAGTTCCAACGGCCAACCTAAATCCATGAAATTCCTTTATTATTAGTATTATGGACAAACTTCAAGTCCTTATTCCATTTCTTTATAATCTTAGGAATGTTTTCAACCTTGGTTTTCAACCTCAACCTTGGTTTCAAGCATTCCTATAAAATCAATCTTTTGTTTTTCCACTGTCTTTTTCACCTCATATTGCTTGACCAGCTCCACTCATAGCTAATAAATTCCCTTTGTTCTGCTTATTTTCCTTTTCTATCTTTGAGCTTAACACTTCTACATTAATATCCTCAGCTTGATCCGTTTGTTGAAACATTTTGCGAACACTTGGATTGGCTGCATTTGCACTGTAATATATAGCATTTAGTTGAGACCTTTTTATATCTTCTTTCACAGTTACTGGGCTTTTCACTTCTTCTGGCACAACTTTTGGCTTCCAAACTTGAATATTCCTAGGCTTATGATAACAGGTTGCTTCCATATGCCCAAAAACATTGCAATGTCCACACTTTGCTGGCTTTCATTCATAATTTACTCTTTGTTTATGACTCCAATTATTAGGTCCCATTACTATTATCTCACTTGGGAAAGTGCTCCTTACATCCATTTCCACAAAGACTCTAGCATACATGAGTCTTTCGTTATTTGCAGTCATTCTATTAGTGAAAAAAAGGCTTTCTCAAAGTGCTACTAATCTTGCTTAGCATGTTATTTGACAAAAATTGCAAAGGCAATTGAGGGAATTTTATACATATAGGCACAGCTTGAAGCCCTTCTTTTTCCAGAGACACCTCTTGTGACTAAGGCTTAATGATCATAGGCTTATTTGCAAATGTCCAAGGGCCTTTTTCAAGAATCATACTTTGTGCATTAGCATTGTCGAAATTGACAATGTATACCCCAAACTTTTGTAAACTTACTAAGAATGTACCATATAGCCCCCATTTTCTTTCCTGGACTCTTTGCATCACTATATTGGTCTTGCCTCCAGTACATATGCAACAATCGCATATCTCCATTGATTTATGGCTGGTTCAATGTCCTCCATTGTAAATTGAACTACCTTTTGACCTTGTAATTCTTATGGTTCTATGTACTTAAGTTTATTCTCCTGATCAAACTCTCAATTAGATTGTACCATAGTAGCATATGTGGGTTTGATGTTTGTATTTTGTGCTTGATTCACTATATACCCATGATTTTGATCCCTAATTTGATTAGTTAGGGCACAAAATTCATTTATATTTTTGGCGCCAAAATGCACGTAAATAGTACCTTCAAAAGTCACGTCTGTTCCAATTTTTTTAGATCCAGATATTTGATTCTCTTGCATTAACTCTGTCTGGATTTACTCCACCATTATTGCCTCAGATTTGATTCGATGAAGTGCATTAATTACACTTTTCAATTCCTTGTTTCAATCTTGCATTTCCTTCAATTGTTTTTGTAAATCCTTGACTAATTCCTGAAGTTGTTTCTTTTATCTGAATCAGAGCTCGATGCTTGAAAATTTCTAGGTTGAATATCTCACGCATCACTAAGTTCCTCTGATCCAAGAGAAACCGTAATGCTGTTTGGGGAAGAATTTTTGTCTGCTGATATTTTTGTATCATGAGCATTTGCATGTCCATTGTTACCTACGAAATCTTTCGCATGTGGATCTTTTGGTGGACCATGAATGCGTTTATATTAGATGTAAATATAGATATGTAATCGTTTGTATATATGGCTATATGACTGAGATCGTGTGATTGATTACCTTATTCTTAGGAGCATGATTACCTTATTCTTAGGAGCTTGATAACCAGATTTGTAGCCTTATTCTTAGGAGCTTGATTAGCCTTACTCTTGTATATATAGACATTTTGCTAGTAATGAAAAGATCATTGTTCCCATGTAAATTAGCATGGTATATCATCAGAGCCACAATCTTCTTCCACAAAATTCTAAAGTACTGAAACCAAGGCTGAAGATGATGGTAAAGACGCGACTCAGAGGAAGACAATTTCTCCATATGACTTGACGACAAATGATAATCCTGGAATTATCATAACACAAGTGCAGTTAAAAGGCAAAAACTACGATGAGTGGGCTGGCTCGATTCAAACAGCTATGAGAGCAAGGAAGAAGTTCGGCTTCATCGACGGAACAATCAAAAGACCAAATAAAAACTCGTAAGATCTTGAAGATTGGTGGACCATTAATTCTTTGTTGGTTTCTTGGATTAGAAACACCATTGAACCTACCCTTCGATCAACTATATCACATGTGGAGGTAGCCTAGGACTTGTGGACATATATTAAGAAGCAATTTTTGGTCATCAATGGATCGAGAATTCAACAACTGAAGACGGAACTTACTGATTGCAAACAGAAGGGTTTGACCATTGTTAATTATTATGGCAAACTGAAGATACTATGGGATGAACTTGCAAATTTCAAACAGATGCCGACATGCAAGTGTGGGAAGTGCACTTGTGATCTTGGGTCTGTCTTGGAGAATAAACGGGAAGAGGAGAAAGTGCATTAATTCCTCATAGGTTTGGATGAAACTATTTACGGCACGATGCGATCCAATCTCCTTGCTCAGGATCCACTGCCAAATCTTAACAGAGTCTATTCGACTCAGATACAAGAAGAAAGAGTGAAAACAATTGCTCGTGGAAAAGAAGAGCGAGGCGAAGCTATGGCCTTTGCAGCCCAAAGCACAATAACCTACCGAGGTAGAGGTGAATGGAAGGACAAGAACGTGGTGTGCTCCAACTGCAAACGCTTTGGACATGAGTCAGAGAACTGTTTCCTACTCGTTGGCTACCTTAAATGTTGGGGCAATCGTCCTCGTGGTGATGGGAAAGCAGGTGGCCATGGTAAAGGACAACAACAACAAAAGATATGGGACATAGTGGAAGTCGTGGACAAGGTGGAATATCGCATGCAAATGCTGTTCAGATAGCAAGAGAAGGACCTTCCTTCTCAGCAACCAACTCAGTGGATACAGAGAGCTCGGGGACACCTAGACTAAGTACGGAGCAGTGGCAGATTCTTCTTGCGATGCTGAAGATTCATAAACCAAATGTGAATGAGAAGATGATTGGTAAGCACAATCTTTGGATCATCGACACAGGGGGGTCAAATCACATGACGGGCAACGCAAAGAACTTACGTGATGTGCTGGAAATTTCAAATTATCTTGTCACTTTGCCAGATAGAAATAATGCAGTAGCTATTAAAGAGGGTTCAGTCATCCTTGACAAAAATTTGATTCTTAAAGATGTACTTTATGTGCCCGACTTAACTTGCAACCTAATTTCTGTGTGGCAATTGATAAATCATTCAGATTGTTTTGTGCAATTCACTAACAGCTTGTGTGTTATACAGGGCCGCACTTTAAGGATGCTGATTGGTGCGGGTGAACGATGAGATGGACTTTATTATTTCTGGGCCATACCGAGCATAAAGGCAATGAAAGTGAACGGTGCATGCTCCCTCAATCTTTGGCACAAGCGTTTGGGGCATCTTTCTCTGCAAGTGACCAAGTTAGTTCCTCTCGTCGATCTTAAGAAGGGTAGTGGTATTTTGAATAAAAGTTGTGATATATGTCAACGAGCAAAACAAAGCAGAGACACATTTCCTTTAAGTGATCATAGAGCTTCAGATATATTTGAGTTATTTCATTGCGATTTGTGGGGTCCTTATAGAACACCCTCCTCTTGTGGAGCTTCATATTTTTTTGACAGTTGTTGATGATTATTCTCGTGTTGTCTGGATATTTTTACTTATTGATAAGATAGAGGTATCTCAAACCTTGAAAAATTTATTTGCCATGATTGCTAGACGATTCAATAAGGAGGTTAAAATTGTAAGGAGTGACAATGGGACATAATTCACTTGTATGAAAAATTATTTCCTAGAACATGGAATTATTTTTCAAACATCATGCACAGGAACACCTTGGCAGATGGCAGAGTTGAAAGAAAATACCGTCATATTTTGAATGTTGCTCGTGCCTTGCGTTTTTAAGGTCATCTTCCAATTAGTTTTTCGGGAGAGTGTGTTTTGATGGCAGGGTACTTGATTAATCGAACTCCGTCATCGATTTTAAATGGAAAAACTCCATATGAAATTATATATGGTCAAGCATCAGAGTATGAGCATCTACGAGTGTTAGGGTCCTTTTGCTTTGCACATATACAAGGAAAGGCGCGTGATAAGTTTGCCAGTAGAAGTTGTCGGTGCATTTTTGTTGGATATCCCTATGGTAAGAAGGGATGGAGATTGTATGATTTGGAGACTAGAGAATTTTTTGTGTCCCGTGATGTTGATTTCTATGAGACCGAATTTCCTTATGCATTTTTAGAGAATGGCACCACTAATGACATTATGGGACAGTCATTTCTTGACTATGTCGTTGATGAAGAATTTTGGATTGATAAAGACTTGGTTGACCGCGCGGGGGGGGGGGGGGGGGTTACTGGGGATGCCCATGGAGGACATGAGCATCCGCAGTGGGGTAGTGAAGATGCACAAAATGTTCAGGAGCAACCTGTCAGTAGTGCTGAGCAGAATGTAGCTGACCCCATTGCCCAGGAAGTTCGACCTGATGATGAAGGGGATATGGAGGAGCAGTTCGGCCGTGGGCATCGTAAAAAACAAGCCTCAGTTCGGTTGCATGATTATGTTACTAATACGATCCAAAAATTAAGTCCACATGTTCATTCACCCACGCCACAGTATGTCTCAGGTACGCCCTACCCTATAGCACACTATATATGTGAATTGTGAAAAATTTTCTTTGCGACATAGAACTTTTCTTACAGCAATCAATGCGGACCACGAGCCAATGACTTTCTTTGAAGCTACGAAAGATAAAGGATGGCAGGAGGCAATGCAGCATGAAATACAGGCGTTGGAGAATACTAAAACCTGGGAGATAGAGGATTTACCTCCCGGTAAGAAAGCCCTAGGTTGTAAATGAGTTTATAAGATCAAATATAACTCTGATGGCACCGTGGAACGCAACAAGGCACGTCTAGTGATTTTTCGGAATCATCAAATTGAAGGGATCGACTATGCTGACACTCTTGCTCCGGTTGCAAAGATGGTCACCGTACGGGCATTTTTGGCCGTTGCAGCGGCCAAGAAGTGGGAGTTACATTAGATGAAAATTCATAATGCCTTCTTGCATGGGGATCTCCAAGAAGAGGTATACATGAAACTCCCTCCCGATTTTTGAGTCACAATTCCAGGAAAGGTATGTCGACTATGAAAATCTCTCTATGGACTAAAGTAAGCACCATAATGTTGGTTTGCAAAGTTGTCAGCTGCCTTGAAAGAATATGGTTTTTAGCAATCATATTCTGATTATTCACTTTTCACATTGCAAATAGGTGTTGTTCAAGTAAATGTCCTCGTCTACGTAGATGATTTAATCATGTTTAGAAATAATCATGCAGCTATCCAAAGGTTCAAGACCTATCTCAGTGGATGTTTCCGTATGAAAGATTTTGGAGTGTTGAAATATTTTTTAGGAGTTGAAGTTGCGAGAGGTCCTGAAGGAATTTTCTTGTGCCAGAGGAAATATGCTCTCGACATTATTTCTGAGATTGGCTTGTTAGGAACCAAACCAGCAAGTGTTCCTCAAGAGCAAAATCATCGGTTGGCCCTGGCTACCCGGAACGCTATCGTAGGTTGGTGGGACGTCTGATTTATCTATGCTTTACGAGGCCTGAATTATCCTACTGTGTTCATGTCTTCTCTCAATTCATGCAACAACCGAGAGAGGAACACTGGGAGGCTGCTCTTCGCGTGGTGCGTTATTTGAAAGGAAATCCAGGTCAAGGTATTTTGTTGAGTAATGAATGCAATCTACGATTACATGGTTGGTGTGATGCAGATTGGGCAGGGTGTCCTTTGACTAGACGATCACTCACGGGATGGATTATTTTCTTGGGGACTTCACCCATATCATGGAAGACTAAAAAACAGCATACAGTGTCTCGGTCATCCACAGAAGCAGAGTATAGATCCATGGCAATGACTACGGGTGAACTTCTTTGGTTGAAAGGTATTCTGAGGAGTCTTGGTGTTTCAAATAATTTTGCAATGCATCTTTCTTGTGATAGCCAAGCGGCATTGCATATCGCTAAGAATCCAGTCTTTCACGAACGAACAAAACATATTGAGGTGGATTGTCATTTTTTTCGTGACAAAATAATTAAGGACAACATTCATCCTCAGTTTGTTCCTTCTCACGCTCAACTCGCTGATATATTCACCAAAGCGTTGGGCGAATCACAGTTTGTCCATTTAACTCACAAGTTGGGCATTCGTAATCTTCATGCTCCAACTTGAGGGGGGTATTGGTTGTAAATATAGATATGTAATTGTTTGTACATATGGCTATATGGCTGAGATCGTGTGATTGATTACCTTATTCTTAAGACCTTGATTATCTTATTCTTAAGAGCTTGATTACCATATTCTAGCCTTATTCTTAGGAGCTTGATTACCAGATTTGTAGCCTTGTTCTTAAGAGTTTAATTAGCCTTACTCTTGTATATATAGACATTTTTCTGGTAATTAGAAGATCATGGTTCCCATGTAAATTAGTAGTTTAGATTTACGTTGGGTAGCCATGATCCTCACGAAGATTGAAGAAATCGATTGAGAAAAATCCTAGTTTCTAGAGAGAAGGCGGAGACTCTCTTTTCACGTCATTAATAGATTAAAACTTATGTCCTTAGTATCTAGATTAATTGAACAAGCTCATAGCTAGCTAACTGCTTTACTTATCCTCTTCTTAGGTGGACTTGTCTCCTGATGTGTTCTACAGTGGGTATTTTCTTACTTTAGGTGGCTTGTGTTCCGAGAACACGTATGGTTCTCCAGTCACTTAATGTGGCCCTGGGAAGCTTTTAGGCCGTTTTCTATGTTTTTCTTAATTGTATTTGTGAAGCAATCATCGGTTCTAAAAGTTTAAGTCTGTTGACTCATTCACAACCAATTACAGCTTTATTAGTCAATTCCAGGTGTTACTATGTGTAAGAGCCTCAGGTTCTTCTATCGTTGCTTTTGGCCATAGACTAGAAGAAGCCTTGCAAAGCAAGTTAATGTAAAGTAGCAAGAGCAGTATATACATAATAATCTCGAAGATGAGCAGGTTGAGTTCTTAGCCAAGTGGGATAATGAAATGTAACGCGTGTTGGTTGCTCTGGTGGATCTAAAGACAGTGTACAATTATTAGAGGCATCTGACAATGTTGTTAGATTGCTCAAAAGGGTCAACACCGGAAGTGTCTTGGAATAGAGATGTGGCACTGCATAACAATCATTAGAGGCATCTGACAATGTTGTTAGATTACTCAAAAGGGTCAACACCAGAAGTGTCTTGGAATAGAGATGTGGCACTGCATAAAATAAAAACAAAGAAACTGAAGATTTCATGTTAGGATAACCAGTGGAAGACATAAAGGGGTTTGGGAAATAACTTCAGATGAATCTGCAAAGATGCGAGAAATGGAAGGTGAAAGGAGACTAAGTTTAGAGAGACCGGTCATAACAACAATAGGCTTTATAATGAATCCCATTTCCCAGAGGGCAACACATGCGATCTCGAGGTTGTAGCTTTGTCCTCTCGTGAGGAGAATGTAGGACAAAGCAAATGCACCCAAATACTTGTAAATGGAGTAGTCATAAGCATTGCCACAGTCATTTGATTGCAAAGATCTTTTGTTGGTGTAAACTGCAGTTAGCGCAACTTCACCACCAAATGGTTCATTAATGGAAGCAGCGATTAAAAGAACGAGAAATATGAAGAATGTGATAATGCTTACGTTCTGCACCACCGTTTTACTTAGAAGTATATGAACGTGAAAGTTGGTATATGGTGCCATGTTTGTTGATTAAAAAGGTCTGTTAAGCCAATTGAAGTGTATTCTTGAGCATTTTTAGACCTAAACGCTTTAATGGATTTACTGAGTTGTGTCTGAATCATCTGTATATGTAATATATAAACAAAGGTTCACATCTAGACTTCAAGATGTAAATCCATGTGTAACGTAAATAGTCATCAATAAAAATGATAAAGTACGGAGAAGCACCCCCCCCTCCCCCTTCATGATAAGGTGAACCCGTTGACCGTAGCTAAAGTGACTGCATTCTAGAATTGCGGTGATGCGTTCCCATGACTTTAACCGTTACTTTATAGAACTGTGTTTTTACTTATAAACGTAACAATGTATGCTTCGTGAAATCACTTTCGGTGCCTACAAGAAAATCCAGTTGTTAGAGAAATCATACGCACCTCAACTACAGTCATCTACGTCTAGTATGAGATTTAATTTTGGTGGCCATGATTTTAAAGAAAGATGTTCATGTAAAAGGAATATAAATTTGGATAAATCCCAAGTTGGAAGACTTTGCTTAGTGCAGCTGCAAAGAGAGGGAAAAGAGTGAGCACTAGAATGATCCGTTTTGAACACTCGATCCGTAATATGGAACGGGGGTGTGCTAGGTCCAAAACAGTACAAGTTTGTGAGTGTAAAAACGTGAATGCGTACTTGGTATCTAAATAAGCACGAGTGCACGTATTTAAGAACATGGACGTGTGCAATAGTATTTGTCGCCATGGAAAGTTATCATCTTAAGTGGGATTTTAACTTGTGACGGTGCTGAACCATTCTAGGACTTTGTTTCCAAATAGGTTGCAAAACCTAACGCTACAAGAAAACATGTCTATAGCGATCAACGTTACTGTCCCCAAGTGTCAATAGGAATATAGTTGTTTAGAGAGTTTTGGCTTTCGAGGAATAGAACCTTAGTCGATCAGGATCCGACTCTTACAGCAACTCAAAATGTTCTAAGAGCGTGTAAACTTTTCACATGTTGATTTGATGTCAGGTATTAGCAACAAGTAGAAGGAAATAAGTTACGAATATATGATAATAACAGTACGGGGGACTCATGCAAAGGTTTTTTATTTTCTTTCTGAAAGAATAATTTAGCATAGTTGTGTAGGAGGAAAAATGACTTAGAAATATCTACAAATTTAGAAACTGTTAAAACATGGACATTTTTAACTTAGTGTTGTAGAAAAAATATTTCTTTACGAATTATATTTTCGGATTTGGGCGAGTGTTAAGAAAGAGTTAAGTTAAATAACAAAGACCATCCAACGGCATAAAAAATTCACATTCATCTAGAGGTTTGTAGTCATCCGTTTAAGATCCTCGATTGCTAGAATTTAATACATAGAGTGTTTGTTCAAACAGTTTTACAACCGCTTACGTGATTAAATACTTTCAGTCTGTTTGATGCTTTGTTCGAAAGCATTCTTAAAGTACAAAAGCAATTATTTGACAAATTTTGATTACAAGTTGTCTATGCTTCAGCCTTCGTTGACGTTTTACATTCAACAAAATTTTAAGCGTCACGTTTCTCATTAAACAAAATTTCACACTCCAAAACGGAAACAACCTGATTTGAACCTAAGTACTTTAGAATTAGTGACCTATGATAGAAGGAGGTAAATCAAAATTATCTAGAAAATTTTACATAATGAAACACTTATGTAAACATTACTACTGGACATATATATTGCTTTATTTTTCAGTTAACGAGTGACTGCCAACTAACCAATTTCGTAAATCAAGGATTTCTAATGAAGGGAATTACACAAATATGTACGTACTCTGCTTGACCGCAACTCTTAGAAATCTTTCTGAAATTTACTAAATTCACTTTTGAAGTACTTTTGAAACGTCCTTCTGATCACAAAATTAATCTTCCTACTGCAAGTATTGAATTCATTCACTTGATTTCTGTCTCACATAAATAACGTAAGTTTGGAGTGGATCAATTTATTTCTAGTTTAGGGATCATCATATACTGTACATGTATCCCCAGTTACAGAATCTTAATTCACGAAAATAGGTCACAACAAGAGAAAAATTCTAAAAGAATCGTCTAGCATAATTGTGTTAAAGAAAAAAGACTTAGAAATATATACAAAATAGAAACAGTTTAAACATGGACATTTAACTTATTATTATCAAAAATATCTTTACGAATTAGATTTTCGAAATTGGGTGAGTGCTGGGAAAGACTTAGGTTATGTTGGCAAAGACTACAATGAGAGACTAAAAATTCACGTTCATCTAGGTGTTTTTAGTCATCTGTTTCCAATCTTTGGTTGATACAATATAATAGAGAGTGCTTGTTCAAAACAGCTTTACCACCACTTACATGATTAACTTCGTCTGTTTAGCATTCTTAAAGTATAAAAACAATTGTTTGATGCGTTTTGGCTACGAACAAATTCTCTATGCTTCAGCCTTGAATAGTGGATAACTAGTGCACTTGTGCTTTGAGGAATCTCAAATATCGTGTTTTATGTTCAACAAAATTTCGAACTCCAAACCAGAGACAACCTCAATTGAATTTAAGTACTTTATAGTTACTGATCATGTATATAGAGCGAAGCAAATAAAAAAAAACAAAAGATCAATATAACGAAACACTTAGGGGCCGTTTGACACACTTTTTGTTTGCTCTTTTTTTGCCCTCTTTTTTTTGCAAAAACCCATAAAGTTAGGGTGTTTGGTTGGGTTCTCCTTTTAAAAAGAGCCCAAGAGTTTTTAAACTCTTGCCCATTTCTAGAAAAGAGCTTGGAGCTCTTTTCCTTTGCTCTTTTTCACGCTGGCTGAGAGGGTGATTAAATGAGGTTGAGGCTTCGAGCCTCACTAGCAACATCTTTCCATTTTTTTGCTCTAGGTATAAAACCCTTCTGGCCTTCTTCAACTCTTTCTTCAACTCTTTCATCACCAGTTCACCACAAACTCCACAGCCCGTCACCTGACTCCACAGACCGTCGCCGTCACCGCCTCCACCGGCCAGCGGTCATCGCCTCCACCGGCCATTCTTCGGTCCAAGATGAACACAACCATTGGAGATGGTTGCGCCCAATTCCTGGGAATCGGTACCTTCCGAAACTGGTGGCCTCTGCCGATCTGCCATTAGAGATGGGTCTCGTACAGTTGGGCTTGGTTGTTCTGCCGATCTGCCATTGTTGTGCCGGTCTTTGTGGGTTACCGTGGGTTGTTGTGCGGTGGTGGGTGTTGCGAGTTGCCGGCGGTGATGGACCCGTGAAAGTGTTACCAAAATAGGTTTGTTCGGTGTCAAAGAAAAGGCGACGGCGCACCACCGTAAGACGCGACCGCACAAGACGAAGCCGTGGGATGTCCGCCGCAGGCCTGCCGATACTATCGTCGAAGCTTCCTGTTGTCCGATGCCTCTCTCCCCTTGACAGCCTTATTTCTAGATCTGCCATCTTCAGACGGAGGCAGTGGCTAAACTAGGGTTTGTGATGGGCTGTGAGATGGTGCTCGGCGGTGAAGTTGGGGAATTGTAACAATCTGAGCTAATATTGTTTAGTTGATATATCAACCAAAAAAATGTATCTTAAAAAAAATAATAAACCCAAAGAACTGTCTTACCAAACGCTTGTTCTTTTCTGTTTGTTAAAAAAAAAACTCTGTCAAACAGCCACCAGTTTTTTAAACTGGTAAAAAAAAAATCCAGAACTCTTCTCTTTTTTTAGAAAAAAAACTGAAAACTGAAAGTCATACCAAACAGACCCTTAGCTAAATATTATTAGTAGACATATAACTTTGTTTTTTTAGTTATTGAGTGACAAAATAGATCATTGATACCAACTAGACGATTTCGTAAATCAAGGATTTCTAATGAAGAGAATTACGCAACTATGTAGTTGGTTTGAACAAATTACCGCAGCCTACAGAAATCTTTCTGAAATTTACAAAATTTACTTTTGAAATAGCTGTAAAAATGTCTTTCTATACTTACTTTTGTTGCATTGTACATGGATCCCTATCTATTGGAATTGTGATTCGTGATTACAAGACATAACAAGCAAAAATTCCTAAGTGTTATGGAAAAATACTTTTAGAACTTGCTTGGAATTGATTATAGGGTGATCAAATGATGAAATCTTGAATAATAAGGCATTTGATAAAGATGTAAAACTAATTAAATTGGCTTTCAAAAGCTAAAAATTATAATCCACGAATTATGAGATTATGAGTTCGAGTGCGTTTGAGATTAATTCTAAAAAATGATTTATGGATTAAAACAAAAACACGTTTCAAAAAGAGTTCTTATCAAATTTAAGCAGATTTAGTAACTTTTTGACAAGTGTTGCAAAAACTTTTGTTGAAAGCTCTAAAGTGTTCTGGTAAAAATTAATTCATACTGATGTAAGAAAATAACCAAGAAGGACATCAATGAGATAAATTATTTTATTGTTTCATACATGCAAGATTCTCAACCTTATTTAAGCAACCTAAATATTAGTACGTTGTTACTTTCCTTTCATCATATCTTCAATAAATCCCTTATATAATGATTTGTGAGAAAAATTCAACTTATTAGCAGCAATTAAGTTGGAAAGTAGAGTAACGAATTAAAAATGTGTATGAATAGCTCACTCTTCCTTGGGAATATGGGCCCACTAAAATTTATGTTTTTTTAAAAGGCATTCAAATATTGTTTCATGAATAGTGCAAGGTAATCAAGTGCGTTTAGGTCAAACCTAGCTGTTATTCCAGAAGTGTTTAAAGCCGGTGGTGATCTGGTTTTCAACGTTTTTTGAGTTTTTGAGGCGGTGGTTTAAACACTTTTTTTTTTCCCGAAACACTCAACAAATTTATTTTAAAATATTTAAAACAGGTTTTGATCATTGCAAAATCAAACCCAAACAGTTTCTTAATCGCTTTGCACGTTCAGGTTTGACCAACTAAAGTATGAAGATACCCTTACTAATTATAAAGATCTCTAGCTCTTTTATTGAAACACCAAATTTTCTTTAATCATTTTGTCACATTAAAATTGATTTTGTACACTTTATTGAACTCCATTCCTAGCTTAAAGTTAATTTTGCTAGCTTAAAGTTAATGTTGAGATGTGATAATGATTTAATCTACAATTAATTTTTCAAAGTCAAATCTTAAACCTGCTTCTTAGGAGTACCTTTTTTGTTTTTTGGTTTATAAGAGAATTGTATTGATAATAGAAAAGAGTATCTGGCCTTAGGGCCATACAGATAGTCACTGAATAAAAAACACGGTATGCTACACATGCCTATAAGTAAACATCGCACATCACACATATATATGAGTAAAAGCATCACAACAAACAAAAATGTCTATTTCCAAGTGTTGTCATCGACCCAATCTTGGTAGACGGTAGTACGGGCCTGACAAGCAAACATAACAAGGGAGCGAACTTTTTTCAAAAGATTGGGATCAGCCTTGTCAAGGCTAAAATGATGATAGTCAGTTACATTATAGCAAAAATTATAGATGATGGGTGCCACCGTATCTAAAATATCCACAAAGCCTACCATTTGGTTAAGGAGAAAACAAGACTCCGTTGGAACCTTTATATGTAAAAACTTTTGTTTAAGTGCCCATGAAGATGATATAAGAAGACCATGCGCTAACGTTGTATAAATGTCAGACGATAAAGTTGAGAAAGCCGCAGAGGCACATATCTGGAATTATTTAAGAAATAAGATAAACTAATACCAACCCGAAAACGCTTATTATCAAAACAAGAATGAAGCAAACACAAGGAGTAAGGGAGTTATGAATAATGGTTGGGTCTATACTTGAAACGGATTAAGGGTTGTGTTTTGTAGGGTTTTTGGGTTATGGTAAAGAATGTGAAGAGGTGGGTAGGCTAGAATTGAAGGAATTTGTGTAGGTAAGTATTTGTGTTATAATAACCCAAGGGTTAAGGGGTATATTTTGAAAAACAACATTATTTATATGTATCCAGATGAACCAGAAAGTGATGAAAAAAATATAAGGTTGCCAGGACATTGGTGCTCCTAGAATAGGAGCCTATCTAAGCAATAAGTCATTCTCTTCTAGAACAATTGATGTCATCAGTGTGAAATTCGAGTGGTAAACCAAACCATATAGGTCTAACACTGAGGCATTCCAAGAAAAGGTGAGTTGGATCTTTACTGTGAAGTTCGCACAAAAGGCAGATATCGATCCGTTGAATGTTGAGCCTTTTTAGGTTCGATAAATTCTGTAGCCGATTCCATAGAATCTGCCAGCAAATCAAGAAGCAAATCTTAAAAGGCAGAGGCAGTCTCCATAGCCTCTTCCAAATATGTGCATTGGAGGTACTTGGCAGGTAAGGTAGCTTCCTATTCGAATTTAGCTCCAGAGATTTTGCAGCATAAAGCATGTTATAAACTGAAGATACCATAAACTCTCCATGTACCGATTTTGCCCAGATCAGTTGGTCATCAAAATCTAGGCATGGAATATGAATTGCGAGGATAGAGTTAGCGATAGAAGGAGTGAACAAATTTGCAATCTTGCTTTGATTCTACCTGCCATCCAGAATCAGGTCACTAACGAAATTAGTATCCAAGGTAAGAATACCCTCAGGTGTCGAGGGATTGCGTCCATTGGAAGGGATCCGAGAATCATTCCAAATTGAAATTCTTTTGCCATTGCCAACCTGCCACCTAAGGCCATATAATAAGCTCATCCTTCCATTTAAAATGCCACGCCATCCATTTGAGAAGCTACCCTTGGCTGGGGATGATAGGAAACTGTGATTGATACAGTACTTACCTCGAAGTACCTGGGCAAGGAGAGATTTCGGGTCAACCATGATTCTCCATGTAGTTTTAAACAGTAGCGCTAGATTAAACAGCCTCATGTCTTTAAACCCCAGGCCACCTATATCCACTGGCCCGCATAAAGCATGGCAATTGATCCAATGTATGCTTTTATGGTTATTATTACCTGCCCACTAAAAATTTGCAAGCAGAGTATCGATCTGATGACATACATGGACGAAAAAAAAACATATCTGCATATGGTAGATGAGAAGAGATTGAAGCACATATTTGATTAATGTAGCACGTCCTGCTTTATTTAGAAGTAGCCCTTTCCAACTTGCACATCGGTTTCTGACTTTGTCAATCAGGTCTCGATAGAAGTCTTTCTTCTTAGAAACGGAGTCTAGCGTGGTTCCCAAATAAGTCTCAAATGATGTTGACAACGTGAACCTCAAGCTCTGTACTACTAGATTACTATTCGTCAGGCTAGCATTTGGGCTCAAAGTGACAGAGGACTTGCTCAGATTAATTTGCTGGCCAGATTCCGAGCAGTATCGATCCAGGATAGATTCAGTACACCCTAACAATTGCGGAATGATCTTGGTAAAGATCATTGCATCATCATTAAAGAAAAGATGGTTTATAGGTGGACTTAGCTTCCCTGCCTTGATACCAACAATCACATGCGAATCTTGAAAATGAACCAAAGCTACCGATAGTCCTTCCACACATAAAATAAAAAGATATGGTGATAACGGGCCCCCTTGCCTCAAACCACAATTTGGCTGGATTCATGTTGATGGGGTGCCATTGACTAGCACTTCATACGAGATCATAGATATGCATTGAATCACCGGAGTGATAAGGGATGCAGGAAACCTCATTTTCCTAAGGACAACTTCAAGATAATTCCAATTTACCCGATCATATGCTTTACTCATATCCATTTTGATAGTGCCAAGAATGCCTTTTGATCTTTTGGTAAGCCTGATTTTGTTGGTTAATTCTTGGGCAGTAAGAATATTATCAGTTATATGCCTCTTAGCCACGAAAGCATTTTGGAACTGAGAAATAAGGTCACCTAAAGATCTTTTGATACGGTTAACTAGAACCTTGGAAATGATTTTATACATGGTGTTGCACAGGCTAATTAGTCTAAAGTCCCAGGCCGAAATCGGGTTTTTGTACTTGGGAATTATCACAATAAATGATTTGTTTGTTACCGCAACATATGACTCGATCTAAGAAACGAGAGTGCCGCCGCCGTAATAGGTCTTCCGATAAATTCCCAACACTAAAATAATCCATCGGACATTTCTCAACATTCGGATGAGAGGTGTGTATAACAGCATCATCATCAATAATAGCAGCAATTCGATTCCAATTCCGTTTAATCTTTGTGAAGTTTTGAAAGAACCGAGTACTGCGATCCCCTAGTTTGAACCACTTTATCTTGGCTTTCCGAGCCCAAAAAAGTTCTTCACATTCCAGTAGCCAGTCAAGCCTACGACGGTTTTGTTGATCAATTTTTGAGCTTCCAGGTTAGGGAGAAGGGACTGAACGTGATTCAACTGAGTAATAGTATCTTTAATTTGAGAATGAAGGTGCCCAAAGCATTCTTTGTTCCAACAAGCCAAATCCTTCATCATGATGTTTCCCCATGAGGCAACTTGGAAGAGAGAAGATCTAACTTTCGGATGCTGCCAAGAATTAAAGATGGTAGGTTTCCCCACAGGATGTTTCAACCACATGGCTTCAAAACGCTTTAGTCGGGGTAGCTGGGAAAGAACAGGTTGGGTGTCAAGTAATAAAGGGGCGTGATCTGATGACTGAATCCCAAGATTTATTAAAGCAGCTTGAGGGAACAGAGAGAGCTATGCAGTATTTGCAAATCCTCGATGGATTCGCTCATACGTACTTGAACTCATAAGCGTTGAACTTTTGTTGCATATTTTCATACCAAAAAGCTTACCCCATAAAGACGATTAACCATGCATGCGTATCTAAAGTGAAGTTCTTCTTTCTTTGCGGTAGAGATTTATGCAGAGAGAACAAATTTTGACAATATTTCGCCCTATAGCGGCACTAAAGTGTGGAACTATCCAGAAAATTTATTTATGAGGGTCCAATATTCTTTTACTTGTCAACTAACATATTGCTTCAAGTTTAATCTATAAAAATGTATATGATACGGAACTTTCCAACCACAGATCCATCCTTCCATCACTATCGAATATCTTAATTCGCCCTAGAAATTTCTAAAAGCGTTATAAGAAATTTTACTTTAATTAAAAAGTTGCTTGTTGTTTTTGCTTTGAAGCATCTTGTATTTCTTTTACGTTCGACCGAACTCTTTCAGAAAAAGAAAAAGCTATCCCCAATTTAAAACCGTACTTTACTTACCAAGAAATTAACGCTCATACCGGTCAATTATAGAGTGTTTACATTGCAAAAACCTGGTGTTTATGTAGCTCGGGCCTTCTTAGGAAGAACTCCTTGGGTCAAACACTACATGGTACTTATGTTCCAAATTTCTAGTATTTACATACGAAAAACTTTTTTGTTACTCTGATTGCAGGAACATAGCTACAACCCCTTATATAGCGATAATTAATCGTCGTTAAATTTTCTTAGTGACTTTTTTGCTAATACTCTCATTGATAACTCTTAACAGCACATTTTTAGTTTCACTGTATAAAAGTTACTAAAAATATTTAACGATAATTAATAATCATTGCTATATGAGGGGTTGTATTCATCTTCTTAAACACCAGCAGCAGCTGAAATATTTCCTTTACATAGTTGCGAAGAACTCCGCCGTACACATGAACAGCAAAAGAGGACTTCAACATGAAGGTTGCCAAAAACTTTACCTACTGTCAGTAAGGCATGCGAAAATATAGCCTTAATGCTTTTATTTTGAATTTGACTCCAGACCAGTTAGCAGATTTCGTGAATCCTTTCTATTTTCTTTGGTATTATGATGAAGCAATGCTGGAGATCTGGTTTCGATTATCAAAGCTGCTGAGCATTTACTTTCTGTTTATTTTCCTACCATAAAAAGCTTGCCCCTTTGTAATACGGAGTAATATTATTAAGGGAATTGAACTATGCATACAACATGATTTAATTCGTTATAAAATTCTAACATGTTATCTACCATATTTCAAGAATTTCCACTTTTTGAAAAAGTTTGCACATAATCATCATTTTCAAAGCTAGTAAAACAATGAAGAAAATGTTCTTAGCCACTGTTAAGTTTCTGATATCAACTAAATTCTTTAATGTTGATACTTCGCTAGTACCCATTATTAATAAAGCCTCCATATTACTTATAGTTAAAACATTTATGTAGACTAAAATTTGTGAAATAAGAAAACATATTTGGCCATAAAATTAAATATACCAAAGTTTACAAATTAAATGTTGTCCTATAAAACAACAATTAAACCACCTCCCGTGTTTCCCTTTATTCATTCTCGATTGCTCGTAATCTTGGTAGCCTGTAACGTGTCAATTTTGATACTAAGTGACGACAATACAATTTTTCGTTAGAAGTATAACGACAAGACGGTTTCTTGTTAGAAGGATAACTGTTTTTCAAATCTAATATAATTAATGCATCTCCAGTTCATCAGGCACCAGAATATAACAATTTTGGCATGAAAACGAAAGTGTCTCAGTGTTCAAACATCTGCACAAGTTGACGCAATTATGTTCAAACTTTTTTGTCATTTTGTTGAAACTGATTTTGTACAATTTATTGAACTCCATTCATAGCTTAAAGCTAATTTTACTAGCTTAAATTAAGTTAATATTGAGCAGTGATAATGATTTAATTTACTATTAATATTATTGAAAGTCAATCTTAAACATGCTCTTTGGGAGTACTTGAGCTCATAAGCATTGAACTTTTGCATATTTTCATGCCAAAAAGCTTGCCCCATAGAGACGATTAACCCCGCATGCATATCTAAAGTGTAACGAAATTTCTTCTTTCTTTGTGATAGAGATTTAGGCAGAGAGAACAAATTGTGACAATATTTCGCCCTATAGTGGGACTAAAGTGTGGAACTATCCAAAAAATGTATTTTTGAGGGTCCGATATTCTTTTACTTGTCAACTATCATAATTGCTACTACTTTAATCCATAAGTGTATATGATAAGGAACTTTCCAACCATGGATCCATCACTCCATCACTTCTCGGATATCCTAATGTCGCCCTAGAAATTTCTAAAAGTGTAATAAGAAATCTTACTTTAATTAATAAGTTGCTTGTTGTTTAATTTTGGCTTTGAAGCATCTTGTATTTCTTTTATGTTCGACCATAACTTTTTCAGAAAAAGAAAAAGCTATCCCCAATTTAAAACCGTACTTATACTTACCAAGAAATTAATGCTCATACGGGTCAATCTATAGAGTGTTTACATTTCAAAAACATGGTATTTACGTAGCTCGGACCTTCTTAGGAAGAACTCATTTGGTTAAACACCACATAGTACTTATGTTCCGAATCTCTAGTATTTACGTAGGAAAAACTTTTGTTGTTACTCTGATCGTAGAAATATAGTTACAATTCTTTGTATAGCGACAGTTAATCGTTGTTAAATATTCATTCTTAACAGTACCTTTTTTATTATCACTATATAAAAGCTACTAAAAAAATTTAACAATATTAATAATCTTTGTTGTATGGAGAGTTGTATATATCTTCTTACAACACGTATAACAGCCAAAATTTTCTATTTACATAGTGGCCGAAAGCTCCACCATACACAGAGACAGCAAAAGAGGAGGAGTTCAAAATGAATGTGTGCCAAAAAAGCTTTGCCTAATATCTGTTAGGCATGTGAAAATATAGGCCTAATGCTTTTATTTTAATTTGACTCTAGAGCCGTAGCAGATTTCGTGAATCCTTTCTATTTTCTTTGGTATTATGATGAAGCAATGCTGGAGATCTAGTTTCGATTATCAAAGCTACTGAGCATTTACTTTCTGTATATTTTCCTACCATAAAAAGCTTGCTCCTTTATAATACGGAGTAATATTATTAAGGGAATTAAACTATCCATATAACATGATTAAATGCGTTATAAATTTCTAACATGTTATCTACCATATTTCCAGAATTTCCACTTTTTGAAAAAGTTTGCATATAATCATCATTTTCAAAGCTAGTAAAACAATTAAGAAAATGTTCTTAGCAACTGTTAAGTTTCTGATATTAACTAAATTCTTTAATGTTGATATATACTTAGCAAGTATCCATTAGTAAGGCCTTGATATTAGTTATAGTTCAAACATTTATGTAGACTAAATAAAATTCGTGAAATAAGAAAACACATTTGGCCATAAAATTAAATATACCAAAGTTTACAAATGTTGTCCTATAAAACAACAATTAAACAATCTCCCGTGTTTCACTTTATTTATTCTCGATCGCTCGTAATCTTGGTAGCTGGTCACGTGTCAATTTTGATGCTAAATGAAAACAATATAGTCTTTCGTTAGAAGGTAACGACAAGACAGTTCCTCGTTACAAGGATAACCGTTTTTTTTCAAATTTAATGCGTCTCCAATTCATCAGGAGCAAAAAGATTACATCTTTTGGCGCGAAAAAGAAAGCGTCTCAGTGTTCAAACATCTACACAAGTTGACGCAATTATGTCAAGCTACATTATAAACAAGAAATAAAAGTGAAATACGAAGTAAACTTCTCTTTCTTTCCATCATTTTTTTTGGTGAGATACTATATGAAAAAAAAATCAGCAAAGAAAAGTTAATAGCATGCACTTAAGAGACATTATGGAAAGTAACCATAAAACTAAAATGAAAAAACCCCACTCTGCATGGATCAAATCCCTCTATATAATGTCAAAAAACTGAGGGCATGTAAACGAGAATCACAGGCAGTGCAGCAGAGCTGAAGACAAACAGCCCAACCTAACACCAAAAACAAAACCTAACAAGCATCTCTTCCTCAAAGAAAAGGCGAGGGGAGAAAAGAGAGCCATGGCCAACAACTGGAACCAGGCCAGAGCAAATGGTCAGCCCTTGTGTACATGGCAGCAACTCGTGCTCGTCTGCGCCGTGCAGCGTTTCGGCAAAAGGAACTGGCACACCCTTGCCCACAAGCTCCGCAAAATAAGCCCTCCCAGTGACTGCAGGCTCCAGTACCAAGAGCTCACCTCTCGCAGCTGCAGGCTCCAGTACCAAGAGCTCACACGCCGGTTTGCCGCCCACGGCCCCAGCCGGGACGAGGACTCCACCATCGAGGCCATGATTGATGAGTTGAAGCAGCTTCGAATCGCCGAGGTGATACGCGCTCGCATGCGAGGAGAGGCTAATATCGAGTGAGTCTCCTTTAGCGACGATTGATTAAGAAATGCTTGTTTGTATTTTTTTTTATTTTTTTTGTTGGACAAAGCGAATTAGTAATGCATGCTTCAATTGAGATCTAATGCTTTTAGCATTTTTTTCAGATCTTTGAAAGAAACCATAACTAGACTGAAGAAGGAAGCTGATCAAGATGAAAAAGCTGCGGAAGAGGTAAATGGAGAACCGGAGGAAGAATTGAACTTGGAGTTTGCCACTATATCAATTTCTAGTGGCAATGGTGAGTTGACAATTCAAGAAAATGAACCGATTCAAACCGTATCAGAACCCGTTCAAACCGAATCGGAACCTATTCAAAATGTATCTGAACCCGTTTTTGATTGTTTGGCAACTTTGAAATTATTGGACTCGGTGAGTCAGGACGAATTTTTGGCTAATCCGAATGGGGCTTCAACAAGTTACGACGTGCCAAATCGACGTCAAGAGGAGGGTACTAATAGGGTATCAGCGCATCATCGGGCGATGGACCGATGGAGCATTGATATGTCTCAGACGTTGGTTAAATATTTGGAATTCATACGGGCCCAAAATTGTGGCTCGGTGTTCGAACATCGACTCCCTGTCCAGGTAATTTCTCTACTTGTTTCTACATATTTATTTCTTTTTTTCAATCTTGTCTTCCGCAGCAAATAATTAAGTTGTCAAGTGCATGCAACAAGGGTTTTAATGTCACTTTGTCATTTATTTGGAAAGTTACGGTCACGCTTTGTTGTACTTTGAAAGTTTGTTATTTAGTAGTTATTTAGTAGACTATCATTTATTATCAGCAATAATACTCAAAAGTTAAGGAAGTCATTGTTCAAGACTTCTTGACCATAATTATATTTCAAATTAATACTATGAGGTTTCTCTATATGCTCTAGTATTAAATATTTGGAAAGAGCTAAAGATTCATGCAAGATGTGTATGTTCTTCTTTTGTATTGGAGTACCAAAGTTGTGAAATGTTTTTTGGAATAATAACAATTTATGATTTAGCTCAAGATTCAATTCTTAATTAATTCTACATATTCTATATCCTGCAAGCATCATTTATGTAGTAATTAATCGACTACTGTATAGTGCCACACCGTTCATGCCGTGTGCTTCTGTTTAAATGAATTGCTAATATGATGGAGTTATATTTGACACATACTTCCGTCTAATGAAAATGATCGATACTTCAATAAAACTATTACTAAGTAAATTTTTTACTGTCCTCCGAGTTGTTGGAAGATACTTACAGTCCCTCTAGCAATAACTATAATAACGGATAGAGATACATGTCCTACTGAAGTGCATACCGCTTTTTTCCGTGAAATCTATATAATATATAGTAAGTGAAGCGAGAACGACATTGATGAATTTTTTGTGCGACACATTATCGCTTCTTTATATGACACGTCATCATATCCTTATTTTAATATTAATTAAATTCTATATTAATATTAATTTAATTTAGAAACTAAATTTAATCATTCTAAAATTCTACCTAATCAATCTACTAATCTATCAAGACCTCTTTTTGATAATTATGTCCTTAAAATTTAAAAACTAATTTTAATCATTTTAAAACTCTACCTTATTATTATACTAACTCATTAGGACTTATTATTGACTATGTCATCTTCAAAACTATTCTCTAATGTGAATATAAAAACTAATACTTTGATTTAGAAGAAAAAATTAATTTAAAAACTAATTCTAATCACTTTAAAACTCTAATTTATTTTGACATTTATGTCCTTAAAAATATTATATCTTCAAAACTATTCCCTAATATGAATATAAAAACTCATATATATATATATATTTGTGTGTGTGTGTGTGTACATAATGAAAATAGTACTTTTGATTTAGAAAAAAAATTGATGTTACAATTAAGATTAAACAACTTACGAGACTTATAAAAAAATAATTTAACAATTGATTTGAATATTGATAAGTACCTTATTTTTAAATTTGATTAATTCACAAGAATAATGAGGGTTGTATCATTTAAAAATTAATTTAAACATTTTAGAACTCAAACTAATCAATATACTTACTTATTATGACTTAAATTTGACTATTGCATTCTTAAAACCACTCCACTCTTTAATATGAATATAAAATTTATATATAAAAAATGAAATAACATATTAGATTTAAAAGGAAGAAAATAACATTATAATTGAGTTATAAATGTACTGTTATTATTCATATATATTGACATATACATAATATACATACGATAGTCATCGTTAAAAATAAATAATTTGATATATATATATATATATATATATATATATATAATTAATTATGTTGTGATGAATGTAGACTAAAACTTAGATTGAAAACATTATTATATATGAAGATAAATCTTACTTAGTAAGCATGGTTATTGTATACTTTATAAAATCTTGGTTGAATTTCTTTCAACAATTTCCTTACTACGACGTTTTGAATTATCCTATATAGTCATGTTGGTTAAACTTTTTAAACTTTATGTAGTTAGCTCATACACCGATTATTATTTTCTCTGTATACTTTGTTGTTGGATTACATTTTCTTTTAAAAATGGCACATCATCCTTACTCAATTAGTCATGTTGATTATTAACTTTGGTTAATCACATGCTATAAACAAATATATGGACCAAAATTTTCTCTATCAAAATTAAATTAATATATAATTAATGTTATAGGAAACCCATTCAAAGGTACAAATTATTTTTAAAAGATACTTAGAGAATAATGAAAATATCTTTTGCAATAGCAAATTAATCTCAATATGTTTTATGTTATCGGTTTACTTTTTTTTTTTGTGTGTACTATATCATCTTTTAGCTTTTGTTCATCTATGTAGTTACTAAATCAGAATTAGCAAATATGCACAATGACATTACTTATTGATAATTCACTAGAAGGGATAATTTATTTTATCACAAGAAAGACGTTCCAGCCAAAATTAAAGTAACTAGCTTTGATGAAATAATTATAAAATTATAAAATTATGTAATATATTATATTATTATACATTTCAAAACTTCTAAAATAAATTACTATTAGTAAACCATCCCGTGCTTGGCATGAGATTCTGGGCTAGTAATGAGTAGAGATACATATCCTACTGAAGTGCATACCCATTTTTTCCGTGAAATGTGTGTATCGGTACCGGCACCGTCTCGAATTTATCATCAATTATAATCATAAATAAGACCCATTTATAAGCGAGCTAAAATTATCTACTTATATTTTCTCTCAAGGTTCTTTTAGAATAAACTGTTCGTTCTTTTTTTTTTAACAAGGGAACTGCAATGATAGCAAATAGAAGAGGGCTTACAAAGTGCGTGTAGCACTTAAGAATACACGCTTAATATATACACACAAAATCTTAAACATCAATAACACACTTAATATATACACAAGAGCGAAGGTATCAGTCAAAAGAAAGCACCAATGCCGTTGCTACAGCAGTTGCAGTAGTCCACACTTTTCGTCTCAACAAAACAATACTGATTATGGCTTAGTCTATCTTTGCTTCTGACCATGTAATACTTAAGAGTAATTAAATCCTAAACTGTTTGTTACTGATTATGGCTTAGTCCATCTTTGCTTCTGACAATGTAACTCTTAAAAATAAATCCTAAGCTCTTTATTCTTATACAGCTTGAATTACCCATTTTCCAACTAAATTGTTTTGGAATGAGTTGTTTGTTTCCATACAGTGACATTAGGAGTAAACAACTTATTCAATTGAATTATCTCATCTAGAATTATTGCTTTTCAACTATCTCATTAGCGTGTTCCTATAAAAAAATAAGTTTTTTGTTTAAGAATAACATCCTTAAGTTCAAGAATAAGCTTTAGCGCGCGCGCAAACGGAGAATTGTGATGAAGACTAATAACTTACCGGGAAAGATTTTATAGATTGTAATGAGTATATAATGTGGTAGAGGCTTCATGGGCTTTGATCGATATAATGGAACCCATGATTTTTTCCTATTCAATTAGTTTATATGGCCAATTTACTAAACTTTCCAACAAAAATTTGTAACTTTACATTTTTTTATTCCGATACAAAACACAATATTTCAGTTCATATTTGCTTCTCGACAACTATCACATGTACTAGCTAGTACAACAGGTACGATACAGTATTTTAATTGGTACGAAGATGTAGAGAAATACTGTATCAGTAGAAGGTAAAAGTGTTAAGTACGGACCGGCTAGTATCAGTGGGGTATTGATAACTATGTGACCAAGCGCCATTTTAAAATTTCAGCTAAAATCGTTAACAAAAATGTCACTAATTGTATACATCGACCACTAATAGTTGCCACTTAAAAGTTGTGAACAAAATTGTCACCAAATATATAGTCATATGAGGAAGTTATAGCTATATTTCTTCTACCTTTTGATGTTAGTTATATGTCTCTTTTCAACATTGCTTAGATTGTCCGAGGTATATATCATTTGAGCAATCAACATTGCTTAGATTGTCCGAGGTATATATCATTTGAGCAATCAACATTGCTTTGACTGTATGATTAGTGTCATTGTGCAAAGCAATCACGCGTAACTACGTGCATGTTATTCTAGGAAACGGAGGAATATGCAAAAAGGATTCGGCAACACATGGATCTGCAAATCATCGAAAAAAGGCTGGAAGAAGGTAACTATTTGCAATCTGCCCACAGCTTCTTCCGTGATCTCCTCCTCCTCTGCACCAACGCCATTGTGTTCTTTCCATACACCTCTCGCGAGCACACAGCAGCCGTTCATCTCCGGGAGCTTGTCCACATACTTAGGTCCGAATCAACCTCTGCATCCCAAAACGATGTAGAAGGAGAGGTGCCTCTGTTGGGTTTGTGAGTTGAGTTGTTTGAAAAACAACTCACTCTTTTGTCGCACATTGTTTGGAAGCGGGTTTTGAAAAGGGTTTATAAGGACAAAAGTGCTTTTACTTTATATTTGGTAGTAAGACTAGAGTGTGCTAGTCTCCATGCTACCCGCGTGAGAGTGCGCGAGTTTAGGCGCGTTATTAGGCGCACTTAGCAAAAAACGTGATTTATTCTTAGAAAATATTTTGTATTTTTAAAATAGTTTTATTGAAAAGGAGTGTGATTTATTTAAATTCAAATTTTGATTTATTCAAAAATTCATTTCTGGCAGTTATTTTTTAACTGTTACAATTGTTTTGATTTCCCAACAGTTGTGTCTGTCCAAAATTCATACCTTGTCAGATTTTTATAAATACTTGATTTTCAGTTCTTTCAAGATACTGATTTTGAAAATTTCGAAATCTTTTCTTTTTGCAAAATTTCTATAGCCAAAACGTACATTACTTCAAAGAGAATTCCAAGGGAATTTTTGATTTTGCTGTTTACAGATTCCTATTGACTTTGTTGTATCCTGGAGGATTATTTGTCACTAACTCATCAGCAAACTCGTTTTCGCGTGAGAACAAATAAAGCCTTAAAAAAGCGATCATGCGCCTCAAAGTCTTCATTTAGTGATTCCGATTCCCTCAAATTCTCAACAGCCTCGTTGGGTTGTTGTCTGTCGATTATTTGCAGAAAATTACGAACGGGGTGCACGAAAAATGGATTGTAGAGAACATTCCAAAGCCTTGTCTCTGACTGAAGTGGCAGAAGAGGTTCAAGGACAGAGAAATGAAACAAGGAGAAGTTCACGGACAAGCAACAAGATGAAAGGTGTTGTATTAGTGTCTGATGATGACGATATAGAAGATGAAGCAGACAAAAAAGAAAGCACAAAGAAAATGCATCGCAGTGAACAGTACAAAGACGTGTCTGTGACCGAAGTGACAGAAGAGGTTGTTCAAGTACAGAGAAATGAAGCAAGGAGAAGTTCAAGGACAAGTAACAAGATGAAAGCCATTGTGATAATGTCTGATGATGACGATATAGAAGATGAAGCAGACAAAGGAGAAAGCCCAAAGAAAAACTTGTCACTTGTTAAAGTTAAAGAAGAGGACTATAGCGATGAGGACTACGAACTGGAAGAGGAGGAGAAAAGGAGCAGTAGAGGCCGTAGTAAAGAAAGGAGAGGAGATGCTAGAAGAGGAAGAGAGCGGTGACGTGGTGGTAGTACGAGTGGGAGGAAGAGGGGAAGGCCGCGGAAGAGACCGGAATCGGCCAGCACGCCGGAGCCTCGGAAGAATGAAAGAGACGATGGCCATCACTAAGGCCGAGGCTACGAAGAGGACGAGGCAGCGGTCGAGGAAATATTGGCATCATTATGTAGCTTAATTATGTAGCTTATGGAGATGCATGCTGCACCCAAAAGAAAAAATAATATTGGCTATGTATGGTTGGTTATACTTCATCTGATGTAATGGCAGACAATTATGAATTGTTATATTTTGTGCGAGTAATTTGCAAGTGATAGTCATCCAGAAAATTTGGTTAATAGTATTTGGCTAAACTAGAAGAATGTCGCTAAAGATCATTGATGCCAGTTTTGACAACAACTTTAGCAGCGAAGTTTGAAACTGTTTATTTGTTGTCGCTGGGGTATTATCACAGAACCCACTGAAAGCGAAAGGTCGGAGAATTTCAATACGGCAGAATTTTTTTTTTTAAAATTGCTTCTACCCAATGTAAAATTGCTTCAGTGTTCTTCTTGTGGTAGCACAAGAGTGTCTGTGAGAAGGGAGGTCAGTCGGCGTAAGAGGAGCAATGTTTTTCACAGGAGTGCTTGTGAGAAGGAAGGTCGGTTAGGGTAGGAGCATTATTTTTTTTGTTTATTTATAGCACTATTTGAAGCGTGAGCGGGTGGCACGCGGTTGCATTGGTTCCGAAAACATGCGGGTACATGATAGTGTGGAGTATTTGAGAGGGCATTATTGTGATGAAAACGTGTGTAGAAACCTTTGAAGACATTAGCCTTCTAAGGTAGAGAGAATTCCTAAGAGTTGGTCTATAAATGAAAATCCTATCGACTAACACTAGAAGGATCAATTTTCTTTTGGTTAATATATAGAGTAGAATCATAGTATTCATAATAACCAAGAAGCCTCGGTTACAAGAGCAGAAGGGTTCTTAGAACTGAACATATGTTGCCCCGTAGGATCCAGGACGCGTGTCGATAATTAGTCTAAGGTTTTAAAGTCATTCCGGCTCTTGATCTACCCTAGCTAACATAAAACCGACATCAACAATATTTGGCCCAAGCTTTAACGGCAATTTTGAGGGCCTTTCGATTGGTCTTGCTCCCTTGAAACCTGTGACACCAAAATCAAATGTGCACCTTGGCAATGTAGTGCTCCTCGATAGCTTTCCAATGGTGCATAGATCACCTCAACTCAATACTTTACGGTTGCTAGAAATTTACAGCAATGATGAAAGGAGAAAGTAGTATGTTGCTAAAGTGTAAGTGGGCAGGTAGTTGAGACGTGTTGGAACTACTGATAAGATTGCTTTCCCATGTCAATAGTGGAGTCGGGTAATGTGGGGTGATATCTGTAAGAAGTAGGTTGTTGATAGAGTCTTTAGGAGTTAGTTTAAATTTATTCTATTTGCTTCTATTTAGGAGTCCTTCATGTACCGTGAGTGAGCAGAGAATTTTAATTCAACAATTGCCTTGGCAATTTGGGAGGCTCGGGTCCCTCGAAGTACCTATTTCCTTCTGTTTATTCTTCCCTTCTTTGGCATTTCTTCTGTCAAGATAGGTAGAAATAGACAAAAAGGAGAGAAAAGAGAGCTCCGAAATTTAACATGCGGCAATATTCTGGGACATTTGAGCTCATCTATTCATCATATGCGATCCAATAGCCATTTACGTGCAAAATGGCATCAGACTGGGTTAGCCTGAGGAACGGCTTCACCGTTTGGAGACAAAAAGCTGAAAGACATCACGGAGAAAATCCAGAAAATGATATCACGAATATTCAACACTCGGTTGGACAATGTTACTAATGTGAAAGAGCATGGTGAGGCATCACACAGCCCTAGACAAAGAAGTGATGCAAACATCGAGAGTAGAGGTGAAAGCTCACGCACTTACCTTCGTAAGTTGGTAAAGTTGGACTTTCCAAAGTTCAATGGAGACAAAGTGCCAACTAGTTGGGTCTGTCAGGCTGATTAGTTCTTTGATTTCCATCAAACTCCTGATGAAGAAAAGGTACCCTTGGCTTCATTTAATTTGGAAGGTGATGCTCAGGTGTGCTATCAACTCATCAAAGGGGAGCAAGGAGTCATTTCTATGACGCTAGGGAAACAAGCACTGTACGCAAGAGGCGTAGGGATTTTTCTAGCAATAATTGATTATGGATTTGAATATAATTTCTTGGAACGTACGGGGACTCAATAATCAAAGTAAGAGAGCCTTTATTGCAGTTACCATAAAAGGTTGGAAGGCAGATATTATATGTTTGCAGGAAGCCAAGTTGAATGTTGTTGATTCATTTATCATTTCATCCTTATGGCATGGAAGGGATATTCAGTGGAATTTCATTCCAGCAATTAGAACTACAGGAGGTATAATATTGATGTGGAATGCCTCTTCCTTGATTGTCGGGGATATTCATCATCGTAAATACTCAATTTTCGTTTGCTTCTCTAATAGTCTAGATAAGTTTGATTGGGTTTTCACTGGTGTTTACGGCCCTAACAATGATGAATTGAGAAGAGAACTTTGGTTAGAATTGTCGGAAGTTCAGAAGAGATGATCCAAACCTTGGTGTGTGGGTGGCATTTTAACGTCATTCGATTTCCATTTGAAAATTTGGGAGAAATCAGTTACTCAGCTGCTATGGTGGACTTATCTATCTTTGTGAATGATGCTAGTTTGTTGGACTTGCCTCTAAAAGGGGCCAAGTACTCATGAACTAATAATCAGAGGAATTCGGTCAAGGTCAAATAGATTTTTATAACTGCAGATTGGGAGAATCATTTTAGGAATGTTGCTAAAAAAGCCTTACCACCAGTCATATCTGATCATGCTCCTATAATATTGAATACCAATTCTCTTCTGAAGCCAAGAAGTTATTTCAAGTTTGAGAATATATTGCTGGAAAAAGAGGGCTTCACAGATTTGGTAAAGAATTGTTGATCATCTTGCAACATTGAAGGCTGGCTGAGTTTTATGCTTCCCAAAAAAAGCTGAAATTCCTAAAAAAAAACAGCTCTGGAAGTGGAGCAAGGTAGAATTTGGCATCATGAATGCCAGAAAGGCTCAGATAATGAAAGAAATTGATTCATTGAATATCAAATATCAAAGACGAAGAGATAGTACTATCACATGAAGATTCGCAGAAAAGAATGAGTCTCCAATTAGAATTTCGTCAAATCACTAAGATGGAGGAAATCTATTGGAAACATAAGTCTAGGGAAACATGGTTAAAGCTAGGAGATGATAATTCTAGATATTTTCATATGATATCAATGAATAGGAGAAGAAACTTTATTTCGGCAATTTATGTTGACAACTCAAGGGTGGAGGATTTTGACACTATCAAATCCAAAGCTGTCCAATTCTATCATAATAAACTTACCAAACATTTTGAGCATCGCCCTTTGCTGGATGCATCCATTTTAATTCTATGTCTCCCAAAAAGGCAGCAAGTTTGAATCTCCTTTCACTGAAGAAGAAGTTTGGTCTACTGTAAAACAATGTAAAGTTGATAAAGCTCCAAGACCAGATGGATTCACTTTTGGCTTTATTCATGCGTGTTGGGATATTATTAAAGTTGATGTGCTATAGTTTGTTAATGAGTTTCATGGCAGGTGTCGCTTCGAGCCATCGTTGAATTCTACATTTTTGGTACTATTGCAAAAAAGAGAAGGGCCAAATGCCTAAAGGATTTTCGTCCAATAAGTCTTATGTGTAGTATGTACAAGATCATTTCCAAATTATTGGCTAAAAGGATTAGTACTATGATGAATGATATTATTTCTTATAGCCAGCATGCTTTCGTAAAAGGCAGACAAATATTAGATGTAACACTGATTGTTAATAAATGTGTAGACGAGAAACTCAAGAGGAAGCAACATGGTGTCTTATGTAAATTGGATATTGAGAAGGCTTTCGATCATGTCAACTGGAATATTTTATTTTACTTGCTGCGTAGAATGGGCTTGGGGGAGAAATGGGTGGCTTGTACTGGTTTTTGTATATCTTCTCCCTCTGTCTCCCTAAATATCAAGGGTGAACCCTCTGGATTTTTCAAAGGTTCCAGGGGCTTAACGCAAGATGATTCTATCTCACCATTTCTTTTCATAATTGTCTTGGAGGCACTAAGCAAGTTGATAGAAGGGGCTGTTCAATTGAATTGAATTCAGGGCTTCACAGTTGGCTCGGGTGCGGAGTCCATAATGGTTAGTCATTTATTATTTAAGATGGTACATTGGTATTTTGTGAAGATTCAATCGACAGTCTACGTTATCTTCATTTAGTCCTTTTCAGTTTTGAGGTAGTTTCAGGCCTTAAAATAAATTTAAGCAAAAGTTTGTAATTTCCAGTCGGCAACATTTTGAATATCGACAAATTATCAGTTGTGTTAGATTGCAAGGTGGGTCATTTTCCCACCACATATCTCAGTCTACCTATTGGATCAAGGTTCAAATCATCCACAATTTGGGACCTAGTAATCACTAAATTCGAAAGAAAGCTAGTAGGGTAGAAGATGAGATTTCTCTCCAGTGGGGATAGGCTTACATTATTGAAAAGTGTTGTGGGCAGTCTACAACTTATCACTATTTCCTATTCCTTCAAAGGTCAAGAATAAACTTCATCAAATTATGGGCAAGTTTTTATGGCAAGGTACTGAGGAGGAAAATTATAGATGATAGACACAGCAGCTCTTGAGACATGTAGTCGCTGCCAACTCCTTTTGAGCCTCATGGGTATGGGCTTTGGAGTGGATTTTGCCAAGTTTTTGCTTCATTTTGGAAAGCTGCTAAATTGGAGGTTGGTCCTGGCAATTCCATTTCTTTTTGGAACGATGTATGGTGCGCAAAACTTCATTAAAATCAGTATTTTATCATCTTTTCCTGCTCTCTAATGATTAAGAGAAAACTATTGCTGAGGTATGTCTAATGAAGGGTCAATCAATTGTATGGAATCCTACCTTTCCGAGAAGATTAAGGGGTCAAGAGGCTTGCCAGGTAAAGGCCTTCCTGCTGCTACTGTACAACTGCGACAATAATGGCAAGGAGTTGGACAAAATTATATGAACACTAGAATACAACAAAATTTTCTCGGTACGTTCTTTTTATAATTTGATTCATTCTGGTAATACAAGCCTTTTCCCTATAACGACGGTTTGGAATCATGTGCTTCCTCGTAAGGTCAGATTTTTTGTTTGGTGCACATATTTGAATAGTATTTTAACAATTGACAACTTTCAAAAAAGGAATTGGACTTTTGCGAATAGATGCTTTTTTTTTTCATGAAGAAGGGACCCGTAGACCATTTACTCTTGCTCTGCTCAGTGACACATACGTTATGGGCGGCAACTCTTTCACTAATTGGCTTGTCATTCACTTTTCCTAATTTTGTGAGAGAATTTTTGGTGGCTTGGAGAATGCAAGGTCTGTCAAAGTCCTTAAAACGTCTATGTACAACTTTTTGGGTAGCAATTTTCTGGTTACTGTGGTCTGAACGAAATGCCCTAGCATTCAGAAATGTGGCGAGATCTCCTTTATTGTTGCGTGAATTGTTCTTGAAATCTCTATTTTATTAGTATTCTATAAGGGGTGTTTTTGAGTCTATATCTTATATAGACTTTTGTAAGCTTTGGTCTCTTTAATTATTAGCAGCAAGCTTGTACTCTTTAGTTTTTGGTGTACCTCCTGCCTACCTTATTAATAAAAGTTACCCTTTCAAAAAAAAAATTTAAAAATTTCTTGGCCAACTTTTAAGGGAGAATTTTGTATGAGATATGGACCAACTCAGTTCAAAGATTTCTTGGCGATTTAAAGAAGTTGCAGTGTTTTAATTTGCTGCCATTACGCAATATCAAACTTAGTATCAACAGACATTTTATTCGAGCAGGGAAATTATCACAAGAGCAGCAAGTTGGTTATTTCATTAGTGGGCTGAAGAAATTTTTTAAAGTGGACGTGAAAGCTTACAAACCAACTTCCTGATCTTCTGCAACTAGTTTGGCTTGTCTAATGAATCTCAAATTTTTAATACCCGAATGAAGCACAGCCGGGGAGACAAAGAAGGTTGTTAGTAGCCCTTCGGGGTCGAATAGCTCAAACATGCCTACCAAATGATTATCGCCTGCAGAATTTAGTGAAAGAAGAGCCAACGGTTTGTATTTTAATTATAAGGAAAAATTTGCACAGGGTCATAGATGCATAAAATATTGCTCCTTTTAGAGGAAGCTAGTCGGATAAGGAAGATGAAGAAACGGTCACTGGTGAAGGTGACGCTGAAAATGAGCATAAAGGGGCAACTCATGGAATTTTCGTTGATGCAATTGCTAGTGCGAGAAATCCAAAAACTAAGGATTCAGGGAAAGATTGACAACAAGCTAGTAAATTTCCAATCGACTCAGGAAGTACCGACAATTTTTTTAAGAGCAAGAGTAGCCAAAAAAAATGGGATTGATTCCTAGCTTTAAAGGGGACTTTGAAGTGATAGTGGCTAATGGAGAAAAATTAGCAAGCTCGGGGGACGTTAAAAAGGGGTTCATATGGCTTTATAAAGGGTCCGACTAGCTTGTGACAGATTTCCTTTTAGTGCCATTAAAAGGATATGATACTGTGTTAAGAGCCCAATGATTAAGCACGTTGGGACCTATTGTATGGATTTTAACAAGCTATGCATGACATTCACTGTGGGCAAAAGAGAAGCTAAGTTGCAAGGCATGAGAATTCCAGAAAACAGAGTGGTGGATGAGGTTGAATTTCATAAAGAAACTTAAAGAAGAAAGGGTGGACACTTGCTACAGATGTTTTCATTATCTTTGGAAGAGGGAAGTGGACTATTGCTCCATCACATTCATGGGAATTACAAATCCAAAGATTAAACAATTATTGCAGTTCTTTGAAGATGTTTTTTGGGAACCGAAAGGAATTCCACCTGGTCGTACTCAAGACATCAAATTCCATTGAAAGAAGAAGTTGGACCAGTATTAGTATGAACGTATCATTATCCACACTACCAGAAGAATTAGATTGAAAGGAGCTGCTAAAATTGGTGTAGTGCATCCCAGCAACAGTCCATACTCGTCACATGTTTTGCTGGTTAAGAAATATGATAATTCATGGCATAGGTGCTTAGAGCAATCAAGTAATTGACTGTGAAATTAAAATTCCTAATGTTGATCAGTGTTATAAAAGGCGAGCCTTGGTGCGCGCCTAGGCGCAAGGCGCAACTAGGCGCACAAAGCGCGCCTCGCCTAGGCCTAGGCGCAGCGCCTTCAATAAGGCTCGCACCTTGTTGCGCCCAGGCGCTAGGCGCATAGCGGGGTGGGAGGCGCAAAGCTAGGCGCACGATGTGTAACCGTTCGATTTGGCTTCTTGTCTTCACGTGGACCGTTGATTTCTCTTTTAATTTTACCCTTTTTGTCTTTACCAAGTCAAAACACTTTTTTTAAGAGTAAAATATAAAACCTAACTAATTTGTTAGCGATAAAACACTTTTTATTGCTAATTGCTCACCAACTACGTTAACCTTTGTGTGAAAGCTATTGAAGACAGAGCACACATGGCTAAATTAGGAGACCTAACTGATTTGTTAGCTTCACTTTATATTGTTCATAAGGCCAAAGCTCAGTCTTGAGAAAAGATTTGAATTTTTAGTCCCTATATTATGCCGATTCCCATTGAGATCGATCTAATTTTTTAAAGCAGAATTTATTTTTATTGTTGGAAGCTTGTTAAATTAGAATGTTGGTATTTGAAACTTTCTCTAATGTTTAGAAGTTTGTTAATTGTCATGTTCTAAATTTTTTTTACTTAATTTTTTTTATTTAATGCACTTTTATTTATTTACTTTTATATATTTTAATTTTGCGCCTTGCTTCGAAAGGCGCATGCCTTGTGCCTTTAATAACACTGATGTCGCCTTTAATAACACTGATGGATTGTTGGATGAATTGCATGGAGCCACCTAATTTACCAAGTTCGATTTAAGATCTCTCTACCATCAGATTCAAATGAACCCAAATGATATTGAAAAGACGGCTTTCCGAACACATCAAGGCCACTACGGATATGTGGTAATGTCTTTTAAATTAACTAATGCCCCCTGCTTTTCAAGCAATATTGATGGATTCGATTTTCAAGTGCTATCTTTAAAAGTTTGTGTAGGTATTCTTCAACAATATATTAATTTATGACAACACTTTTGATCGAGGAGCACATGGAGCATATTAGGTTGGTGTTTTGGTTTTGACATCTCACAAATTGTATGTCAAGAAAGAAAAATGTAACTTTGCCCAAAGTAAGGTGAAATACTTGGGGCATGTTCTTAGCAAATAAGGAGTGGTCGTTGATCAAGAGAAAATTACAACCATGTTGACAGGCCAAAGCCACAAATTATCAAAGTTTGTTCGGAAATATGGTGGAGTCACAGCCCTTTTAACCAGAGTGTTGAGAAAATGATGTTTCATATGGGATCCACAAGCTTAAGAAGCAGTCAAATAACTCAAACATGTCATGACACGACCACCTTAATTGCTACTACCTGATTTTTTCAAAACCATTTAGCGTGATGCCTCTGGATCCGGAATTGGTGGAGTATTGATGCAAGCGAAGAGACCCATAGCATTTTTCAGCAAGCCTTACATTGTAAAAGTCTCCTTTTATCTACAGACCAAAAGAGCTTGAAATACTTTTGGGAGCAGAAAATCACGATGCTGGCTCAACAGAGATGATTAACAAAGTTAATGGCTTATGACTTCATTGCTTATGAAAGCAGAAGGGACAAAAAATGACCACGGATGCCTAATCAAGAGGCAAGAATATCAAGGTGAAAGTTTTATAGCATCATCACCAATTTCACATTGGTTGGAAAGCATCAAGGAAGAAGTTGAGAAGAGTCCAATTATGCTAGAGATCGTGAAAGGGTGAAAGTTTTGCACTATCATCACCTTACAAGGTTAAAGTCTCCTTTTATTTGAAAAATAGGATTTAGCTTCCAAAGTAATCCTCTCTAATTCTGACTATCTTAGAGGAGATTCATGCAAGTACACACAAAAGGTACCATAAAACTTTGCAGAGGGTTAGAGCAGTTTTTTAATGGAGTAACATGGGGAAGGATGTTGGTGACCACATCCGAGACTACGATACATGCCAACGTAAAAAATGGGAACATACTTACTTGTCGCCTTACTTTCAATCGCTTCCGATTCTTACCCAAGTATGGGTAGACATATGATTGACTTTATTGATGGATTGTCAAATTCAAAAGGTAAGTCCACTATCTTTGATGTGGTACATTGTCTATCAAAATTTGCTCAGTTTATCCCAATAGCTCATCCATAGAAAACAACATCACTGGCTCAAGTATTTTATTTTATTTTATAATATACTCATATTATATGGGATGCCACAGTCAATTGTGTACAACAGAGATCCACTTTTCACAAGCTTCTTTTGGAAGGAATTATTTCATCTACAAAGAACCCATTTTAATTTCTCATCAGCATATTATCCGCAGACGATAGACAAAAGGAAGTAGTAAACAAGACAGCAGAGATGTACTTGCGTTGTTTCTCTAGCAACCAACCTAGCAAATGGGTTAGATGGGATTCCATGGGTAGAGTACTGTTATTATACTAGCTCAGTGTCCATAATGCTACAAAGAAAACACCTTTTGGGGTTGTATATGGGTGCAATATACTCCGTCTTTGCTATCATATATTTCCAGCATAACAAAGGTTGATTATGTGGATGTGAAGCTTCAAAATTGTGACAAAGTGTTAAGGTATTAAAGGAGCAGTTAAGTGTTGTGCAAAACTGAAAGAAAAAAACTTATGATGCCCACCATTTTGACAGAAATTCTCAAATTGGCAATTATGTCAATTTGCGATTGCAGGCGTATCGTCAAGTTTTGATGGCTTTGCATAAGAACGTGAAACTATCTCCACGTTTTTATGGCCACAAAAGGTTATTCAGATAGTTGTCTTTGTTGCTTACGAGCTAGAATTGCCGGAGAAACCACGGATTCATCTGGTGATTCATGTCTCATGTTTAAAGAAAAAACTGGGTCTCAAGTTTCGTGAAGGATAGACTGCCGAGCTTGGTCGAAGATGAGGACATAATTTCAACAGCCCTCCAAGCTATACCTAATTATCGAGTACGTAAAAAGCGTGAAGAGGCTTTGATTCATCGGAAGGGACTTTCCCCAGCTGAGGCAACATGGAAAAATTGGAAGATGATTAAAGAGCGATTTTGAGAGCTAACCCTTGAGGACAAGAGTGAAATTTAGGGGGATGAGATTATATGTAATTATTTGGGTGTTTATTTTAATTGTACAAATTCAACTTAAACAAGAAATAGCCCGAGTCCTGGTAGGATTTAGGATAAGTGGGCAGGTCCCATGTCAGTAGTGGAGTCAGATAATGGGGGGGGGGGGGGATATCCCAAAGAAGTAGGTTGTTTATAGTCTTTAGGAGTTAGTGTTCTTGTACTTGCTTCTATATATCCTTCATGTACTGGGAGTGACTAGAGAATTTCAAATCAACGATTGTCTTGGCAATTTGGGAAGTTCAGGTCCCTCGAAGTACCTATTTTCTTTTGTTTCTTCTTCCCTTTTTTGGCATTTCTCCTATCAAAATAGGTAGAAATAGACAAAAACGACAGAAAAGAGAGCTCTGGTATTTAACATATTGTGGGGACATTTAAGTTCATGCATTCATCAGACTAGTTAAGGGATCCGTGCAACGCACGGGGCGTTCTTTAATTTCTCAAATATTGTCTAATATTTATTTCTATAGATATTTTACAACAATTAATTTCCCTACCTTTCTAAAAATATATTTTATAATGTGTTTTTATAGATTTTTTATAACTGGTAATGTTTGAACTGTAAGTAAGAAATTTACTATATAGAAGATTGCCTTTGAATAGAACTTTTGAAAAATAAGAATTATAAAAGCATACCTTAACAACAAAGGTAGAATGCATGATTTAATATGATCAGTTTTTACTCACAAATAAGATGTGAACGTTACAGTTACAAGTCTTATAGACTTATGATGCATTTTCATTAACGTTTCACGACGACATATGACAACAATCTCGTACTACTATTTAACTGAATTTAAACTTTTTAGTCTAATATTTGGAGCTTTGTAGATATAATCATTAATATGTATCAATGATATATCTGGAACCAATATGATTAAAAAAAAGCCAGTTGTTTGTACCATCACTTTCACTTTCGATTTTTTGTGAGTTTAATAAGATGTGAACGTTACAATTAAAAGTCTTATAGACTTAAGATATATTTTCATTAACGTTTCGCGACGACATATGACAACAATCTCGTACTACTATTTAACTGAATTTAAACTTTTTGTAGATATAATCATTGGTATGTATCAATGATATATCCGGAACCAATATGATTAAAAAAACCAGTTATTTGTACCATCACTTTCAATTTTTTGTGAGTTTAATCTAATAAAGAGTGTTATAACTTATTTACTGGTAGTGTATATGAACCTCTCAATCTTCCTATAAGCATAAATGTCAAATTCACTCACCTTTTTTCTTCATGAGAAACTCTGTGTATGTTATTTGTCCCATGCATAATAAAAAGGAAAAATAGCTTTGAAAGTGTTTTTATCTATACATAACTTATTAAAGTGTTGCTAACATGACTTAATAAAAATACCATTAAAATATTAGATTAGTGTAGCCAGGGGCTAGAAAGTGGTTAACCACAAAAATATCGTCTTGCCTAATTAACAAAACTTTAAGGAATCAGAATGTGAGACCAAAATCAAAATCGAAAGATACAAGTCATTCTAGGGAAAAAAAATTACTGCTTCTAGTCCTGGAAATAATTTATGCACCTTCAAGTTGTTGTATTTAAGTTCATCACTTGTCTGCATAAGATTCTCGTCGTAACCCGTCTATGAATGCAACACTAACACTACCTCCAACTACCTTAATTAGCGCTATCATTGCCACTACAAATGCAGTTACCTTCACCATATCATAACTTTTGCTCGTCATTACACTTTCATGTTTCTATCGTTAGCTTTTTTAGGTTCATCACTTGTTCAATCCAGTTTAGATCATAACTTATCAATCAGTACTGTAATATAAATTAATATTATCTCGAAACACTTTAGTGCTACCGCTACAACAACTCTGACAACAACCATCACCTCTTGCACTACCACCGTTTAGTTATGACTATCACTACCACAAGCATCAACATACTACACGTCAACATCACTACAACTACATGTTGTCACTACATAATTCAAATCTCACTACCAACATTCTAATTCTACCACAATAATTATCACTATCGTAATTAGCATGACTGATCACTCGCATAATTGCATATATTACTACCCTCACACTCTCACATCTATCACACTGACATTTCGTTATACCATTACCATCCTGGGTGCCCTGGGGCCACCCAGGCTTTCTCTTTTTGTAGTTATTTATGAAGGGTACAAGATTCTTATAACTAATTTATCTTTTCGTCTCTTTTATTCTACAAACTTATTCTCAGCTTGTCACAAATTATTCTTCAATCGATTTTAATTTTTCTTGGAGATCCAATATAATTGGTTCTAAATATTTTGTTCATATTGTGCGTAACATGTTAGATTTTAAGAAAATTGGTGCCAAAAGATGAAAGTTACAATAAAACTTATGGAGAAATAAGATTTCATTAAAAAGGAAAAAACATATCAAAATAAATAGGATGATGTTTTGCATAGCTAAAAAATTGAGGTAAAAACAAAAATATACGCTATGAAAAGCTTACCTTTTAATTTGTAAAGATTAATCATTAATTTCATACATGATTTGTGTTGTTTACATTTGCGAGATTTTATTTTATTTGTTTTAAGTATTTTTAAGAAGTTAGTAGTCCAAAATGAAGCCTTTTTCGATTATGTAGAGCTTTAACAGAAGTAGATTTGGTTTTTTAATTTTATAAGATTTAAAAGTCGGGTCAATGATCATACTAAAGAATTAGTAAGTAGGGTATGATTTTCGTATTTTATATTTTTGAGATTTTATATTGTTATTTTAAAGTACTTTTGAGATTTTAATAATCAAAATTAAAGCCTAATGTAAAAGTATATTGATTACGTAGAGTTTTAGAAGGTTTATCTTAATTTTATAAAGTTTAAAAATATTGCATAAATTATACCTACGAATTTTTTAATAATAAATTAAAGTAAAGAGTTAAATAGAGTAGAAAAAGAAAAGAATATCAAAACAAATAGGATTCTTGAATCTTGGACTCTAAATAAAGAGACCAACTAAGTTAGGGGACTACCATATGCAAAGTTGAAGTAGGTAGAGTTTTAGAATGTGTATAATTAGTTTAGTTTTATAAAGTTTAAAAATATTGCATAAATTATACTTATGAATTTTTAATAATAAATTATAGTAAAGAGTTAAATAGAAAAGTCGAGCCAATGATCATACTAAAGAATTAGTAGGAGGGTATGATTTTCGTATTTTATATTTTTGAGATTTTATATTATTATTTTAAAGTGCTTTTGAGGTTTTAATAATCAAAATTAAGGCCTAATGTATAAGTATATTGATTAGGTGTAGTTTTAGAAGGTGTATAATTAGTTTCTTAATTTTATAAAATTTTAAAATATTGCATAAATTATACCTACGAATTTTTTAATAATAAATTATAGTAAAGAGTTAAAGAAAGTAGAAAAGAAAGAATACCAAAACAAATAGGACTCTTAAATGTTATATATCTAATTCAAAAGAGTTGAATTCTAAATAAAGAGACCAACTAAGTTAGGAGATTAGCACATGAAAAGTTGGAGCTTATGTGTTAGAAGGAAAAGGTTATTAAAAAGTCTTGTCGCAAAGATAGAGTCCCAAAAATCAAACTTGTCGCTATATAGGGTGTAGAAGGAAGATTCTTCTAACCGAGGTGACCTATTCTACTCTTTGTTTTGACTTCATTCTATCTTCTGTAGCTCCCAAAGAGAGTGACACTGCAACTTAGGGATTGCAATTTAAATCCGATCCGGCGGATATCCGCTCCGCCCCGTACCCGCCCCGGTTTAATATAATACTAATCCTAAATTATGTGCAATCACAACCATCCATCCAGTAGTATATATATGCTCCAAAATCAGAAACCCTACCTTACCTTCATTTTCTCTCAGACTCTCTTCAGTCGCCGTCCCTCTTCTCTCCCCACACCGTCACCTCCTCCTCACCACCAAATATCGTCCTCACCATCGCCCCCCCCCCCGGTCACAAACAGCCTCACCACCGAATATCGTTCTCACCGTCACCACCTCCAAGGCCACAAACCACGTCCACCGGTCTTCCGTCCACTGCGACCACTATCTCAACAATTAGATTAGAGATTATGCGCCTTAAATGGTGCAAAGAAGACCGGTGGCGGTCGAGTTTGCATGTTTCTCCTCTTATTCATCTGATTTACTTCACTTTTACAGTGTGAAAAAGTTACAAAAAAGGTTGATATCTCCGATTTCTACTTCAACTTGTCGAAGAATGTTGCTTTTGGGGCTTGGGAAACCGAAACGAAGAGAACTGAAAAGCGACAAGAGGAAGTGAAAGTTCGCGGACCAGAGAAAAGTCGAGACGTGTAAGGTCTTCAATCAGAAAGAAGTCCTCCAATGATTACCATGCGTCCAAAATCTATAAGTGAGAGAGATGGGCATCAAGGTGATGGGTGATAATGGTGAGTGTGTGTCGGCTGTGCCGTGGGTAGGGGTTGCTCAGAGTGGTTGTGGCTGCGAGTAAGGAAAGAGCGGGGCGGATCGGGGAGGGGTCGGGTTTCCTAAATTACCTTAGGATCGGGAATGGTATTCCCTGCTTTTGAACCGGCACTGTGGCGGGCCGGGGCGGAGTGGGATTTCTGAACTAGCGGGGCGGGTTCGGATTTAACAAGATCTGCATCCGACCGGCCCCATTGCCATCCCTACTGTAACTACAGACCTTTGAGCAAAAATAGGCGTCCACAGCTGAATTCACCACAAACATGAAAGCTGCATATTTCATCTTTCTTACCATTATGTTACCAGCTTCCAACTCCGATGATTCGCGACCCAACCATATTCACCTTCTCATGCCACACTTCGGCCACCGCCTGCCAGAAATCAACTGCCTGAGCTGGCGTTTGGCCTTGGAAACCGACAACGTTCGCGACTGGGACGTGGTGCCGGAAGCGTGTGAAGACTATGTTGGTCGCTACATGCTTGGGAATCAGTACCGCGACGACTGCAATGCCGTAGGAGATGCTGCTTTGGGGTATGCTGCGAGCCTAAAACTTGCCGGAGACGGCAAGGACATGTGGGTGTTTGATATCGACGAGACTGCGCTCTCGAATCTGCCTTACTATGCTAGATCTGACGTTGCCTTCGGGTAAGATTTTCCACCACTTGGTTTATTTCGTTATGGCTAAGGTCTCAAGCATTAGATTAGACAGTGACATTTTGTGGATATCAGTTCCCAATTAATTTTTTAGCGAGGCGTAAGATGATGGATATCAGTTCCCAATTAATTTTTAGCGGCAAACAAGGCATAAAATGATGCTTATCGTTTTTTCAAAAAATTTTGTTATGTTATTTTCATTAATAGTTGTGAATTCAAAAAGGTATGGTTCTTTAAAGTGTGAGTTTAGATTTAGTTTCTAAATTAGTCTCTCAAAAATTACTTTTGTGACATTTTCTTATAATCCTTTGTAAACATCTTTTGCTTCGAAACTTTTTACCTACGCTTTCACTAAGCTCCACAGGCATGTTGCAATAAAAAAAATTCTGGCCACTACCTAGATTGTAGTCAGATATATACTTACAACCCCCTCACATTGTAACAATTAATCGTTATACAATAATTTTAGTGGCTTTTATTTAGTGACGCTAAGAAAACGCTGTTAAAAATTGCCGCTAAATGTGTTAGCCGACAAGCTACTAAATATATTTAACGACCATCAAATATCGTTATATGGGATTATAAGAATCTTTCGACAACTCGAATAGCAGTAAATACTTTTGATTGCAACAAACTCTTTTAATTTGCATGATTGGTCATAATTACACATTTAACAGAAAACAAAACCAATTTCCTAAAAAAGGTTAAAGTTGCCATAACTGAAGTTGCCTGGAACTACAATTGTCCAAACTTGTGGCATTCATGCACAGGTGCATTCTTGAGCTAGTATTTTATGTAGTCGACAATTAATCAAGTAATTATTGCATGATATCAGACTCTCAGTCATCTAAATTCGTTAAATTAAAAGGAATGAGCGATTAAAGAAAACAGGATAGTTATACATCAGATTCAAGATTTTGCAACTCAAATTGTTTATTTTTCTGAATTCAGGGCAAAGAGATATAACAATAGGACAAAGTTTGGTGAGTGGATCCAGGCAGGAAAAGCACCAGCGGTGCCTGCAGTTCTTAGCCTATACAACCAGTTGATTTCTCTGGGATTTAGGATTGCCTTTATTACGGGATCATCAGAATTATACAGAGAATCAAGAGCTTTCAATCTGACGAATGCTGGTTACCGTTCATGGGAGGAACTCATATTTAAGTAAGGAGTTTATGTGTTGAAAACATTTTTGAAAAAATGACCAACAAGGGCATCAAAGAATATGTAACATTATTTTCACTATTCATCGTTAATAAAAATTTCATAATAAGACTCTACATTATGATTATTTCTTCACCCTTTTCTATATTATCATATCACTTATAGATATTTTTAGGTATTTGTTCAGCTTTACTTTCTATTTAGTTTTGCAGTAAGAATAGTGAAGCCCTGAAATGAATAGACTAGAAAAAAAAAATGTGAGTGTATAATTTTGTACTTTTGTTGGTCAAACTTGTTTTTTCAGATGTTTTTAAAACCATAAACTAACACTTTTTGTTGTTTCCTGGAAGTGTTTTAAACCTTTTGTCAAACACCACATAGCCCTATTTTAAACGGTTTAAAACATGTTTGAACATGTTTGACCTCTCGGATTTAATCTCAAAAATCCTCTAAGCAGGTCTTCTTCCTTATAGTCATAACAAAGTAAAAATTTCAGCACCCAGAGAATGCCGCGTTGTTGTTGAAGCAAAGCAAGCAATAAGGTAGTGTTTAAAACATTTTTTTTTATTATTTTTTGTTCAATTTTGAAAACTTGAAAAAATATTGCCGTTTGATAGACACTTTGGTTTTTTTTTTCTCCCAATTTTCAAAATGGGCCTATTTTTGAAAACTATATTTTGGAGTTTTAGTATTTATTTATTATATATATTTCTTGAGTTTCAACTTTTATTGGAGGCATTTTATGTCTCTTTTTTTCTTCAATCTTCATCACCAACACTTACAACCCAAGAATACCAAATTAAACCAACAACATTAGCAACCACCATACCCATTGATTGCGACCACCACCACCACCACCACCAATGATCAGCACCCTGAACATCAAGCTACAAACACTGCCAAAGATCATAGCCAATTGTTGATTTGCCACCATCATTGATCGACACACACGAATACCAAACTTGCCAACACCGTCAAGGGATCATAGTCACTGACCGTCGCCACAACCACCATTGACCAACACCTACAAACACTGCCAAAAACCATAGCTACAGATAATCACAACCACCACTGACCAATACCGCCGAACACTAAACTCTCTAATATTGGTCACCACCACGACACCATCACTCCTCTATATCCAAATCACGATTACACCGAGCACCATTGTCCCTACAACAAACATCACCAAAAGATTTCATCCATCGATTAGTCCTTATGTCTTTAATTTGCCGAAGGAAATTCTAAACCAATCAAACCATTTACACAATCAAACCCTAATTAAACCAATGAAGCCCTAATTCGCAAGTTAGTGTGTTACTGGCATAGCAATAGTTAGACGGTGACAGAGGAGATCGATGTGTTAGTCATGGCGGGGCGGTTCTGGTTGTTATAAAACTCATAAGTAACTGTAAAGTATTGAAAAATGAAAGAAAAGAGAAGAGAGGGGAAATATGGGGAAAAAACTAAGAAGAACCAAAAGTAAAAACCAACTATGTAAAACTGTATCAAACAACCCATCAGTTTTGTGAAAAAAGAAACCCAAAGAGGATTTGATTTTTATTTTTTTTGAGAACAAAAACTGAAAACCGATATAGATTTCAAACAAAGTTAATGTGCTTTTGCTTTCATGCAACAACTAGCTTCATTGTTATTTGTCAAGATCTGATGCCAGAAAGCTAGAAAGTTTTTCTCGGAAAAAAAAAAACAAAGTAAATAATTGATGTGATAGAAAACAAAAACCGGTTTTCCTTGTCATGTTCGTTCTAAAAAAAAGAATCATAGAAATGAAAACTTGTTTGTTTGTTTGTTTTTTTTTTTTGCTTCCGAATGCCAAAGATTTGGTTTTAGGAACATAATAATAATAATAATAATAACTAAACGTTTTCTCTACTTTTTTTTAAGCAAAATTAACTGAAGTATATGTCACTTTTTGTATTGTTACGAATGCGGGAGAAGTGAGGTTTATCATACACAAACGAAAATTATACTTCGTACTTGAAGAAACCCTTGTTATTCAACATATTATAACGAAAGTAAGAGCAGAAGGTTTAAGTTAATGAAGACATCTTTATTATTATAGTACCTTTTTTTCCCCAAAATCTTGTAAACAACATTTTTGATAAAGTTGATTGTTTATGGGAAAGTCATAAAAATGGATCCACAACTTTCTTGCTAAATGAAACCTCGAAAATGCAAGATATCTTACTTTTCCTCTTTATCTTTTACCTGAAAAAGTAACGTTTTGCCTATCTTTTCACTTGAAAATTTGAAATGTTCTCTTCATCACTTTTTTGAGAAAATACACAACTCTTTTATGCACGAAAGAAAATTTTAAACATGGAAAACTAGTGACGCCCCACCTCATGATTCAACAGAATAACATAATTAAACTAAATTTAAGAAATTATATTGTAAACCATCCAAACAGAATAAAGAATAGCACTTGACATTGTGGTTTGGGTGCAGGTCTATAGCAGAAAGGGGAACGAAACCAGTGGTATTCAAATCCAAGAAAAGGAAAGAGCTGGAACAAAGAGGTTGCAGAATCCTTGGAAACATGGGAGACCAATGGAGTGATTTGATTGGGACTAATGTTGGCAACCGCACTTTCAAGTTGCCCGATCCAATGTATTACGTTAGTTAAATGAATCCGTCTCTGGCCCACTGTTCCTTGCCTTTGCTTGCTTATGGAAACACTATGGCTTCTTTACTAGTTACTAATTTATTGCTGAACCTAAACATTCATTACACTAAAAATAAAAAGAGAATCAACAGGAGCCCAACTAGATGGCCACTATGGCTTTGGTGAAAAGCAACAAAGGATAAGGGTTCTCACTGTCTAGAGGTACTAAGCGATAGACTCGAGTTCAAGACACGAAAAAGTTGAACTAGATTTGAGAGCTGCATATGAAAGTAGTTTATAGAAATATTGCGACTTACAATGGGCCTAGCACACAAGGCTTGGGGACCTCACAAATGCCAGATCTGAAGATCGAAAGAACTTGTCCATTTGCTTGCATTAAAACCTGATTATACCGATCTACAACTCCTACCAAATTTGGTTGGCTAGAGGATCAGGCAAAGAATGGATATATAGGAAAAGTGCTACTTGTTATACCACTTATGACTTTTAGAGCTCTCCTCCCTACCCAATCCTGTGGAAGATCCAAACCCAACCCTTCCATAAACTAACACCTACAAGACACAATATGGAGAAATGAAACGAGAGAGACAGGGGTAGAGGGTCCCTTTTTCCATCCTCAGATCCATGGAGGCCTAATAGGAAGAAGGAGAAATTTCGAGAGAAAAGGACGAGAGGTTTAAATAAGAAAGACAAACATAGAGAAAAATATGACTTTTGGAAAACCTTTAGGATGCGATGATTCTATCTCTTAAGATGGGAATCTTTGGATCTCTTTCACAAGCTAATTCAGCGTGCCTAATCTCATGGAACCCAACTAGAGAGCTTTAAAGTGTAGCCAATCAATAAGTGCTCCAAGTCCTTGAACACCAATATGGAGATATATGGATGCTTCGAGGCATAAACTACCTTCATCATTGTCCTTCTCACCATGATAACCGTTATTACGCACGGAGTCTCATTACATCACCATGACATAAGATAATGCTTTACTACCATAACCTCCATCAGTGTTCAAACTGCAACTTTACCCACCTTTCCCATAACTACACTTTACAAAGTGGGTTTGAGCATTATCTGTATGCCCCTCAAATGAGCCTCGACCTAGCCGAGCATTTGCACCCTTTTCTACGAAGGAGTCACCTAAACCTTGGCATAACCCAGCATAGGCGCTTCTTTATACAGGATTTGCCTAAGCCTCGGCCTGGGAGAGGAGAGCATATTCCTTTCTACAAGGACTAGCCTAAGCCTCGGCCTAGCTGCGCTTAAGCACTCTTTTTACAAGGAGTCGCCTAAACCTCGACCTAGTCGAGCATGTATGTTCCTTTCTACAAGAAGTTGCATAAGCCTCCACCGTGATGCACGCACTCCTTTCTCAAGGAGTCATGTAAGCCTCTCTGAGCAACCGCATTCCTTTGTTAAAGAGTTGCATAAGCCTCCTTCGTGATTCCATGTACGCCTTCCTTTAAGAGTCACGTAAGCCTCGCGGAGCACCCTTACTCCTTTGTTAAGCAGCTGCTTAAGCCTCCACCGAGCCACGCACTCCTTTTGTAAGGAGTCATATAAGCCTCACAGAGCACCCATGCTCCTTTGTCAAGGAGCTACATAACCCCCTACCAATGTCCATGCACTTCTTCTTCAAGGAGCCATGAAAGCCTCGCAGAGCATTCGCACTCCTTTGTCAAGGAGTTGCATAAGCCTCCACCACCAGCCACGCACTCCTTTTTCAAGGAGTCGTGTAAGCCTCGCAGAGCACCCGTACTCTTTTTTCAAGGAGTTTCATAAGCCTCCACTGCGAGTCACAACCCTCATAGAGGACCTGCACTCCTTTTTCGAGGAATTGCTTAAAGTCTCCTCCTAGCAACTCACTTTTTTGAGGAGTCACGTAAGCCTCTCTGAGCATATGATCCATCAAAGCTCTCTGCTTGTCACGCCGAGCAGATGAGCTTCTTGATGTGCTAACCTATATGCTCGTCGCCAAGCAGATGAGCTCTATCACGACTGAGCTCTCTGCTCGTCAGGCCTTGCAGATGAGCTCCATCATGGCCTAAGCACTATGTTCGTCACGGCCAAATAGATGAGCTCCATCTTAGTGTACGCTCCTTCAGTCATGTCGTAGCGGATGAGCTCATCATCGTACACACACAATTGGTCACGCTGAGCAGATGAGCTCCATCACCGGTTTAGTTCTCTGCTCGCCCAATCAAGCAGATGAGCCCCTCTAAGCTAGACTGCTTTACTTGTGTAGCCAAGCAGATGAGTTCTCCCAAAGGCTCATATATATGTCCGTCAAGCAGATGAGCTCTTTTAAGAGCCTTAGTCTTCTACTCAGTTGGCCGAGTAGACGTGCTCCCTCAAGCAATATGAAACATTGCTCGATTCAAACAGTCCATTCACCACCACTCTCAGCATATAATCTCATCTGACTAAGATTAAGCCCATTTTCTGGTCACAAATGGGTTGATCGATAGCGATGTTAGCTGGCACTAACTCCTTCAACATCCCCAGGGTATAATAAGCTACCTTCACATTCTTAACATAATAAATATGGAATGGGAGCTTCCAGTCCCTCAACTTAGTCACTTGGTCGCCGAGCAGATGAGCTCACAAAACTCACCGTCATCCCTCGGCTAGTCGAGCGGTCGAGCTCCTAAAGGCTCAACTTTTGACCCTTCAGCCAATCGGCCAAACGAGCCTACGTGACTCGAAATAGGCCTAGGAGTCCCCAAAAAAGGCCCATGGAGCCCAAAACATGCTCAAGCAGCCTAAAGTAACAAATCTACTCTGCACAGCAGCCCCAAATTCCGACAAGCGGGGAACTCCTGAAGCTATTGCCCCGTACTTTATCAAGCAATACAATGATGTAGGAAAAAATACACCACCATTCAATTGAATGAGTGATACGTGTTCTTATCATAGTCATGTATTCATTAAGGACAGGTATGTCTTTTTGACGAATATAATCCCTCATTATTACTATCTCTAAAGTAATTACCTCCCAATTAGTCTAAGGTATTAGAAAAGTTTTACTCCCTAGATGCTTTATCTTTATTCAAAATCCTATTTCTAACTTAAGCATCGGAGTTTTTCCGGGGAGCCCCTCTGGGTATTTCTAGGGAGTCACCGTTCGATCATGTTGTGTTTCTCAGGTCTTCTTACAAGCTCGTGCGGTCCCAACTGATGCTTGTTTGGTCCCGGTCAATTTTCGGCCATAACAACAACTTTCTTGCTATATCAACTCTCGAAAATGAAAGAAATTTAATTTTCTTTTCCTTTTTTTTAATCTTTTACCTCGAAAAAGTAAGGTCTTCGCCTACAATTTCATTTGAAGATTTTAAATGTTCTCTTTATCACTGTATCAAGAAAATAATCAACTCTTTTATGCATAAAAGAAAGTCTTAAATGTAGGAAAATAGGAACAAACCCCTCATTATTCAATAGAATAACATAATTTAATGAATAACACCACTGAGTGGTGGGCGGTGAGAGATGGCCTCGTACTCGCATGGGACCAACAATGCCGCAACTTTGAGCTAGACATTGATGATAAATATGTTGTTGAATTACTAACAAATGATAAACCCCCCACCTCCCCTCATGGAAACTTTGGTGTTGGACTGCAGGGCACTTCTTAAACGTCCTTGGCAGGTAACTGTTTCTCACAAGTATCGGGGAAAGAACTTTTGTGCAGACTTCTTGACAAAGCAGCCGGCGGATCAGCGCTCCGATTTTCAGATATGGGAACAAGCGCCGTCTTTTTTTACAAACCACCTGTATTTTGACTCACGTAGGAGAGTCACCCCACGTTGTCTGACTCGGTAATATGTTTTAAATAAAATTTTTTCGCTTTTCAAAAAAAAAAAGAAACAAATCCCTCATTATTCAACAGAATAACATAATTTAATGATACATAAGAAATTACACTTTAAAAACCACCCAAAAGGAAAAAAAAAAAATAACACTTGATACTATTATCTAGGCGCAGGTCTACAGCGGAAAAGAAAACAAAACCAGTGGTGTTCAAATCCAAGAAAAGGAAAGAGCCCGAAGAAGGTTACAGACTCCTTGGAAAATGGAGGACCAATGGAGTGATTTGATTAGGACCAATGTTGGGAACCGGACTTTCAAGTTGCGCGATCCAATGTACTAACTACTACATCAGTTAAATGAAACGGGCTCTAATTGATTGTTCATTGCCTTTGCTTGCTTATAGGCAACACTATGTTTGCTTTGGTATTTACTTTCTTATTTTTTGTTTAATGAATCTAAACATTTGTTACAGTAAGAAACAAAAAAATCATCAAGAGGAGCACAACAACTAGATGGTCAGTACGGCTTTGGTGAAAAGCATTAAATACAACCGTGAGGTAGGGGTGAATATTTAAACCGTTAAAATTAATCCAATTGTAACAATCGAATTAACAAATCCGTCTATTTCCAAACTGATCTAAAAATTAATTGGTTTGAGTTTTTTTTTTCCAAATCATATATTTGGTTCAGTTTGAATTTTTTTAAAACCCCGCATAAACCAAACTAACTGTATATAATATAACATATCTATATTTTATTTAATCCTAGTTACTTTTTACTAACTCTAGTTATCTAACCATTCATATAAAATAGGATAAATCATAAATCCATTGGCGTAACATACATTTTTCACTCGCCACATATATCTCACTAAGTGTTATTAATGATGATTGAAAAATTAATTTTTTTGTAGCTTATTAATATGTATAAGTTATTAATTTTTGAGTCTAAACTTGCCCAAAATTAAGTTTAACCCAAACCGATTAAACTGTCCAAACCAATCCATTCAAACAGCAGAAAATTGAACAGTTTAACTACGGTTCGGTTTTTTTTTTTTTTTTCAAATCGAGATTGGTCGGTTCAGTTTGATATTCAGTCTCCCAATCGAACCGTACTCACCATACCGTGAGGTCAAGGTGCAAAAAAGTTGAATCAAATTTGAGAATCACATATGAGAGCAGTTTATAGTACTTTTATGACATACAACGGACCTAACACTCGAGAATAGGGAACCTCCCAAATGGCAGATATGAAGTTCGAAAGAAGTTGTCCATTTGCTGGCATTAAATCCCTTATCATCCCACTCTACAACTTTCACCAAATTTTGGTTGGGCGGGGGATCAGGCAAAGAAAGGATGAAAAAGTGCTATTTGTTACCAATTCTGACCCTTTGAGCTCTCCACCCAACCTAACTCTATAAAAGATCCAAACTGAACCTTTCATAGACTAACACCTACAAGACCCACAATTTGGAGAAATAAAAAGAGAGAGGAAGGAGTAAAGGGTCTCTCTTTCCATCCTCAGAGCCATGGAGGCCTGATAGGAGAAAGGGAAATGAGCCTCGAAGGGAAGGATAAGACTTAACTAAAATGAGATACATACAGAGAAAAATATGACTTTCTGAGAACCTGTAATACGACACGATGAGACTCATGCGATACTCTATTATTCGATCTGATGTAGAAAATTTATGCCTAGTTTTATTTTTATTTTTTTATGGTATCCTTTGTCCTTTGCACGACATATGAATTAGGAACAATTTTGAAAAGAAGTAATTTCTTGCATGCTTCTTAAGTTTGTTTTTTCTAGCCCACAGAGTCACTTTTTTTATTTTTCGTGCCTAATAAGTCCCTATGCTAAATTCTCGTGTCATATATGACCTTTCATCCGTTTTTATGGATGGAAGGCATCAATAGTGATCGAAATGACACCTATTTTAACCCCAAACAAAAAAAATTTGCTTGCCACCATGCCGCGCCCCTGTACTTCTTCTTAATCCCCATGAACCACTACCCGCTTAGCTTCTTCTTTAACCCCGTGAATAGCTACTCCCCTTCCTTCTCTTCAACCCATGCCTCCCTCTTCACTTCTTCTCCAATGCCCTAAAGCACTCCTTGTCGACACCACCAACCATCACCACTACTATCGCATCCATACCGAGCACCAAGACCGATACCAACAACAAACAACCAAACCCAAAATGAAATCCCATGCTAATCATTAGCCTCCATGATCAATGAACTCTCCACGGCCAAAGCGCACCCCCCCCCCCCCATAACACCCTTCATCTTCTTTTTGATCGGCGACAAACCAACACCATTCATCGCACCAGTCCTGACCACCAATGACCCAAGTTTAACTACCATCGTAGATCCACAACTGAACTACCAAAACGCAACACCATCGCCAACTACCATCGTCATTGAAATCCCAATCATTATCCCCCATCGCCAAGTCAGCTCTATCCCACCCGCCTCCCAAGACTTATCGCTGCCACCATTCCAACATTGAAACCCACATCCCTCCAATTTTGGTGGTTTTCAATTGATGCTATCTCCATAAAGAGGCCGAAAGCAAGCGATTTTGTTTTAATTTTTGTTTTGTCGAATTTAAAATTGAGTTGGTGCTTTTTGTTGTTTTTAATGAGCCATTTCATTTAGTTGCTCGTCGCTTATGTATTGATTTTAGTTTTGATTTTTGTTGGTGGCTGTTCGGTGTGGCGCAACGCCAAAAAAAATGTGCGAAGGCTGTGGCAGCTCCAGCCGCTCAGCAGCGGTGAGCTATCGGTAGGAAGAGATTAGTGACTTAATTCGAGATCCAAGTTTGGTGGTGAAAGTAGGGTCGATCGTACTGGGTTTGGTTGTGGTGGCCAGGAAATTCAGAAATAGGTGGTCTAAAAGGCACGAAGGGAGAATTAGTGCCATTGAAGGGCGGGTGGTTGTTGTGGCATGGTGGTGATAGCCGGGGCCGATGGTATTGAGAATGTGTGTTTCGCTTAGTATCTTTTAAGAGGCTTTTACCTTTTGTCTATATCAAGTGACTTTTTGTTGGAATTGAGTTTTAAACCATTGTGGAGAAGCAACTTTGACTTAATTTTCAAATTGGTTCTAAACCATATTTTGGTTAGGAACAAATTGATTCATGATTCTCTATTGGAATAGATGATCATGGTATATTCACATGTTTAAAACAAATGAAAGGTGAATGAGAAAATTGACGTTGAAGTTGGTAGTTCAACTTGAAGGGAAGTGAGAATCTCACATAAAAGAATTAAAGTCAATGCTATCTCCTTATAAGGTTTAGCCTTGAGCTAAGGGTTGGGCCCCTTGGGGGTACCCATGTTTTGTAAGGAGGGAGGACCTAGGTTAGGTCCACCACACTCGCGCGCTACCCGTCCCGGTCCGTGGCCCTGGCTTGGGCTTGGGCCCATCAGGCTTTATTCTTTTTGGGACAAAAATATTTAAAATAAATTTTATTTATTTTCTTTTCCGGAAAGTTGTGACTTTTCCGGCTTGCAGTTTTTTCTGTGAAGAGTTGCACCCCAGTGAATACTCTGTGTATAAAAACGAGTCAGTTTTTTAGAATTAATTATTTTTTTCCCAAAATAATTCTTCTGTCATTTTTCTGCTGTCTGTTTTTCCTGTGTCTGTGTATGAAATAGTTATACCATTGTTTGGTTCGCCGGGTTCGCAAATTTGGAGTGCTCCTATTTTCAGACGTACTACCGTTGTATCCTGGGAGGCTTTTTGTCAAGAGACCGTTAGCACCGTTGCAGACTTACAAAGTCTTAAGGACAGTGAATCAAATTCACGCCTCGACCTTTCCATTTGCTATTCTGCATTTCCTATTGTGAATTTTTAGACATAGTTCTGTTTCTATTTGGTTTAGTGACTGCTGTTTTTGGAACGTTAATATTTTCATGCAATTAATTGTTCGCAACTGATTTTATGCACTAGTACACAAAGCCTATTTTCCCAACACTTTTTAATTTTACCCTTGAAAAAAATACTAAATGCCACCTCTTTGACGTTCCATCCACAAAAATTGATGGAAGGTTACGTATAACACAAACTTTTTATCAGGGGACGAGGTAAGTATGTAAAAAATAAATTGGGACATAGTGTATTAGAAATGCAAACTTAAGGGACACATAGGAAATTACTCCTTGTTAAAAATCCAATTCATAAAAGGCATTATTCGTCCTCCATCCCATCTAGGGGTACAACTTGGGTAGGTAAGATTTGGTTTGTACTCAACGAGCTTTAACCCAAAAAAAATTTACATTAATTGGGTTGGGTAGATCTATTTGGATTTTAATGGATTGATCAAAATAAAAAAAACTTTATTTAAACAAAAATGGAGTGAGCCAGCGATGGCTGTTAGCAGTAGTGGTGACAGTGGTAACTGTGGTGGACGTGGAGGTGGAGATGGCTGTCGCGATGACGATGATGGTGGCAATGGAGACAGGCGACTGGTTGCGACGATTGTCGGCTATCACGGCAATGGGGGCAGGTGGTTTCCACTGGCAGTGGTAGAGGTTGCCAGTGGTAGACGGTAAGTGGTGGGGGTTCGAGATAAATAAAAAAAAATTATCCATATGAGCTTTAAAAGTCCAACCCAATATAGTTCATTATGATATAAGCTCAAATTATCCTAACCCGTTTTATAATCAAGTAAGTTGGATTGGTTAAACCAATAAAACTCAACCCAAAGTTACAACCCTACTCCATCCATGTCATCTTGAATTTTAGTACCAACATAGGATCAATTATAAATTCTCTATTTTTTATTTTTAGAGGTTAGAGTTTCTTTAAGCGAACAACAATTGGCAAAATGGAAGCAAACAGACAATGTGGTCACAAAAATGACCTATCTTTTTTGAAGTACCCATAAAACATTTGTGTTGCTACAAACATATCATAATTAGGATAGTTATCTGATTCAGATCGAATCGGACTGTTAACCTAGTTCATTCAGGGCTGCGTTAGCTTCACTGGTCTAGTTCTTGTTTTGTGTCAGATCTGCAGTTAGACCGGATGACATGACAAAAATTGAATGGGTTTAGCATTTGTTTGAGTGATAACGACAAGCTACACCGGGTTAACACGTGTAAATTAGATAAACTTACTGATATTAATTACAATTGATGGCACTAGAAATTGAACAATTGAATCTGGGTTGTTCATGTTGAAGTACTTACGGACCACCCTTCTGCCACTTGACGAACCAGACATCCTTGCTAATAAACAACAAAGGAAACAATTGTGTCATTTCTTTGATTCGACACATATTTTCCTCATTTTAGTTATTTTTAAAGATTTTGGGTTCATAAAAATTAAAGATTTTTATCACAGCAGTTTATAGAAAACTTAAAATTTGTACATTATCTTTTTTTTTTTATCAAAGGTCCTTGTATTTTATTTATAGCTCAGTAACTATTTACAACTTTACAACTCAATCAATTGCTGTACAATTGTTCTAATGAGATATACAAATAACAAATAACAAGAGAACTAGCCTACTGCCTTTAGTATTCTCTGTTTTTCCAATCCCCATGCTTGACATAGCCTCATATTCCTCTCAGTAATCTGAGCTTTCTTCCAGCTATACATTCGTAATCTGATCCATTGTTGTATCATACACAAGCATCCCTGCATTGTGGCATATTTCTCCTCAAACAATCTAGCATTTCTTTCACACCATATTCCATATACAGTTGTTGCTAATGCTAGTTTGCAGAGCTTAGCTTTCAGACTTTTGCCTCTAAACTTCCTGCTTGCTTCTTGTAAGAAAGTAAGCCAAGATTCCATAGGCAATTTACATTCTAGTCTGGTAAGGATTCCTTTCCACAGCTCCTGTGTATATGTACAAGTGATGAATAGATGGTCAATAGTTTCACTATCTCTGTTACATAGGACACATGTGTCCTCTTGAGTAATATTCCAAGCTTTGAGTTTATTTTTTGTTCTTATTCCTCCTTTGCAGAGTAACCATAGGATCATTGCACATCTTGGGATATTCCCTGAGAACCAAATCAGTTTCCACCAATGCACTACAGGAGCTTTGGTTCTGATGCCATTCCATGCTGAGCTTATAGTAAAGTTCTTTTTTGGATGCAATTCCCATATTACCTTATCTGATTCCGCTATGTTTGGACTAGGAGCCTCATCCAACATCTTCTGTAATGCTTGCAGTTCATGGGATCTAGTGCTTGGTAGTTTCCATGAATTAGATTGTATAATGTCACATACCTTGCTGTTCATGTTCAGCCCAGTATCATTCTTGGACCAAATCTGTTGAGAAGATTGTCCCCAAGCAGCCATCTGTCTGTCCAGAGCCAAGTGTCTTGGCCATTTCCCACATGATAGCTGAAGTATGGTCTAAACTTGTCTCGAATCCTCAACAATTTGCACCAGGTCCATGACTTTTCCACAGGGATCTTAAATGTCCATAAATTCCTTTGTTTTATGACATATGTGTGGCACCACTTCACCCAGAGTGAGTCCTTTTTGCGTGCTATATCCCATAGGTGCTTGCAAATGGCAGCATTATTCCATTCTCCCATTCGTTTTAGACCTACTCCCCCTTCCTTCTTTGGTAGACACAAGTCTTTCCAAGCAATTTTTGCCCCAGTACATTTAGTGTCTAGTGTCTGTTCCATGCCACACAAAGGCTCGGATTCTTCCTTCAATTTGGTTTACTATTTTTTTTGGTAGTATGAAAATAGTACACCAATAGACTTGCATGCTTACTAGTATAGACATAGCTACTAGTATAGAAAATTTGTACATTATCAAGTATTTAATCGAGTGAATTCTTTTTCATTTGGATTCTTAATTAAATATATATCTATTTGAACTTTTGCCTGAACCCGTAAAATGACCGATTGGATTAATAAAGCGTGAATCCTGATAATGACCAATACCGTTCTCGTAGCCACGATAAGGATACTAGTAGAAGGATAACAAGGAGCTAAGTGGGGTGGTTACCTTGCACCACCGGCAATGGCGGAGCTAAGAGGAAGACCAAGACAAGAACCACCACAACCCACCATCACCACCGGTGACACCGCCCATCTCCTTCCAATAACCAATCCCACCGCCACCAACAAAAAACTCTCTCTTATCCCCCTCATCTTCCTGATCTACTTCGAGGTCGCCGGAGGCCCGTATGGGGAGGAGCCAGCCGTCAAAGCCGCCGGCCCCCTGTTTGCCATCCTCGGCTTCCTCATCTTCCCCTTCATCTGGAGCGTGCCGGAGGCCCTGATTACCGCCGAACTTTCTACCGCCTTCCCCGGCAACGGCGGCTTCGTCATATGGGCTCACCGCGCCTTCGGCCCTTTCTTCGGATCGCTCATGGGCACCTGGAAGTTCCTCAGCGGCGTCATCAATGTTGCTTCCTTCCCCGTGCTCTGCATAGACTACTTGGAAAAACTCTTCCCAGTTTTCGCCTCTGGCCTACCACGCAAGCTTGCCATTTTAGTATCCACCCTTTTCTTATCATTCGTGAACTACACGGGATTGACCATTGTTGGCTACGCCGCCGTAGGGCTCGGCATAGTTTCCCTCCTGCCGTTCATCATCATGTCGTTGATAGCCATCCCTCAGATTCACCCACGCCGTTGGGTCAGTTTAGGCCAACAGGGTGTGAAGAAGGACTGGAATCTGTTCTTCAACACCCTGTTTTGGAACCTGAACTTTTGGGACAACGTCAGTACTTTGGCCGGCGAGGTTGAAAAGCCACAGACGACTTTTCCGGTGGCTCTTTTCTCGGCTGTGATTTTTACCTGCTTGGCTTACATACTCCCGTTGCTTGCCGTAACGGGTGCTGTGTCGGTTGACCAGAGTGAATGGGAAACAGGGTTCATGGCGAATGCGGCTCGGATGATTTCTGGCAAATGGTTGAAGATCTGGATTGAGATTGGGGCTGTTTTGTCTGCAATTGGGCTATTTGAAGCGCAGTTAAGTAGTAGTTCTTATCAGCTTCTGGGTATGGCGGACTGGGGCTTTTTGCCCAAGTTTTTCGGACTCAGATCAAAATGGTTCAATACACCACGGTGGGGATACTGTTGTCCACTGCCATCACATTGGGGGTCTCCTACATGACTTTCACTGAAATCATTTCGTCGGCAAATTTATTGTACAGTTTGGGCATGCTGCTGGAATTCGCGTCGTTTATTTGGCTGAGGAGGAAGTATCCGACGATGAAGCGGCCATATCGGGTTCCAATGAGGCTTCCGGGGCTGGTAATCATGTGCCTGATTCCATCCGCGTTCTTGATTTTTATCATGGTGATTGCAACCAAGACTGTTTTCTTGGTGAGTGGACTACTGACTGTGGGTGCTATTGGATGGTACTTTCTGATCAAGTTCTGCAAGTCAAGGGAGTTGCTTGAGTTCAACAATGGCGACGATGATGATGATGATGATGATGATGATGATGAAGAAGGATGACAAGGAATTGGAAATTAGGATGGATGGTTTTGTCTGTTAATCCAACTTGTAATACATGCTTTGACTTGCATGATTTAGAATTTAGTGGTGTGGGGGCGTTGGAATTGTTCACACTAAAGCTCAACTTCAACTTGAAATTTTCAAGTATGTAGGTGTTGCTCTATATTGAAGAACACAACGTGTGATGTACGGATTTGGATCTCCTCCAAGACGTGTCTCTCCTCCGTCTCTCCGCAAAGGAACAACAACTGCCGTAACCCATGGTTACCAGAGGATTTGGATCCGTGATGTACATATTATATATGCAAGATATGCATAATGCTAAATTCACAATCATTTTAAACCAAACTCAACACCTCAATTGTTTTACTGTATTATAGAGGAAAGTTTGTGTTACTAAAGTTTGTATTAAAGAAAATTATCTTTGTAATCTTCAGTCGTATTGTACAAAGACATTTGATATTCCCATATCACTAAATAGTAAAAACACTACTAGAAACACAAAACTTTGAAATGAAAGGATTTTAAAACGAAGCCGATTTCAAATCAATGATATTTAGGGTTTGTACGTTTACCCAATTTCGTTTTCATTTTTTGTAATGATGATGAAAAATATGTCTTTTTCATGTACTTTTATATTTCTCCAGTTTCGTTTTAAATAAAAAAAAAATCCAAACAGCACCTTTTTCCAAAAAATTGAACTCAATGTCAGAAAAAACCTTGTGTCATATTCCTGCTCTCTCTCTCTCTCTCTCTCTCTCCCTAGCACCACCATGGCACCACCTCAAAAGACCAGAGCCGTCACTGAACCACCACAAAGAATCACACCACAGCCACCATGCCCACCGCTCAACACTCAAACCTCATCTCCTCCGGCCATTTCGTTGCCACACAGCCACCATAAACCACCACTGTGCTAGATCGGGCACGGTTAACGACATAGCGATGGCACACAACCACCATAAACCGCCATTACGCCACACAGCCACCATAAACCACCCACCATTGTTGCAAATTCTTCTTCAATCGCAACCAACGATGGCCAATCTAACGACCATAACACCATTTCAAACAACAAAAAAAGAAATCTGGTAGGTGAAGAGATAAATCTTCTCCAATCGCTTCGTTTATCGTCATTTAGACCACCAGCTCTTAGGGCGGCGGAAGCCATGGCAGTGGTCCATCTTGAAGCCCATCTTGAAGTCCTGCGTTCATCTGAAATGCATGGCAGTCGCCCATCTTGAATCCCCTGCCTTTATTCGGAAGCCATGAAAGTCGCACATTTTGGGGTGGCGGTAGATGGGGAAGATCGTTGGAAAGGGCAGAGAGTGGGGGGCGGGGGAGGGTGTGGGGCTCGTAGGGTATATTATAACCAGTACAAAAGTGAAAATGAAAATGATATATGTATACAAATTCCACAGAAAAGGTAGCTAAATTTTTTTTGTGAAAATAATAAAAGTACAAGAATAAATTTTCTATCTGAATACGAAAATTATGAAAACGAAAATAGAAAACAAATATCGTAAACGTATGGACCCTTAAATTCTCTATTCAAACATACACTAAAGCAATTTTTAGGAGAAATATCCATTCATAAAATAGTTAAACGATTTCTTTCTTGTATTCTTTGCATATAAAACCTCAAACTTTGGGATGGCTTCTAACACTCTGTATTAATTCCGTGCGGCATTCCCCAATTAAAGTTCAAAATCCAATTACCTTAGATGTGCGCTAATTGTGTACGATTACCTGTGCATAAAGCTGTATACTTGGAGGCGGGTGCAAGTTTCACCTTCATGTTTCAATTTGGCCGCAATTCACCTTAGGCTTTCCAATGTGCATGTAATTCACCGATTGTCGAGGTCAAGTCAAATTTTTAGTATGCCCATCAACCTCCTATGACTAAAATCCTAACTTTGCATCAACTTTGGGAGTCCATCAGCCTCCTAATCCACTTGACGATCAACTCATCTACTTTCCCTTACGTAGCCCCCCCCCCCCCCCCCCACCACCACTACCATCATTCATACAACCATCAAATTCCTCGTAATAGCCACCATCTAGCCCGCCACAAGTGCCACTATCGCTAGCTCGTTTAGACCAACACCACCATCATCACCTAACACCAAACCCACAACACTAGACACCAAATTCACTACCCAAGGCCAAACCTACACCATCGGCACATAACCACTAACAGCAAACACACAACCACATTCACTGTCATCACCATCAACACCACCACCACCATAAACTTTGTGCCCCTTCTTCAAAAAATCGAACCATTGATTTGATATTAAGGTTTTGTAAGGATTTTATTTAGGTTTTGGAGATGGTGCTGTGGCGCGGTGGCTTTGACTTAGGGTCTGAAATAGTTTTGTCTAGGGTATTGATCGTGGTTTTGCAGATGGTGGTGGTGCAATGGGGTGGTGGTGCTACAGCTTTGTTTAGGATTTGGTTATGGTTTTAATTTTGGTTTTGGGATGGTGATGGTGCAATAGCACGGCGGTTTGCATAAAAAAAAATAGTGCGGTGGCATTCAATTAGGTTTTGATTTTAGTTTTGATTGTGTTTATAGATAGTTTGATGATTCGGTGGTGTTAATTGATTGAGGCAAAGAGGTTATTGAGGACTAAAGTTGTTGGTAGCTCCATTTGGAACGTTTGGTGGTGATAGTTGGTATAAGCGGTGGTGATCGTGAGGTTGTTGGCGAAAATTGTCGGCAAATTGCCATTTTGCAGTCGGCAGTGGTGGGCATTTGGACGACGCTGGTGATTAGTTCTCACGGTTAACCCCGATAGAGTTTTGGTGCAAATGGCGGTGGGTGTTTGGACGGGAGAGAGAGAATGTCAAGGTCGATTAGGGACCTAAAATAAAATTTTGCCCATAAAATTAAAAGACACTAAAAAAAATAGATCTTGACTGTCAATTGGTGAATTGTGCACAAATCAAAAAGTTTGAGGTGTGAATTGTAACAAAATTAAAATAATACGGTAAAATGTGCACCGGCCCTCAAAGTATAAGGTTTATGAGCAAGTAATCCAATTTTCTATAGGCATATGTGTAACTTCCTTCCCATCTCCTTGGCAGCCACATCAGCAATTTCTTTCTCCTACCCACTACTAACTACGCCACTCAGCCACTTTCTACATCTTCCACAACCAATAACCTCCAAAATCAAAACGGCCACCACCAAAATCAAAACCACCACCGCCGTCGCCACATGTCTGAGCCACTACTACTAATCGGAGCAACCATGCACCTTGGTCACCTTCTATCACAACCACCTCATCACTAAACATGTTTTCACCTTTCGCCAGACCCACGCGCCCTGTTCTACCGAGTCTTCATTTACCTCTTTATCACTTTAATCTCTCTGTCTCCAACCATAGTAATTTATTTTCAAGAATCTTATAGATCAACAGGAAATGGAAAATCAGTGAAGGGGTTCATGGACAGGTGGTGGATTAATGTCTAAAGATGAAGGATCGATGATTTGGAGAGGGAAAATACGGGTTCTACTAAGTGAACATGTGAGGCATAGAAGAGGAGAGAAACAATGACAAGAGGGAGTAGAAAAGGCGGGACTTGGAAGAGATCGTTGACGTGATTGTCCATGTGTGCAAGACACCACGTTATCAACTTATGTAGTGTTAGACTACCATTAATATTGTGACAAATATATAGAACTTTAAAATTTTGTGTCATAATGCCAGTTACATGTCACTACGTACGGTTAGATTAAATGCCTCTAATTTTTGTGAATAATGTTGTGCACATAGACAACATACACGCCGTCTCTCTCTCTCTCTCTCTCTCCCCCCCCCCCCCTTCGTAGTGACCATCTCCGGCTACACCAGTCCACAATTATTGGATTTTATCCTTTACAAAGATGTTCTGAGTTTCTTCGCTTGTTTGGATTTTGTAGAGACCCATCATATCATGGGGTATAGCTTTAAAGCACGATAGATGTGATTTTCCAAATCGAAAAGCTAAGTCCAAGTTTTTGGCTTATGGGAATGAAAGAGCAAATCGTGAAGTTATCGATTGTAATCACTGTCCACCACTTTATAAGAATTTTTTTACCAACTAATCAGATTAAATAAATGTATTTGGAAAAGATGGTAGCTTTATGATCTATAAAGAAGTAGCTGCTGGAATTTGAAGAGATGGTAGGTTTAGTCTGAGAGGAAAACACATGTTGAAGCTTTATGGGCATGAAATTTAGTGTGCTCATCATGAATTCAGTACAATTTTGGGCACTAACCATACTGAAAATTTGTTACCAATCTGTCGAGGAGTAATTTCTAAATTATCATTCAACAGGTGGAATCCGTAACTGCTTGAGTCGGTTGCTAATTTGTTCAATTTTTTAAGTGTTTCAACTTTTAGCTTAAAACAATATGAATCAGATCAACTTAACCAGGTGGTTCAACAATGTTGCTCCATAGACAAGGCCAATTGCGCATTTCATCAAACACCTCTAGGCTACAGGCCATATTTCTCTTACATTACTATTTCGATAAATTAGAAGCCTCGTTCCTTTATAAAGAATTGTCTAACTATTTTTACAATAAAGTCGACAAAGTTCGCACTCAATCAGTCCTCCTTGGTTAGTATTCATTGCAGTGGATAGGGACCCGCAACTCGTCAAACAACGGTGGTTTTTGCCAGAATGATGTGGTCAGTGGATATCGAAGATGGTGGCCACAGTGGTCATCTGAAAAAATCCATGAAGAGAGATAAAGTGAGAGGGCAGAGGAGAAGAGAGGGCGAAGAGAGATGAAAGTGTATCTTGTAGATAGTCGTGGACTTGGCGGGCACTTGAAAATTTTCACAAATGCATTGATTTCAAGCTTTCGGTAAACTATGTTTAAGGTTTCTATCTACTTGGATAAGTGCCCCCACAATTGGACTGATTTTGTGTATTTGGACATAGTGTTGGACAATCACCAAATATTTGATGAGGCGATGATATGGCTGCCATACCGAATTTGGGGATTGAAGTTAAAACTTTGCACATAGAAGACTAAAGGTTTAAGAAATGTTTTTCTTTCCAAATTTGGATGTTCAGTTTGAGCGATTCCGTTTGATTCTTCTAAGACTGTTCTAAACCGAATCGAACCAAACCGCCTCTATAGATATATCATTATAAAGTATCTTTTTAATGTTAAACAATCCCTTTTTACCCTATTTATGATTTAACTACCAAAATTTATAAGTAACTTTATCATAACCTCAATAGGTAATCTCTTAATAACTTGTGATCATGTATATTATGAAGGCTGATCATCTACATTACAAGGGCCAATAGTAATGGCTACAAAAATCGGTCAATTCATCCAAAATTAATCTGTTTGATTCGTCTAAACGGTTAAAGTCGAACCGCTGAAATAGAACCATTCAGCTACAACTTTTTTATTTTAAAACTGATGATTATCGATTTGATTTTGCATATCGCCTTCAAAGAATGCTGTAAGCCAAAAATCGGACCAACCGTGCTCACCCGTAAACTTGCCGTGAGCCAAAAATTGAAACATTTAAATGATTGAAGATTTCAAAGTTTGAGGATGCATGCGCAAATAATCCATCTTTCTCCTCGTATATGCACACCATTGGGTCCCCTGGATAAGGGGGGAGAGTGCCACGCCAGAAAAGAACCACAGCCCTGTAACACACTCCATTCTTCCAAACTTCCATTGATCTTTCAAAACCCCTAAACAAAGGAAACTAAGGACCCTAAATGCAGAGCGTAATTTTGCCCTGCAAATCCATACCCCCAACTCCAATCCCCACCAATCATGACACTCTCTCCAACCTCCCTCCAAAACCCAGCACGCCCACACTTTCCATCTCCGCAAAACCCGGCCCAGCAATCACCGAAGCCCACTTGAACCACCTATGCAGGACCGGCCGCCTGCCCGAAGCCATATCAGCTCTGGACTCCATCTCCCGGTCGGGGTCCAAGCTACGGCCTACCACCTTCACCCGCTTGATTCAATCCTGCATTGATACCAACTCGATACACTTGGGCCGTCAGCTTCACGGCCGAATCGATCTGTTAAGTGAAGTGGATTTGCATGTACGGACTAAATTGGTCGGCATGTATGCCAAATGCGGGTGTTTGGAGGATGCGCGCAAGGTGTTCGACGAAATGCCCGAGAGGAACCTGTTCACCTGGTCGGCGATGATCGGGGCGTGCGCGAGGGAGAGGAGGTGGAGGGAGGTTTTGGAGCTTTATGGGCTCATGATGGAGGATGGTGTTGTGCCGGACGGTTTCTTGCTGCCCAAGATTCTGCAGGCTTGTGGAAATTGTGGGGATGTTGCGGTAGGGGAGGTGATACACTCGTTGGTGGTTCGAGGTGGATTGGATTGTGAAATGCGCGTTCAGAACTCGTTGCTGGCTGTGTACGCGAAATGTGGGAGGTTGAGCTCTGCGAGGAGTTTTTTTGATGGCATGGAAGGGAAAGACAGCGTGTCTTGGAACTCGATTATAACGGGGTATTGTCGAACCGGCGAGGTTGGCGAGGCGCGGCGGTTGTTTGAGTTGATGGCTGAAGAGGGGGTTGAACGCGGATTGGTGACATGGAACATATTGATAGCGAGGTATAACCAGTTGGGGAGCTGTGATGTTGCATTGGGAATGATGAAGGAGATGGAGGGTTTTGGTATAACTCCTGATGTTGTCACTTGGACTTCTGTGATTTCTGGGTTTGCTCAAAATAGTAGGAGGAGCGAAGCGCTGGATCTATTTAGGGAGATGCTTTTGGCAGGGGTTGAACCGAATGGGGTTACATTCACGTGTGCAGTCTCAGCGTGCGCATCTCTTAAAGCTCTGAAGAAGGGGAAGGAATTCCATACGCTTACAATTAAGAGAGGATATGCTGAGTCGGTCCTGGCTGGGAACGCACTCATTGACATGTATTCCAAGTGTGGGGAGCTTGAAGCTGCTCGGAAGGTCTTTGACGCAATCTTGGAGAAAGATGTTTATACGTGGAACTCAATAATAGGAGGGTATTGCCAAGCCGGGTACTATGGCAAAGCCCATAATCTTTTCACAAAAATGCAGGAATCGGATCTTAAACCAAACGTTGTCACATGGAATGTGATGATCACGGGATATATCCAGAATGGGGATGAAGATGAGGCCACAGACCTTTTCCAGAGGATGGAGAAGGATGGGACTATTAAGCGAGATACTGCGTCGTGGAATGCTCTTATTGCTGGGTACTTGCAGAATGGGCAGAAGAATAAGGCATTGGGGGTATTCCGGCAAATGCAGTCTTTGGGAGTTACACCCAATTCAGTTACCATTTTGAGCATCTTACCCGCCTGCGCAAATTTAGTCGCAGCAAAGAAGGTCAGAGAGATCCAATGTTGCGTGTTACGCAGAAATTTAGACTCCGAGATGTCTGTTTTGAATTCGCTTATTGACACGTATGCCAAGGCAGGGAATGTAGTATACTCGAAATCCATATTTGACAGATTGCTGACAAAAGATATAATATCCTGGAACACAATGATGACAGGTTTCGTTTTACATGGTTGTTCTGGTGAAGCACTTGCCTTATATGACAGGATGAGGCAACTGGGAATCGAACCAAACAGAGGTACTTTTGTGCCTCTTATATCTGCCTATGGTCTCGCTAAATTGGTTAATGAAGGAGAGCGAGTTTTCTCTAGCATGACTGAAGATTATAATATTATACCATATTTAGACCATTGTGCTGCTATGGTAGAAATATATGGGCGTTCAGGTAGACTAGAAGAAGCAGTTCAGTTCATTGAAGATATGGCCATAGAGCCTGAGACTTCGATCTGGGGTGCTTTACTAATTGCCTGTATGGTGCATGGAAATATTAGATTGGCCGTTCTTGCTGGGGAACGATTACATGAACTAGAACCAGGGAATGCCATGATTCAGCATTTAATCTTACAGACAAATGCCTTGGGTGAAAATCCTGAGGATTCTGTGAAAGTGAAAAGTCCTGACAAAAGAAACGACACTAAACACTCTCTTGGACAAAGTTGGATGGAACGGAAAAACGTAGTACATAGTTTTGTTGCAGGTGATCATCGTCAACCAGATGCTGAAGTTCTATATTCTTGGATAAAGAGCACAATCCAAGACGTCAAAAGACATGATTCTTGTGATGGACTCTGCATCCATGAAGAAGAGAAGGAAAAAAGTGGTTGGATCCATAGTGAAAAACTTGCATTTGCTTTTGCCTTAATAGACTCTCCTCGAGCACCTCAAAGCATACGGATTGTGAAGAACCTGAGAATGTGTGAAGACTGCCATAGAACAGCCAAATATATTTCAAAGGAATTTGAGTGTGAAATATATTTAAACGACTCGAAGAGCTTACACCATTTTAGAGATGGGCACTGTTCTTGTGGCGACTACTGGTAGATTAATTTGTTGACCCCAAGCATTTTGGTATAAGATTGGTTCAAGGAAGATATAGTGGCCTTTTCGTGGTACCAAGATTTGCTCAAGCTGTCAGAATTCCTGCCCAAACTACAGGTGACAGATTTCAAGGACAATTTAGAGACGTTTGCATGTTATATTAACTCTTTGGAACCTTAGAGATACAATTACATCAGAACTCTTGACGACCAGGAAGATTGAAAATGTTTTTTTTTGGCTATGTACATTAAAGTATACAAAGGAAAATGATCTGCTCTTTCATCTCCAGAGCATCATGTATATACTCCCAACTTTTTTTAATTTATTAAATGATGGTGCATTCTACTTGGATTTGAGTTCTAGTCGTTTCCATGATTCTTCAGCTTCAGGTTTTCAAAATCGTCATATATGGAAGCTATTTGAAAACATTCCAATGCGAAAATCTGGATGTTAATAGTAAATTTAGCAGGAGAGATTCCTATTTTTCATTTAAGAAAACTTCCTAAATCTGGATGGTCTCTTCTAGGTTTTCGCATCTTGTACATCACGGAGTGTATTGCTAGAAGCACGCGTCCTTTCTCCTCTTATAGTATTTCTTCCTGAATTTTTGTTCGTCTTCCTAGGGTAATGTAGAAGATACCCAGAGTTCTTCCCTTCCCTACACGAAAGGAAAAAAAAAACAGGGAATAATGTTTCCTGCAGGAGTAAGTGCAATACAAAGAATCTCCTCTATCCCATGTCCTACCAGATTGAACGGATGACATCCCTAAGCTGAGGATTGTGATTGTTCATTCAAATGAATTTGAATCTGGACTGCTGGATTGACTGGTACCAGTCAGTTCAAAGGAGAGATTCAAGCCACTGAGTACTCATGGCTGATCTATAGAGAATTGGCATGATTGGAGGTTATACACTTATACTTAGACGCCTTCCAACATTTGACGAATATATGTACATGCGGAATTATTTTGGCTCCTATCCTGGGTGTAGGACGATAGCAATAATTAACAGTCTAAATGTACCTAATGGAATATCTGCTAACATTTTTAGCGACAACTTTAGTAATATCTTTTTAGCGTCATCAGTTAAAAGCCAATAAAAATACTTAACGACCATTATCCGTCGCTATACGGGAAATTGTAACTATCTTATTACAATCCGAGTAGCTGCCAAAACTTTTTGATGCAAATATAGTTTTGCTGTGTGCGTGCGTGTAGAGACAACTCAGGCAATCAAGATAAGTTATGTCCCAACCATCAACACCGCATTACAAAACACGAGCAATAAGTAAACTCGTTAGAGGTGAAAGTATATATAGCTTGAGGCTTGGAGGAAAGGGCAGAGTTAAATGGCGGATGGGCTTGTTGATGTTGAAGGACCTGATACATCCATCTCATGCAGTCACTTTGGAGGCAAGTAGCTGTACAATTCTGTGATGTTTACGCTTAATCTCCTATACACTTTGATGATGTTATGGATGCTTGTTACTTGTGTTTGTCACCAGGATAGTTTCTGCATTCGTGAATTTTGAGTGAAGACTCCCCTAACGTTGTTTCTTGGAGCATGTGAACCATAGTTTTAACAATGGAAGATAATCATTGGAGTCCGCTTATTTCAAACTCTTCGTACACATGGGAAGAATTCGACAAGGAAAGAGGGAGATGTGACTACTTTTCGTTCGCATACGTGTTAACGCTAAGTGGTGATTATTTTTGTTGCAAATGCATCTTTTAACGACAAATAAGTATGCAAAAACGAAAATAAGCAATCCACAGAAAGTACTAGAGTTTAGCACTCGTATAAACGAATTGATAAATGAACTTAAAACAAAAGTCATTGGAGCTCCATTATTACTTTTGGCTCATTTTTGCTTCAAGATTTTTTAGCAAGAGAAGAAGAAAGTTATGCTTGTTTGGTTTTATAGACAATGAACTTACGTTACATACCCTCGTTACAAAATTGGCAGCTAGCTTAAGCCGTTCTGAGGCTCTTACAAGAGAACAGCTGATCTACCACTGATTGGATACTAGAAAGCTTCGTTTCGACAACTGTCTGTTGCTCACTCTAGTGCTTGTCCTTTGGAATGTCAAGGTCTTTGAATAGGGGACTATCTACTCCTACACCCATTGCATTCAGACCGTTGTCTACGTATATAACAGCTCCAGTAATTGCAGAAGCTAATGGTGATGCCAGGAAGGCAGCAGTGTTTCCCACCTCATCTGTTAATTTGGTCAAGGCATATGTTAAGTACCGAAAGACATTAGCATAAGTTGTCAAGAATGAGAAGTATATCGATTGATTCACCTGCAGACAGTTCTTTTTGCAGCGGTGCATTGGCCAGCGAATATTCAATCATTGTGTCAATGAATCCAATAGCTTTCGCAGCACGGCTTCTTAATGGGCCTGCACAAATTTTCCTTCCTGTGTAAGACAAGATTGAGTGCTTGTACATTCACTTAAGGCAAGTGGAACTATAGTTTGGGCAACCAGTACTTGGAAGGCTGGTAAGGCATCTCATGGACAATAAGGATGATGACTGCAAGGTTGAACCCTGCTAAGGCCTTAGGATGACCTTGGGATGGTCCAGAAAGGTAAATCCTAACTAGACATATTCCTAATTAAGGTGTGTGTGATAAAACCTTGTCCAAATGTGTCTTGGCATGAGCTACTTCAACAGTGTGCATAACAAACCGCTGCTACCTGAAAAGTTTGCTACCTGAAAAGTTTTGTTAGACAAACCAAAGACAAATGGTGTTATCAACCCAATAGCATTCTGTACAGTCATATAATGCCACTAGTCTACTGATTTAATGGCTTGATAAAACTCAAATCTCACATGCTTTGTTAAAGATTCTCAATGCGAAACAACAAACTAGAAATGTGCAGTCATGCAGTTGGTCACACCGCCGATCCTAAGTTGGACGCTCTAAGATCAAGATCATGAATAGCTGTGATAAGCTTATAATAGTCAAACCTTATCGAAAGCTAGAGATTGAGTGGCCTTGGTGGGTATGATCTTAAAGCTTCGTGCACATCTCTAGGTTTAAAAGAATTGAGAGTGAGCAATTAATGGCAGATAAAGGGAGAATATGTACCAGCAGATATTGTATTGACCCTAATTTTATGCTTTCTTCCCGCTTCAAAAGCAAGCACCTGAATAAAACAACAGAGGTACGCCTAAACATATGAAGAAAATTGTGATGCAAGCACAATATGAACATTTAACAGTGGAGAACTCACTCTTGTGTCACTCTCTAATGCTGCTTTTGCTGAACTCATGCCTCCACCATATCTGTAGAAAGTAGTTCACATTTGATAGTCAGGCCTGTGTAAATTTAAGCTTCAATATAGTGTCGGAGACCCGAAAACCACACTTACCCTGGAATTATCCTCTCAGAGGCAATATATGTAAGAGAAATTGAAGAACCACCTGTAACAACAACAGATGCTCTCAAGACAAACAACATTCTCCTGTAGCTCTCTTAGTTACAGGAGCTACAGAATCGGCCTTCCCCTATTCATCACGAGGAGGGGAGTGGGGGGTGGGGATCAGATGTGTGGTAAGAAGGCATGCCTGGGTTCATAATTGGAATGAAATGCTTCAGTAATGAAACACAGGAATAACTTGATGCAGATATTGCTGCAAGATACCCGTTCCTGGATGTCTCCAACAGAGGTTTGGTCACCTAAGTATAAGATACGCCTTTGTTAAGTAACAAATTGACCAGTACAAATTCTGATACTATAATCGGGAGAATTCTACCTCTGGGCCATTAGCAAGTGAATGCACAAGAATGTCAATATTACCAAAGTCGTCTTTAACAGATTGTGCAGCTTCCTGAGACACTTGAAGTACAACTAATAAGAGGATAACTCATCTCATACATTGTGGTCAGAAACAGGGCAATAATGTCTGAAAGCTTTTTCTTTCAGTAAAAACTAAAAACTAATATCAGAAAGCATGTTTAACACGTTAACGTATTGAAAGATGACAAAAATGCTTAGGCCATTTGCAAAATTAAGGCACACATAGTAGAGAGTAGAATATGTGTACCTGAACAGTCCAGTTGGTGGATCCTGCATAGCGCTTATTTGCTTTTATCTGCACAAGGCCATAAAACAACAAAATCATTGAAGGCATGGTTGAAAACATATATGTAAATCACCATAAAGTACGAAGCCGTGCTTTGAAAACTCTCTAAAAATTCTGCCAACTATACAGTTTCACTTTACATCTTCAGGTACATCCTCAGGATTGTCGAAAACAGCATCTAGGGGGTATATCTTGGTTATTTCCATTAGAGAACCATCTGGAAACCTGAAAAATCAAGTCTTTAGGTAAAGAGCCAATCATCAGGCATTGCTCATCTAGATGAAAGAAAATTGAGCATAAGGTCTTACCTGCGTGATTCATCAAACTTCCCACGCCGTAAACTTGTTTCAAAAATGTTTAAAGCCTGTTGCAGAGGCTTAGATATCAGTAACCCCACAAAGGAAACAGGATTAAGTCTCTTGAATATGATTAAAGGATGCAACACCTTAAGTCATCCTACTTACAGGCACCCATGTTCCAACGAGAATTTCAGCACCTGCAGCAAACAGCGATTTCGCTATAGCCCAACCATATCCATTGTCATCAGCTACACCAGCAATGAATGCCCTTTTACCTACAAACTTAAGTCACAGTTCTAGTTGAAAAAGTTCCCCGCTACCAAGAAAAAAAGAAATAAGTAATGGAACTACATAAAACACAAGTCATTAGATTATGTCTGCACAAATAATTAGGATCTAAGATCCTCAAACTAAAAATTATGATTCAACTCAATCCCTATTTGACACAGACTGGCAGCTGAATTGCAAATCACCAATCTTAGTCAATATATGTAATTCATACGATTGTCATGTTATTTGTGATTTGGGTGCAAGCTGATAAGCTGTTAAGATCAACAACAGAAACTAGAGGGTAAAAACCTTTTACATTATGTAGCTTTCTTCTGCAAAATAAGCTCCCACTTTCTTTATTATAACAACTTTTTCTCTTACTCCCGACGTCTTTCATCTCGCCAAGGAAGTCTTCTCCTCTAAACTTAAAAAGAATTAGTACTTTGGACACTGAGGAGCGTACTATATTTCACGTTGAGATTTCTTTTGCATTTTGTTATTCTACTCCCCATCTTCTTCTCTTGCTTTCAAGTTCAAGTTTGGAAGTTGGGTGATTAAATGTGCCTCTTGGTATATAACCATGAATTAACTTTGGCTTCCTTCTTTTTGCTTCAGTAAGTGAATCTTTGCTGCGCGAACTAATTTAGGGACCGAAATCTTGATGCTCGCACGAAATTTAAGTTCTTCACTTCACTCCATAGTGAAAACCGAGAGTCTCAGAGTAACTTCCTGATGACGCATATAATGAAGCAGATAACCGAAACTACTTTACCAGAAAAAAACCACCACATTGCAGCATATACGCAGGCCTTACTGTCAAATCATCCTTACTTAGAGAGGCCATGGTGGTGGCTGTAAGCCAAGCTCCAGAGCCTTAAACACCTAATACTAAAGCCAGTGGCAGAGATTAATGTGCATCAGTCTGGCATCTTGAGGACTTGCGAAGTCCTTCCTAACACTAGGCAAAATGAGAGTTGGCCACTTGGCCACAACCACTATACACCATCATTCCGCGACAAACTATTTGAGAAAGGTCGTCTTAAGTCATATGCTACGCGTGCATAATATAATGGCATCCTTGAGGGTACAAAGCCTGTATCTCTTGAGTTTTGTCACGAGGAACGAAACCATAATATAAAATCTTTATACTTGACCAAATGAATAGCTTATGTAAACCAAGCAAAGAGAAGGATCCAACCTCTCAAATCAATGGGCAACCCTGGTGCAGGCTTACTCTCACTTGCTTCTGACTTTGCCTTAGAAACAAACTTTTCAGGTTTGGCAGGAAATGTCGTAATATTTCGCTGGAAACATTGCATAGATGGTACATGACACGAGCTGGCAAGCTTAGCCCATGATGATTTATTAGAATGAACAACCACCCTTGCCACACCTGCCCTGAAAATTCTTTGAGTAGAGAAAATGGAGGGCCTTACTGCCGTGGCTTGCAGTCCAGAAGCTGCAGTTACCAACATTCTCAGTTTATCGCACCTTACAAGAAAAAGAAAAGGAAAACCAGAATCCTGTCAACTTTACCAGAGTTAAAACTCATCTGCAACAAATAGATTTAAACATTTTCCAAACTTGCACAAAATGTAAACCAAGGGGATACATCCAAATACAGAGTGAAAGAGGTCTTTTAGGTAGGGCTGTATATGAATCGAGTTCGAGCCGAACAGAGGTATGTTCAAACTCATTTGTTTAGTTTCAGGCCATGTTCGCGTTCGCGATCGTGTTCGTTTAATCTTCAAAATTTTTGTTTGAACTCAATTCGCAGTTCGTTTCACAAAACTCGTGTTCGACTCATGTTCGTTTTTTAATTATACGAAACGAATTCAAACATGAAAAGTCATGTTCTCGTTCAAAACAATTATTTCTAAATTAGAACTACACATTTGTTGATCCAATTGTCTAACTGATTTTGGGGCTTCCGGGTTTAAGCTTATTTATACTATAATTAAGTTACATGACTTTTGGATTCTGCACGTATTATAATTAAGTTATTATTTAAAGAAGCCGTTCAGGAACACATTCGTGAACACTTTGGAATGTTCATGCTCGGCTCCTTTAATAAACGAGCTCTAAAGTTTGTTCATATTCGGTTCGTATATTATACAAACGAACCTGAACGAATTCCTTGGGGAACACACCACGAGCAGTTCATGAACATCTCGGTTCATTTACAGCCCTACTTTTAGGTAATGGTAATGATTACTAGAGAAATAAGTTCAAACAATCCTTTCGGCTTTTCAATGTCATTTAGGTTGTTCAACTGCATGTTAAGATCAAGTTTCTTTCCTTTCCTTGTATTACAATAAGGGTAAGGCCTAATGTCCCTCTCTTCCACCTGAGGAGTAAAGTGCTTTATATGCAGCAAAAAAGAATGCAGATTGTTGACAACAGTGCACTGCTCTTAATACAAAGAGGATGTAAAACAGAAATGTAACACATGAAGCAATCTAACCAATCATTTTAGCATCCATACATGTTCCCATGGCTCCGAAATGCTATGATTGTGGCGACTAACCGCATCTCTAACTATTAAGGGTGCTAATAACTGGATTATCCACGATTTAAACTGATTACGCATCATGCACTATCCATACCAGAATAACATAAAGGGGTTAATGCAATCAGATTCCGTTGAACGGAATGAAAGACTTTATTTCAACAGAAAGGAACGGAATGCGCGATACGAAACCCTAATGACCACACCAAGACATTTTATACTCCTCAATTCAATAGGACATTCTGTAGAAACATAGAAGCTACGAGTACAAAACTGATTACTAGACGAAGCCGGTACGCATTATGCTTAAAATCCATATAAATCGTCAATTGCCCCTTATTTTTCAGCTAACGAAATTGCAGACTGTGCAATTGAATTGCATAGTAGTATACGATGCAGCAAAGATACTAAATTGTTGAGAAGTAGAGCAATGATACTAAATTTTGCTACATTTCAGCATTGGATTCAGAAAAAGTAGCCACCTTATTGCCAAGAGAAGCGCCAATGTCGGAACCCTAGAAAATAGGCTGACAACGTACGGTGTCGATGTTCAGCTTCAAAGAAACAGAAGTGTGTGTGTCAGCGCTATGGGCTTCGGCCTGAGAGACCTCATGGCCTTTGGGCTTCAGTCCTGTGATAAAAGGGCGAAAATTTCATAAAAGGGCCTAAAAGTTTTCTTCTTTTTTTTTTTTTTTCTTCTTTCCCAATTGGATATCATTTTGATCGGGGCTAAAAAATGAAGGGTAGCCCTCTCCCCCCCCCCCCCCCCCCATAACCCTCTTATCTTATTTAATGTAAAGTAAAATTAAGTCGAGAAATGTTGTCCGGTCATTCCGTATTTGGACAATCTATTAACTTGTTATGTACACTTGTTAATTTTGACTTTTTGAAACCATTTTGAATTCGCTCACCTTTTTAATTACGATTTAGATTCCTTAATTTATCTCTCACACATATTCACTTTTATTTAAGTTCCTTCTTTATTTCTCCTCTCTCCCTCCCTGTCTTTGAGACAAATGAATTATGTTATTACCTTACATATCTCTCCTTTTCTAAAAATAAAAGGCATCATATTCCAGTTTTTTTAAAGTGATTCCTAATGATTTTTCTCAAACATTTTTGTATTTTAATTTTTAAATATGATTCATAATACCTTTTATGTTCTTAACAATCTGAGTTCATGATTTATTTTGTAAATCAATCACTAAATTAACTCTAAATAGTTTGCAGTTTTATTCTTAAATTTGATAATCAAGTTAATAATTCTCTCTTTTTCCTTCCCTTTGCTTGCATGTGCTCTCTCTCTCTCTCTCTCTCTCTCTCTCTCTCTCTCAACACTTTTTATTTTCCTTATTTTCGGTGCATGAATCTATCCATTCTAAAACTAAGATTATCATTCTTCATGTCACGTAAAATTCAGAAAAGGCTTGTTTTCCTTTAGAGAGTTAAGTTATAGTGGTACTGCTCTGTATATTGATTTAAAAGCAATCTTATAACACTACAATCTAGAAGTTGAGAAAAATTATTTGCATCATCTCATGTATTTTTTTTTTTACTTTTTCTTTTCTTGCAAAAGACATATTTTGAAGATAATCATTTACATTTTTAGCATCAAACATAGGGTAGAAAAGAAACTCTCCCTAAATAGTTTAGTACTTCGGTAATTGTAATATAGTGCTCCTATATACTATGCACGGGACTAAGACTACTTATTTATCGAGCAAAAATCAATCTCAAGTCTATGTTCACGATCCAACGATATACCCTACCAAGTAAGCAAGTTGGGCATGATGATTGACGACCTGAAAACAAAGAGGCGCATGATTATGACTTTATGTCGTTATGTGTGTAACTTGAAAAATATTGTTCATGATAGAAAATGCAAAACTATTTTCTCTTAAAAAAAGTGTTGAATGAAAGAGATGGAGGAGACACATTGTGCACATTTTTTTTCCAAACAAGAACATCACAAGAACTTATTATATTTCAATTATCTCACATATTATACGATTATATGTTGGTGGGCAAATTATTTGGGTCGTTATGCCATATAACTTTTTCTTCATGACATAGCTATAAACGCTAAGGTTAATTATCAATGCAATTTAAATAGTATTATTAAACCATTTACGGTACTTTCATAAATATCTCACATGGAAACCAATATGAACAGCACCATTCAAAATTGCACAAATAAAAACTTTTCAATGACATAACAATATAAATGGTTTCTCCTATCTGAATTACCAGTGAATTAAAGGTTTCCATCACATAAACAACTGTTTGCTTCACTCTTTTGATTGCCCTTTCACTCAGGTGGAAGAAGCAAACTGTTGCCAGTTTGATACGTAGAGGGTGATCAAGCTTTGCTTCTCAAACAAAAATCAAAAGCAAAATACATAAGAACCATATTTGGTGTCCCCAAATGAAACTCAGAATTTGATAAAAGATTGAAACTAAAATGTCCAACCACCATAGTCTAGATTCTGGTACCACTAATACCTACAAGACAACATGAGCTGACAGATTATGAACCCTATTTTCATGCAAAACGTAGAGCAACTGGGTAATGAAATGACGATAAGATGCAGGGAGCGTCAACGCAAGAGATTTCGAAACCGCAGAAGGGGCGTCACAGAAGGTGGAGGACAGTTCTGCTGTAAACAGTAGTGCACAGAAAATGAGGCTTTTGGTCACAGTGGGAGACAGCTTATCTAGGTTTTGATAACGACTTGAAACAGACCCACCCACGCCACGTTGAAATGCTTGATTTTCATGATTTGATAAGTCATTGATGAACAGTGTTATATGGACCTATCCGTATCACTTTTTTTGTTCCTCCTCCTGCTGAAATTGAGTCCACTTATAATTACTCCCTAAGTTCTTTATCTCACTGTATATTCCTTTTTTCTTTTATAATTGTGTAAATTTCTCCCTACTAAGCCCTTACTATTGACAAGAAGTTAGTTCAGCGGTTCACAGGGTCTCAATGTACGTATACTTGCATAAGTTCAAGTCTTTTGCTCGTCGCTTCTTGTTGGGGCAAAAATACGTTCTCGTCCTGCGTGTCCTCCACACATGAGTTTCCTGTGCGCTTTGACCCCAACATAGGTGCAAAAATCGAGAGCTCAGATGTATATGACAACATTGTAGGTTTTCAAGGCGCAATATTTCCTACTGGTTGGATCAGAGCCTTGCGGTCCCTCAATATTTGTAATAAAAAAAAAAGAAAAAAGTCGTTACTCGCAGGCTACTCGAAGAATAAATCGAAATGATTACGTGTAATTGCCGAATTTTTTGGGCTTATTACATACTTTGATTTCTGTTATTAGTCACGGACTAGGATTCCTCTGCCGTACAGCTTCTCCACTCTAATAGAAAAATGTTGTTAAATATTTTTTGCCATAAAAGATTGACAACAAATCTCTTTTAATGCCAATCATTTTATCACTTAAGTTGCAACAGCAGAGACGCTGTATGTAACAGATGACTCCTTAAATTTCAATACAGCTGCTAGTCATAAAAATTTAATCTTAACAATACAACGTATATAAGTCCAACAAATAACTTAAAGTAAAAGTAATGGATGCTGCAAGTCATTAACATTTGATGTTAACAATATAATGCGTGCAAATCCAACAGTAACTTACCTAATTAAAGCAACAAAAAAAATTGGAGGAAAGTCGATTTGGAAAAGAAAGAAAGTAATACTGAATTCTGAACCTTTTGGGTAGGGCTGTAAATGAACCGAGCTGTTCACAAACAGCTCGATGTTTGTTCTTTCTAAAACGCGTTCATGTTTGTTCATGTAATAGGTGAACCGAACACGAATACAATTTTAGGGCCCGTTTATTAAACGAGCCGAGTTTGAACACAATGATGTTTGTTTATTAATGTGCGTGAACAAGAGGGCTCGTTTATTTAACGAGCCGAACACGAGCCGAGTCGATGTTCGCTTATACTCATTAAAAAAACATTAAGACCTACAAAAAATATCTTCTATTGGGACGTGTGTTGTGGCACGTGGAAGCATGTGGATCACTCATCCTCTCTGGCTCTCTTTATCACCATTCACCAAATTCATTTCCCTTATCATCAATCATCTGAGAGACAACAGTCAACACCCGTGCTCCCTCTCCTATCGGTATATCGCCAGCCAGACCACACCCCATGCCGCCGACCATAACACACCCCATGCCTCGGCCAGACCACTGCTCACACCGCCTCCTTCTCTCAGATACTCAAACGGTCGAACACCCTCTACCCCCTCTCTCTCATCACACAAGAACACCGCCGGCCAGACCACCACCCACACCGCCAGCCAGATCACCCCCCCCCCCCCCCGCCGTGGCCTTCTCTCAGACACTTGAACAGTAGTCAAACACCCTCTGCTCTGCACTCTCTCTCTCTCTCTCATCACACAAGCACACCGCCTGCAAAACCATTGCCCACATCGCTGGGCTAGACCTCCGCCAAGTCAGGCCACAGGCCCAATGCACCTGCTCTTCCACACAGATCTGGCATCACCCCGATCAGATCTGGATTAGATCTTGGATATTTTAGGACTCCAAATCTTTGATATTTGTGAAGATCCAGAAATCCGTCTTCATATTCTTCTCCGGTGGTTACTCCGCCCATTTTTTCGATCGTTGATTCAGTTTGTTTCTTTAGACGAACGAGCCGAGTCGAGCCTGAGTTGTGCGTTGACGAACTCGAGCCGAGTTCAAACACCCATGTCTGGCTCCTAAACGAACACGAGCTGAGGTCAAACACCCTTGAAAATATACAAACCAAGTTCGAACACGCCCCTGTTCGACTTGAACTCGATTTGTATACAGCCCTACTTTTGGATAGAAAGAAAGGTTGAGATAGCTGCTGGTTTGGAGTGCAGGTTACGCCCTTTTATTCACGGTGAAAGAGGCAAGACTTACTCTTAGTAGGACCCATGAGGTTTTGACCTAAACCTGCCGGCCTGGGTCAATCTCTGTTCTTCATAGCATCCCCATCAATGAGTGATATTAGTGAGAAAAACATCCGACGGTGCTCCAAAATGCAAAAGATATATGTATGTAAGATACACAGAACTTACGCGTTAAATATCAAGTCACCGTATCGTTTAACACGTGTGTATTAAATTCCATTCACCTCAACGTTATGCGGGTCCACTTTGCGTGTCCGGATCCCTTGTTACACTCATACCAGCCGACCACGTGTCCATTCTCAAACACTATATAGTGAACAATCCATTTAACACGCGTTCACAATTAGGATGGTATGACAATTTTCTCCCTCTACTTCGCTGGTGAAAGTTGTGAGTAAATAAAGAGAACTCAAATTTTCCATTAGCCCACAACAATAATAATAATAATAATGTACGGAGTAGTAACTAACAATTCACATAACTCCAAAGATCCAAAGCCAAAAGGCCCAGATAAACACCACCCCTCAAACCTTTTAATAGAATATAATAATAATTCCCCAAGTCTAAAAGTGACATGAAGAATATGACTTTTGCATTCGCCCATGGAAATATTACAAGGAGATTATTAGAAAGAGAAAAGAATCTGACGGTAATCCCCATAACAACAGGAATAGTTTACAGTCCTCCGCACAGTTAGCGACCATTAATCATCTTACTATTGACATTCCTGCAAATATCTTTAATGATAATTATCTTTTTAGCGTCAATAATTAGATGACACTAAGCACGTTTGCCGACAACCTTTACCGTTGTAGGCTTTTGTTAAAGCCGAAGTTTTGCAGCCAAAATTCGTTCTTAGAAACATAAAACAAGTTGAATGAAGGTGGTAAATTTTTGAGTGTGTGAAAGTAATTTGGTAGTAGAAACCTTCAAACCCTGGACTCATGTTCCTTCGCAAATTCCAACAACTTCAAGAGCAAAAACTGGAGCCATACCAGGAGTTTGTTACCCAACAAAACTCTTAATCCACTTGCATTATTTAAACAAACGTACACTTCCTCTTCATTACAAGCTACACGTTTGAATTCCTACTCCTTATCTCCTTCTGTGTCTCCCTCGATCTCCTTGATCAGTTCTTGCCTGTGATCTTCTGTGTTCCCATATGGACATTAACTAGGTTTTCGTTACAGAGAAAGAAGAACTGCACGTTGGCGCATTGAATTGTGCGTGTTGATCACGTTCGTCTCCCGTAAATGACAATAGCTTTTACTGGCTTCTACCGCGCCCCGGTAAGTCCAGAGATTTCCCGGCCAGCTTTGGTTGTTGATACAGGCTCCTTGCCGTCACCGGAATCCGACAACACCCCGGAAAACGTTGTTTTCTCCCTGGTCAAGTTCCGAAAAAGGTTTGTAGGACGGTCCACCTCCTTTTCATCCCGATTTACGTTGTTTTTATTTCTTGTTGGTAATTCACAAACGCGAGCGCGCACGTGTGTGTCTGTATTTGTACCCGTATGATCGCAATTCCTTTTCTTTTTTTCCCCTGATTGATGGTAACACTTAACATTATACTCAAAAGTAGAATATCTGGATGTTGATATGGTAGTAGTTTGAGTTGATTTTGACACTGTGTTTGTCAACTTGTGTAACTAATTCAACATTAAAAATTAGACACATAAAAAAAAAAGGAACAAACCATAAAAGCAAATACAAGCTACCTAGTCTTCTAGTAGAATTAGATTGGCAATGGGTTAAACTGGTGTGTATTTCCACATCTTCTATTTTGTTCACGCTCTCACTTTGCTGCTAAAACGTACAATAATGACAAAAGCATAAATCTTTTAGTGACTAACGAGGGTGTGACAAAACATGACATGATCTGAAAATAGACATTGACAAAAATTACAAAACCTCGGTCATGTCGTAATTATATGCTTCAGATGCACGTCTTTAATGTATATATAATTTGCTTAAAATTTCTAGCTACCGAACCAAGTGATGGGAGAAATGAGAGGCGTTGGAGGATAGCTCCAAGATCGCTGGTCTTAATTCACATACCAACGGCCGTACATTAAATTTCTATTCAGAGGAATAAAAAGAAATTGATTGTAGCTAGTAAAGAGTAAGAAAAACAGTGATGTACAGCATTTTCATAATGAAAAAAAAAACCTCATGGTTCAAATTCAGTTCTGTAGTGTACAGGGGTATGAAATAATTGAGAAAGAACTCATATCTTTTGCCAAGATTTTAGATTATTTGGTATGAGCAATTTGATGATAAGAAGTGTTTATGAGCACATGATCATGTTGCAGTTATCAAGCTAGTTCATATTATTTTGCTGCTCGGATTCCAGATTTAGTGACAAATTGATAGAAACATCTATTCTAAAGGAAAGAAAAATGGAAGCCCATATATGAAATTTAGATGAGTCTATCATGTAAGACATGAGATTTCCTTTTCATGAGAAAAAGAATTCCACTTACAGAGAGGTTCAATGAATAAACCTTTCCTTGAAACCTCTCCACAAGCTGGTAAATGGAAATGATTTCCTCATTTTGGTGGAGCAGAATGGTCTAAGCAAACCTCTCTTTCCTTTCCCTCCACGAGTATTTTCTCTCCTAGTAATAATGCTACTTGTTCATGGTGAAAAGAACTGTGAAATGACCCGCCTAGCAGTTGCTCTCTCCCATTGCTATTTATGCACCTACTTGTCTCACAATGCCTCTCATTCTTGCTCCTTCTCAATTCTCTCCTAGCCAACTTCTTTTTGACAACCACCTCTTCAGCTTCCTTTTTCTCTTCAATTTTCTGTAAGTTCTCTTACGATCACCTTACTATCCATTAACACCAGATTACTGTTAGAAACAAACACACACACAAGCGCACACTTGGTTGTTTATTAACTTGGAAGTGGTCTACAACTGTTCGTTTTAACTGTTTGCTTTTTCTACTAATTGACATGGTTAATCTTCTTCCTGGGCACTCCCTTACTTTCTTCTGTTTGTACAATCATAATATCCATAAGGTACAATCAGACATATTGCACTTTGCGCATACACAGATGTAGTAACGAAGGAATACCAATAAAGTCATGCTTTTTTAGGTAATCACATTATGATGAACTTCATGCACTAGTATCAGCGGCTTATCTCACTTGGTTTTGTTTACTTTGCAGAGGAAAACGTTAAGCAATTACAATGGACTTGCAGAGCGTCACCACGGACATGTCGCAGAATATTGTAAGGAAACGAAGCTTTTAATTTTTTTCTTTAAAATTACATAATTAGCATTATGTAAGAAAGAGGATATTTTTGCATTACTTGTTTAAAAAAAGTGGATAGAAGAATAGTTATTTTACACTCTTGGAGTTGGGGACCACATGATTTTGATCTTCTATTCAGTGACTTGCGTACCTTAATCTTCAGTCTTTTCACTGAACAGTGGCCAAGTACGCCTTTCTACCTGTGTGGGATTAGCCTCTGTCTCTCCTCATTTTTTGTAATGAAAAGATGTAGACATAGGCTCCATCTATTTCTCTTTACATGATATTTTTCTTTTGATTGTAATCTCAAACATAGTAGAAGTGGAACGAGGTCGCTTTATTATGAGTTAGTTTCAGGTAGAACGAAATTCATTAGATATCCATCTCCTCTCTCCAACAGGCAATAGAGGAAAACCAGAAGCTTGAGCAAGCAAAACTTGCATATGAAAGCTACAATGGCACTGAGCAGAAGGCCAACAAGTCAATTCGAAATGGATGGTGTTGCTTCGAGAGAAAGGGATCAGGAGGCTGGAAGGCAGCAGTTATCCTTCTAGGTAGTTGCCAGATATTGTGCTGAAAGTTGTTTTGAACATATAGCTTAAATAGTGTATATACCTGAAGGAAGTATCTTAATTCTTTATATGGATTTTTATTATGCAGTTAATCAAGGGCTAGCAACTCTAGCCTTTTTTGGGGTTGGTGTGAACTTGGTTTTGTTCTTGACCAGAGTTCTTAGCCAAGACAATGCTGCTGCAGCCAATAGTGTTAGCAAGTGGACTGGAACTGTTTATCTATTCTCTTTGGTGGGAGCTTTCCTCAGCGATTCATATTGGGGTCGCTACTTGACCTGTGCAATCTTTCAGCTCGTATATGTCCTGGTAATAAGCAACATAACTAATACACGTGCCAAAAGAAACCTTTATACTTGGCTTTATTGACGACGTAGCTGTTACCAACCAAATCTATGCATTTGTTTAATTAGGGCTTGGTGCTGTTGTCACTGTCATCTTGGCTTTTCTTGATCAAGCCTGAGGGTTGTGGCGATGGGAAATTAACCTGCACGCCTACTTCTTCAATTGGTGTTGCCATGTTTTACCTAGCGGTATACTTGGTGGCCTTTGGATATGGCGGGTACCAACCAAATATTGCCACCTTTGGAGTGGACCAGTTCGACGAAGCATTGAACCCTAGAGTGAAGGACTCGAAAGCTAAGTTCTTCGGCTACTTCTACTTTGCGCTGAACGTGGGGTCTCTGTTTTCGAACACAATTTTGGTATACTACGAAGATATTGGCAAGTGGACACTAGGGTTTTGGGTGTCAACAGGATCTGCTATCGCAGCCCTAATTTCATTCTTGATGGGCTCACCTGGATATCGGTATGTAAAACCATGCGGCAACCCTTTGCCACGTGTTGCTCAAGTATTTGTTGCTTCTGTACGAAAGAGGAAAGAAACTTTGGCTGAGGGGGATTACTTGTATGAGGTAAATGGATCGGAGTCAGCGATTAAAGGAAGTAGGAAGATTCTTCATAGCGATGAGTTTGAGTGAGTAACCTAAATCTCTAGCTAATTTACAAAACTTTCTGGCTTCTAAAGTAGGCTATATTTGGTGGATGATTATGAACTGATCATATGTTGTTGGAATCTATTACCAGGTGCTTGGATAAGGCGGCAATCATGACAGAAGAAGATCGAAACAACCTGAAAAATCAATGGAGGCTTTGCACTATCTCTCAAGTAGAAGAAGCCAAGTGTGTCATAAGGATGTTGCCTATATGGCTGTGCACCATCATATACTCGGTCATATTCACACAGATGGCTTCACTATTCGTTGAGCAGGGGGCAGTCATGAATTACAAGATCGGAAACTTCCACCTCCCGGCTGCCAGCATGTCGGCCTTCGACATATTCAGTGTCCTCATTTGCACCGGAATTTACAGCCACGTATTAGTTCCACTAGCCGGAAGGTTTAGTAAAAACCCCAGGGGCATAAGCGAGCTTCAACGAATGGGCATTGGCCTTATCATCGGACTCCTGGCCATGGTTGCAGCCGGTGTAACCGAGCTTGAACGGCTCAAAAGAGTTACCGAAGGCCAACCAACAAGCTCTTTGAGCATATTTTGGCAAATTCCACAGTATGTCCTGGTTGGTGCTTCCGAGGTCTTCATGTATGTGGGACAACTCGAGTTCTTCAACGGACAAGCACCTGATGGGATAAAGAGCTTCGGAAGCTCGCTATGCATGGCCTCGATCTCTCTCGGGAACTATGTTAGTAGCATGCTTGTGAACATGGTCATGGGAATTACTGCTAAGGGTAAAAGCCCTGGTTGGATCCCCGAGGACTTGAACAATGGCCACATGGATAGGTTTTACTTCCTCATCGCAGCCTTAACCGTGGTTGATTTCGTGATTTACGTCTTCTGCGCCAAGTGGTACAAGTGCATCAACCTTGACGAGAGCGTGACCGAGTTCAGGAAGGACCGGCAGCAGACCGAAGAAGATGTATTTGGTCGAGTCTAAGTGCATGTTTCCTACAGTCCCTTAGTTCGTCTAAGAATTCTAGGGTCTCGCATGGGGATAACCCTTTGTTTGCTGATTATAAAATAAGTGGAAGACCTTGTTAGTGTTAGTAGTAGGATTCATGATTAACTGCATTGAAATCTGCAGACTTGTTTGTAGTTTGTCTAGTGCGTTTAATTTGAAGTGTTGCTTGGCCTGAGCCAATGGTCCAAGGATAAAGCCACAATCGTATTGAGGCAAATGTTTGAGGAGGTCTGTTGATTGGCATGAATTTAATTTGCTCCCAGCCTTGTTGTTTATTTAATGTCATTCCTTTTACGCTACATCTTTGTATATCTTAACTTTAAACTTTAGTTTAATATACTGCAATGCACAATATATATTGCAAACGTGTGTAACACCACCATCACAAAGGGAAAAATTTTGGTTGCTATTCTGGTTGGAAGAATCTTTCTCCTACGGCCTATATAGCGACAATTAATCGTCTCTACATGTTTTCAGTAACATTTATTTAATAACGCTAAAAAAGTGTTGCTAATAATTGTTAATGAAAGTATTAATACTATTAATTGTCACTATACACGAAATTAGAGGAAGATATATACAATCCGGATATGAGTCAAATTTTATTCATCACAATATGGGGCATTTGACATATGTCTACCACGGATGGACTATGCAGTAACTCTTGGAATTGATTTGAAGGCATTAATTTTGTATGAGAGCTTCTTTCAAGTCAGCATGTTTGTTGGATTTCCCTTATTCTTCTGTCAAATGATGGACATGGGAAAGTTGACCGGGTTATTATAATTTCCTGCATGCACATACCTTCCACTGACCCAAGCCAGCACTATCAGACTGTTCAATTGATCCCCCCTACTGAGTACTGACGCTAAAAGGTGGTGCAACCCAGATCTGCGCATTACGTTTCATGGACATTCTTGAATGGTAAGAGCCTCTTCACGTTGCTGTCAATCGTACGTGTCATCATCTCTGATAAGGATAAAATGGTGACTACCAACCAGATTTTGCCATGCGACCTACTTGGCAAAGTTTTAGTCAACTCTGGGTCAAAGTCAAATTATAGTCCTAATATTAGGATTATCATAATACTGTAGCAACCTCTAACTATGCCTCCTTAGAACGGACCCAAGTCTATACTCAGTTCTAATCCCATTAGGGTTTTAAGAACGGCTGCTGCCCATCCCGTATGTAGTAGTGATAATATATATTTTTAGTAATTTTTTGGCTAATAATTTTTTATCGACAATTCTTAATAATATCTTTTCGCTAACATTTTTACGGATAATTCTTAATAACATCTTTTTAGCGTCATTAGATAAAAGTTACAAAAAATTTAATGACCATTAATTGTCTCTATACGGAGGTTGCAAGAATAGTCCATCAACACGGGTAGCAACCAAAATGTTTTGGGGTTCCATTAATACCTAATTTATCTATACACTATATATTTTATTATTATTATTATTATTATTATTATCTATACTACTTATAAAAGTACCAATTTTGTAAATTATTTTTTACAAGATTATATTCTCAATTAATCACGTCAATAACACTTTTACCCTCCCTTTTATGACTCCCTCCTAAATTTGGTTGAAATTAAATAAACATTGAGTAATGAGTCTATCCTAAACATTGAAAAATAAAAAGTATGATGAGAAAGAAAAACAAAACAAAGAAATCCCTATATTACTCCTTTTATAATTTGGCTGGTATGAAATAAACATTAAATAATGAACTGATTAAAGAGAATTGTGATTTTTTTTTCTTCAATTTTTGTGTTATCAAATAATTAGCCAATTGAAGAAACTGAAAAATAAAATAAAGAAATTGAAATACGTGAAAAATTAATTAAGAAACAAAAAACTGTTGAAAAAATGAAAAGATAAAAAAAATGGGGGGGGGGGGGGGGTTAATATGCATAAAAAAATAGGACAAAAAAACAAGGCTATTTATATGGCGCTAATTTGAATGAATTGAACATCTGTTCAGTTATTACAGTTGAAAATTAGGTGCTTTACATTTCTTATTAATAAAATGCAAAGTACATGATCTTGAAAATTATAAATCTTAAGTGTATACCATACACCAATTTAACTGATTACAAAAATAAATACGTATATTCATTCTTTTAATTTCTCCATTTGCTTTTCTTTTCAGCAGTACCATCAAATATTTCTTCAATGTAGAAGCATACAAAAAAAGATTTTCAAACATTGAATTGATTACAATTGTGAACGTCAAATATATATTTCTTCTAAAACAAGTAATAAAAGAAATAAGAATATAATTGAATTATATTATTTTGATCTAAAAAAAACTAATAATATCACTTTAAAAATAACTCTCAATCACATCCACGTGCAACGCACATGCTCCATACTAGTACCTATAAAAGTATGAATGTTGAAAATCTTTTTATTCCTTTTTTGCCCTTCGTTAATCACTCTAACAACAATACTATGTCATAAATATCATTATTAATTACTAATTTTTCAATCATTTTCATTTTTGTCCAAACCTGAATCACTCTAATAACAACCATGCCCTTTCATAAATATCATTATTAATTACTAATTTTTTAATTTTTTTTATTTTTTTCCCTTTGTTACTTATATCAATGACATGTGTAATTTAAATGTGTGTGTGTGTCTATATATATATATATATATATATATATATATATATAGTGTAAGAAAACCATTGAAGTCCAAGACAAAAAAAAAAGCTAATTAAAAAAAATATTGGGAACGAAAAAAATAACCACAACAAAAAAGAGTTTTAGCTTCAAAATCATCGGTTAAGAAAAAAAAACAGATACAGGAAAAACAAAAACCAATAAAACCAAACATACCCAAAAATAAGTTACTTGAAATTCTGGCGCCAAACATCATAGCCAAAAATGGGTTCAAAGAATCTTCTCTTTTCTTCTTCGGTTCATGCATCTGTAGACTCTTCCTTTTCCTCCTCAGTTCTTCCATTTCTTTCTTCATTCATTTCTCTGTACAAATGTCTACATGCATGCCTTTACAATTCCAGATCATTAATCCTCAAAAAAAAAAATTCTTCTCAAATCCTTCGTTCTCTCTGCCTCCTTCCAGTGTCGCTGACATTTTTTAGCTGTAATTTTGGGTTCTTACTGCAATCACATCCAGGTTGGATATATCCTTTTATAATTTAGATGTTTTCAAATCGTTTCTAGCTCTGTCTAAGTTTTTTTTGGTGAATTTTGTGAATGGTTTAGGAAGCTCATCGATTGGTGGTCCGACGACAATCTTCAGGTCTGTTTTCCAAGGAAATATTGCCAATTTCGTGTATTAATAAGTCTCAGATTGTAAATTTGGTGACTTTTTTTTGTTTTCATGTGCTAGGGCTATGCTCCAATCTGCCTAGGAGTTTTACATTCATCGGTTCTATCTTCGTACTCAGGTAATTAGTTGGATTAAATTGTGTTCTGATTTTGATTTGTTTTAGCTATTTCTCAGTTTCATACTGCCTTCATTTCTTCATAATGGACCTCTTCTCGACTTCACTAATGTGATTTCACCTCTGAAATTAAGAACTTATTAGCAAGTAAAGCGTTTGCATCACATGTAATGAGCCACTGTAAGGTCGCCAACTTTGAGGTAGATCTGCATATAGTACTTCAAATAATCTTGCATACAAAACATATTATATCAAAGAATTTTTAAATATTTAACCTTAAAGAGGAAATCAGAGCTTTAAAATATAAAACAAATCAAACCATTCACATTAACCAACAATCCTCATTACTGCAGCGGAAGTCTAATTACGAAAACAAATCAAACCATCAACATTAACCAGTAATCCTCATAATGCCCGCTCTTACCGTAAGTTTACTATCTTTTAAAAGGAAGTAACTTTAAATCTATGGAAGAGGAACTTTGGCTAACGTTTAAGTTAGCAAATAAGGGATTAGATTGAGAACTCATATTTGAGTTAAGTTGAGAAAGACTAATTCACGTTGTTTTGTGGCATGACTTTGCTTAGGATGTCCCTTTGGATAATAGTGTTTGATGATGAGGTAGGAGAGTCATATACTTTTAAAGGTATTTTAAATTAATTCGTTACATTTACAGGGTAAATGCTGAAAACAAGTTGAAGAAGTTCAAGCACATGTTGAAAATGAATTCAGGGAACGTGATCGCATTCTGAAGAAAGTGATTGCTGGAATTGAGGCAGTAAAAGAGCATTGCGAGAAAAACTTGAAGGGACAGCAACCTTAAACCAACTTCATGTGCCCTACCAATATATGAACGCATAGAATCAAGCTCGAGACTACCTTAAGCGAACCATCTTATGTATCAAGGAGCCCTTTGTACATATTATGCAACTACTGAGTTTTAAGCTTTGTATGAAATAAAGAACTTCCTTATATTGGGCTCATATATATGGTCATTAAACTTGAGTTAAAACCTTATAATTGAAGACCACTAATAGCAAGAGTGATACCCCTTGTCAACTAAATGTAAACTCAGTAAATCTCAATTTTAGGATGCCCATCAAAAAGAAAAAATGGTCAAAAACTTGATAGTTAGAGCATCAATGACTTAATTTTGAAGGAAGTAATGAATTTCATGCCAAAGATATGATTGATCAAATAATCAATAATCCTTATAATTGATAAAAAAAAAAATTCATGCTCAGATCTAAGGCTGATCGAGGTTAATATTGGACCAATGTTTGCTATATTACCATTGCAGTAGTTATATTCTGAGGTAACCATTGCCTATTTTTGTAATATAACCTAACTCTCTGGCCTAGCAGGTACTTGGTAATTACATAACTGCCAATAGTTCCTTGTCATATGTTGACATACCCAATGTCTTAGACCCCCAAAGCCTTGCTAAAGTTACCTAGAGGGTCACCTTGCTACTATAAAACTGCTCCCATCCCTCTATCCTTCCTGATATTTGTTGTCAATGGCTTCAAAATGAGGCCAAACAGTCACATTTCTGATATTCATTTTGAATTAGTGACCAAAGAACATTTTTACCTTGTAGACAAGACCAAAACCACCCTCACCAATAATATTTGTGTGAGAGAAGTTCATAATGAAAGCTGTTACAGTGGCGGATCAAACAATGGTAACTCTCTGTCTTCATTGTTTGATTCTGAAATTGTAAACAAACTGCTGGGAATTATGATATTCGCAACTGCATTGGTAAGGAATAAGGATGAGAATCCCTTAGTTAATTATGATTCTAAGATTGTATATAGATTAACCAATGATAATCTAGACTGAGGAAAGATTAATAATACTAAAGTGGACAAGTTTTGACCTTTGGAATCCCTGAAACTGTTGGTATGACTAAGATCAAAACCAGCCTTTTCACCTTTGGAATATGGTAAGTAAAATTCACAAGTTACCCCATTACTAATTCTGAACCTCAGTATTTGTCAGCTATTCATGAAGAAAATAGCTATATAAATTCCATTACGTGAATTCTAATAGCTATATAAATTCATTTTCCTCATATCTGTGGAAGTTGCTATGGTATCAAGATCAAAGCATGTTACTCAAAATCCTCCATGTTTGCCTCTAAAACAGTAAAATTGAGAACGTCGTATAAGTAAATTAAAAGGCCTTCACAAAATGCTTAACATTTGAAAATCACCTTTTCAGTCGTGAAGTGTAAAAGCTTTTAAGTAGAATGTTCATTATGATGATAAGTAGTAGATTAGGAGAACTGCTATGTCACTGTATACTCTTCCTCATGTTTCATTATTTATTTTGTATGTCTTGGGACATAGATATTCAACATACCTATTATGTTATGAATCGCGAAAGTCTTCCTACTTCTCCATTGCACTGTTCCACTCAGATCCAAAAAATCAGAAAGAAAGCGAAAATCTGTGGACCTAAATTGAATCATGACTATATAAGCTATTCTGATATTAAGAGATTCAATACTTTGGATGCAGGGAATGGAACATCCCTCAAACTGTCATGAACTACCTTATAGTTTCTGTTTGGAATTCTCAGGGTCAGTTAACTGCTGTGTCAATCCTAAGGTAATGTTATTGCCACAGTAATGAGTAATTTGAGCTGTAACAGAAAAAGGGTCTGTCTTTGTGATTGTGATTTGCGGAGACCATAATATAGTTCATCATTACTTAGTCCCATTTTTCTTTAGGTGGCTATGGCAAGAATACACCTATCCTTAGAAAGAAACTTCTTATTGCACAAAAAGCTTGAAAAATCATGTCGTTAACATAGTTGATGTATGCGAACACAACATACGTGAAGCAAGAGATTCATATGTAGATAATATGTTCACTGTTATCCTCTGAAACTTCTTGAATATAAATTAGGTTATCGAACCAGATCAAACAGCCTCTACATCTTCTTTTAATACGCCAAGTCCCCACCAGTAGCGTCCAGAAATTCCCACACCCTTTGTAACTTTTGAACAGATCCCTCTAAACACTCGCAAATTGGGTTCTCGTCGCTTCTGCAAATGCCATGAGCATGCACCACAGTATCACACTTATCTCAATCATCTCTTAGCTTCAAGTACATAATACCAATCCCACCGTCCTTCATCCAGTACATAGGGGAACAACCATGATTCCACATGTAGTTCTTGAATCCTTTTCATACTTCAAAATTAGTACAACTCACTAGAGCTGCTAAAAAATTTATGTTGAACACTCGGTTTGACATCATCAAATTAAAGTATCACTAAATCACGTAACATTCCTTATCCCTGTTGTACAACTTAAGGCAATCCTTTAATACAAATTTTCTAGGTGATGTTTCCAGGAAACGGATCACTGGCACTCTTCCACCGTTGTCAAATAACAGTTTAGGTCCCAAGTAAGGTTCCACCCCAACTTCCTTCCTGGTAAAATTGTGTCCGATAGGAAGTCAAACCTTTGCCATATGTACCTTTTTTGTATAATATTTTGGAATGGTCAGCAGCTACACCTTGGCCAGAGAGGTCATCCAAGAAAACTAATACATATTGCCTTATATAAAGGTTGAACGCTAAGTTCATTAAGGTTTGAAAACTAACCGGTGTATTAGTGAGCCCTTAAGGCATTACCTTATACTTAAAATGTCCAAAACAAGTGGAAAGTTGTTAACATAGCACTTATAAGCAACAATTGATCCTCATGCACTATAATCGCATCTTATATATGTTAAGAGACAAGAAGGCTAAATTAAAAAGAAAGGATATAAAAGGAGTAGTGAGAAGATTGGTTAGTTTTTTAGATGGTAAGTTGTTAACAAAAATACAAAGCCTTGTGGTTGAGCAAAGGGGATACAACAGCAGCAAATTCTTTCATTATATAACCAATGTGCACTGCTAAGCCAATCAAAATGGTACCGTGAGGGGTAGGTACTTAATAGGGGGGACAACAAAAGATAGAAGGTATACAGTTGGAGTGAGTTAGGGAAAATATTGTGGATTTACTCAAATAGTTTGTTGAATATATTTCTCTCAAAATTTGCCTCAGTGCTCCTTTAACCACTTCGTTAATTGAATGAATGTCATCACTTCCCAATTGAGTCAAACAGAGCATGCTTACGTACTTATCATGTTTTTCTCTCATTGCCTTAATCAGGTTTGATGATAAAGGGTTGCATGCCCGCATATAAGTCATCCATGACGTAGTTATACGTATAATTGCATTGCTTCTAAACATCTTAAAACACCCTGTAGTACCAAAATAAAAGTTGTGAACATAAGATACAGTCACAACTAAGTCAAATAGTCGTAAATCATCATGGGATGTCTTCGAAAAGAATTATTTCATCCTCAACTGCAGTTCTGTACAGTTGTAAATAAGTCACTTTATTTGTGTCCTCAAGTTTTAACCCAACGACTTCTTAATTCAAGAAGCACTTCTCTTTCACACACTGTAATTCGATAGATAAACCATGTGAAAATAGCAGCATCATGGACTTCTCGTAGTTTCTTTTCTTTGTTTTCTACATTTTGCTTGTCCTTTGGAATTTTCGCCCTCACCTATGATTTTCTTGACATTACTTCTGATCGTGTTTGCTTATGAAATTAAGACTCACGAACGTTAAGCTTTGCGACAAAGGGCTGCTACTGCTCAAGAAACTCCTGTTACCAAACCTCTTTCTACCTCTCAATTGGATGAGTTTAAAGCCTTTTCCACTCAAAAGAAATTCAGTACTCGTGATATCACTGATCAAGAGACAACACAGCCAAGGAGTTAATAGAGAGTGTAGTCAATCCTTTGATTCTTGAACTCAAGCAATTGGGAATTAGGCTTCCTAGACTAACTAAGAGGCATGATATGGAAAACTTCATACACTACAATCTTCAGCATACTCACACTTGGTTATTTTGGCACAATGAACTTACTGTTAATTTATTCTCTAATTGTGACAAAGATATATCAGTTTCTATTTCTTTTGCCGCTGTTTCCGCTGTTCTATAGGCATTCTAGGAGTAGTAGTTAAAGAAAAACCACTCTCAAGCATTAGGAGAAGCAAAGATGGGATTGTGCATAAAAGGCAAGAAACATCATGATGGACAACAAGTGTTTTCGCTAAAACTAAGGCCATCTGATACTAAAAAGAAAAAGGGGAAATAACTAATGTTTTTCATATCATGCAGGTCAACTTTCACAACAATAACGCTTTGGGGTGACTTGGCAACCAATGAAGGCAAAAATTTAGAGGCAGAAACCGAAGAACAACCAATTATTGCGGTAGATAATGTCAAAGTGACAGAATATCAAGGTAACCTACATTCAAATTTAAGTGTTTTACTCAGAATTTCAAAAGGATTGTACTGCTCTTTTAAAGCGTAGCTACTGAGTATTGAAAACAAAGAAGAACCATGGCACCAAATATGCAAAAGATGCAACAAAAAGTTACTATTACAGCGAAAGGACCAACTTGTAAGGATGAAAAGTGTGAACCTCTAATAACTTATGAACCAAGGTAAACTACGCAAATCAAGAAGTCATGTATTTATTTGAACAAAAATATTGTTCATTCAATAATAATGATTTAAAAAAATAGGTGCAAGTTGAAGCTGGCTTTAACTGGAGACACATAATAGGCATTTATAACATTGTTCGATGCAGCCGAAACTATAATTGGATGTCCAGTCTCAAGACTTATAGAGTCAAAGAAGGTACGCTACTTTCATCACTGTACACATTGTAAAAAGTTAAACAACGACAACATCTAATATTAAAGAGTTACATACAAAACAGAAAAGATCTAGAAGAAATGGAAGGCAAATAATTCATCTTCATAATTAGGATGGACAAAAAGACTGAAGATGACAGAAACCGAGCAAGGTTGGTAGCACAAGAAGTTCAAGAGTACAACATAGCAGAACTACATGATGATCATGTTCACTACAACCATGCAAAACAAAAGCTCAAATTTGATGAAGGTTGAAAAGAGATTATATAATACGGTTAACTAATTTATATAAAACTAAAACTGCATCTTCTCATTCTGCATTTTCGTGTTAAAATATTAAGTTTACATATTTCGAATTGATTCTTTGACTTTCTCTATTTTCTGTTCTCTACGCCAACAACTTAATACATTATGATCTTGCAAAACTACTTCGGTCACATCCATGTGCAACGCACATTCTCCATACTAGTGTATATAAAGGGGGACCTCCACGTGCGAAATAGACATAATCACATACAAACTCTTTTGCTTTCTTGCTTTCTCAGAGTTTGCTTTCTTAGAGTTCACCTACCGAAACTCCATCAAGGGGTCGCTCTTTCTCTTTTCCAAGCCTTAATTTCCTATATAGTTTTTAGCAGCAACAGATTGGCACTATTGGTTGGAGCAGGTGAAGATTAATGTTAAACTACACCGGTTCTAGTCAGTCACTAACTCAATAAACCGATCATTCTAGTCGTCAGCAACCTAGCCAATCTCGTCGGACCAAATGTTTAAGTGATCAGTAGGCTAGCCGAACCCATTAGGCAGGACTACCGGTTTGACGAGAAACCATCACATACTTGACCTTAAATAGTCCCAACTCAAAATAATGATGATTCTTGCGCAAGTTGCTCGACAACCAACCATCAATTTTCGCTCATTTCGATCAATTTTTTCTTGTTAGTGGTCCCTATAACAGTGGAAAAAGAATCATTTCAATAAAAAAAATTAGACATTGACAAAAAATAAAAAAAATTAAACCCCAGCCAATGAGTGGGCAATGAAAGATTTCAATATGTCTTTCTTTGTCTACTTCACAGACTAAGGGCTGTAAATGAACCGAGTTGTTTACGTTCTCTTTGAAACTCGTTCATACAATAGGTGTACCAAACACAAACATAATTTTAGAGCTCGTTTATTAAACGAGCCGAGTTTGAACATGATGATGTTTGTTTATTAATGTTCGCAAACAAGAAGGCTCGTTTACCGGACGAGCTGAGCCTTACAAATGAACATCAGTTCATTTACTCACATATATGTGTGTGTGCGTGTGTGTGTGTGTGTAAAACAGACCTTCACAAAATATCTAAAGATGTATTGGAACATGAAAGCCCATGGATCACCAAATCCTTCCTCTCTCCATCACCAAAAAGATAGAGTGACTCAGAGGCTTTATTTTCCTCATCTCAGAGACTCAGACACTCAACAGTCAAAACTCATTGCCCCCTCTCTCATCGCTTTTCAGAGTCATTACACAGGCACACAGCTTGCTAGACCACCGCCCACACTATCTACCAGACCACCGCCTCCTTCTCTCAAGCATTCAAACACCCGTTGCCCCCTCTCTCATCACACGGGCACGACGTCGGCCAAACCATAGCCAAGTTAGGCCATAGGTCCATAAACGGCAGCTGCTCCTCCTCACGAGCCAAGCCCTCTGATCACTGATGCCTCTCTAATCGCTATCTTCTCATTCACAGACAAGATAATTAGAGCTTATTGCTCTAAAGTGATCAGATTAGATCTTTCTTCTTCTTAGTTCTTACATTAAAAATTAGCAATTTCTTCTTATATAAAAACTGATCATTTTATATCTTGTTCTTGCTTTGGGATGATAATTAAAGTGGACTCATAGAAAACACAAACAAAAATTGAGTTTGATGTTGTTGATTATATCTTGTTCCTATTTTATATTTTTATTTCAAGGAATGCAGACATGTTTCAAATATGGCCTTCATAGATTGTGTTGTGTTAGTCTGCTTGTGCTGATATATGTGTTATAGACTAATAATATACTCAAATACGTTAATGAACTTTTTTCTTTGCTCTGCCTTATTTTGAGTTGTAGAGTAATTTATCTAGAATTTTTTTCATGGATATGTCTAGTGAAGAGAGAGAATTATCATCAACTTCTTCTATATCTGAAAGCTCATCAGAACTGGGGCTTTTAAAGTCAAAGGCCAAGCTATAATCATGAGTGAACATGTTGGGGAGGCCATTATTGGTGAAACAGAAATTAACATTATGATCAAAAGGAGGGAAAGAAAGAAACTTCTTTGGTGTTAGACTTCTTTGATGATGTTGACTCTAAAACATGGAGCGAAAAAGTCAAGTGTAAGCTTTGCAATGCTATCCTCAACAAGACAAAATGCGGTACTACAAGTCATCTTCTAAGATATCAAGACACCTGTTGTCCTAAACGTGGAGTAGCTGCTACAAATCAATCTATGATAAATCTCGAGCTTGGAAAGATGGAGTATGAAGTCAGCAAAAAGGACTTCAATTACAATTATGCAAAGGTTAGGGAGGTTGTTGTCAAAACAATTCTTGTTCATGAGTACCCATTTAGCAAGTTGGAGCATGAATCTTCAATCGATTCATGAGGATAGCCACCCCAATTATGAAAGTAATTCGCGGGTAATAGCAAAGAATGATGTAATGGCAACCTACGAGAAAAAAAAAAGAGTTTGAAGGCAACTTTCGTAAGTGTTAACAAAGTTAGCCTTATTTCAGATTCTTGAAAGTCCGGCCAAAAGATTGGGTACATGGTTCTTACGGTACATTTCAATTATTCCAATTGGAAATTGCACAAGAAAATATTAGGGTATGTTTGATAGGGTTGTGGTTTTGAGTTTTTTGGCAAATTTTGCCAATTTTTTTATCACTCCAATTTTTCGAAGTGTTTTTGATTAAAATTTTTGGCAATAGTTTTCAAAAGTCGGCTAGTTTTCAAAAACCAGCTTTTCTGGTTTTCACTAGTTTGCAAAACTTAGTTTTCACACATTTGGTATGCCTCCTTTAATGAGGTTGAGGCATCAAACCTCACTAGCAATGATATTTTTTAGGGCAAGAATATAAGCCTTCTAATTTTTAGGGTTTCCCTTTCTCTTTCATCCTCGGCTCAACTCACCGCCTCTAAGACCCATTCTCTCACTGGCTCGATCTCCCACTATAATCGGCGACTGCCTCCACCAGCCTCGATCTCCCACTTCCTCCAGCGCATCCATTGCCTCCGTCACCTTCATAATCCCATGCACTACCTTTGTCGCCTTCAACCGCCTGCTCTGCCTCTATCTCCTTTCTCCAGCTAATCTACATAATCGATAGAGACATCGATCCAATTTTGCCACTTCCCTCCATTCGTCTTTAATGTCCTCAACTTCATTCGATAAATAAAAGTGTTGCCCTCTTACGAGAAGACATAGATTGGTCGAGGACCACGGAATTGGGCTACCCATCATAAGGGAGCATTTTTTGGTACCCAATTTGGTCTCTCTTGATTCGAGTTTTACACAATCACCAAATTATTCTCTTCATTATTCAAGTTTGATGAGTATGGTGATAAGAGTGGATTTTTGAGGGAGGAATAGAAAGAAGGTGCAGGTGACTAGGAGATATTGGAACAAGTTTCAATGTTTCTCCACAAAAAAGCAATCTAATATTTTTGGAACTGTGGATGATTTAATCACTACAAGAAAAAAAGGCTTTTAGTGACAGGGAGGTCCGTCGCTAAAAGCCCTACATCCGTGGCTAAAAAATTTTAGCAACGGACACCCCCTCGCTAAAAGTCCCTCGACTAAAATCTCGTCAAAAAAAGTTTTACGACGGAATTTCAAAATCCGTCACCTCAAATTGGACTTTCAGATTTCGTCGCTAATTGTATTTTTTGTCTATTAATTTATTTTTTTTTAAAAATTATTACGTTAAAATATTTAACGATGGAAAAATATTTTTAGCGACGGAAAAAGTGAACTTTAAGTGATGGAATTTCCATTGCTAAAAGTTTACCTTTAGGGATGAATTTATTCCGTCGTTAAAACTCTTTAGCGATAGAATAAATCCGTCGCTAAAAGTCAAACTATTTTAAAAAAATTTTAATGCCCAAACTTGTAATTACAAATTCAAGTTCTCAACAAGACACAATCCAGCAAATGCACATTAGGGTTAAAATAATTGCTGAAAATTATTTAACCCTAAAACAAACACAATATACAACTATATAACTTTAAAAAATGTATACTATAATCAAAAAATAAAATGTACATATAGTTCAGGAGGACACGGGAGCTGATTTAATAGAGTAGGGGAGGGGAGTACAAGTCGAGAGGGCATGAGAACGGGAGAGGAGTACAAGCCAGAAGGGCACAAGAGGGAGGGTGGGTCAGGGGTTATCAAGTCCTAGATCTGGATCCTGCTGATCGTCCTCGTCCACAGGGGCACTCTGATCCGGAGTTGGCTCGGCATGTCCAGCAGCAATGCCTTGTATGTAAAGTCACTGACGTATTAATCTCGATAGCAATCGTCATTCCAAGCGTTTAGTAAACATATATAGTGTTTGTACCTAATCATGCACCCTGATCATCCTGAACACCTTCGTAGCAATGTGGCAAATCTTTTCCTCATCTAACAATCATTGTGTAGTCGGTGCCTATGTCTGTGGAGGGGCAATGAGGGGTGGGGATGCTCTTATCACAGCACGTGCAGTTGTGCTAGGCAGGCTGCATATACGGCCTTTCGGCCTATTGACGACCTTCAGTGTATCCAGCCATCGCTTCAATGCCCCAGTACTCGTACCCGTAATTGTGGACGCTGATAGCTATCCGAACTGCTGCTCGGAACCCCTAATCTATTCATACGAGGTCTGCAAAACAGTGATTTAAAGATTTGAAAATATTAACGCAACAAACATTGAATACAAAATTTAACAAATTGACTCGAACTTACAACGATCTGCGAGGCAATATTTGAAACATAGTCCCCCACCCGGTACGCATCGACCTTATCCTTCTTCCTCACGTGTGTTAAACTATATGTCAGAGCTATGACCTCATCCTTCTCCAGGTCCGGGTGCTCAACCGCATTCTTGTGTCGGATGACATCGTCCCCCTCCCATGCGCGTGGGATCTTTCTCATGTATGTTATCAGCCCCACTCCTACTCTTGGCCTCCCAGCCTACATTAGTACTCAACCGATCAACCATCTGCCTTAATACATGAGGAGATATCTAATGTGGGGGATATTTCCTAAACTCCTTCATCTGGGCACCCTCGGGTAACATCTTCTTCACCCGGTCCGTGTGTTGTGCAGCCATCGGTGGTAATTCTTGCCAATATAGGCAAAAAAAAAGCCTACCGCCCCAGCTAATTAGAAGTAATTAGGACTAATTAGGGTTTAATTGGGCTGATTAGTGTTGATTATGACTAATTAGGGCTAATTAAACTAATTAGATTCTTAGGGTTAATTATTCGTTAGGGTTAATTAGGGTTTAGGATTTACGGTTTAGGATTTAGGGTTTAGGGTTTAGGGTTTATAAGGTTTACAATTTAATTAATGTAATTAGGGTTTAATAAGACATGTTAGAACTAATTAGTGTTAATTAGGAGTAACTTAGGACCAATTAGAGCTAATTAGGGTTTAATTAGGTTGCTTAGGACTAATTAGGGCTAATTAGGGTAATTGGGTTCTTAGGGTTAATTACGACTAATTAGAGTTAATTAGGGTTAATTGAGTTCATTGGGGTTAATCAGGACTAATTAGGGTTAATTATAACCAGTGGCAGAGCGAGGATTTCACCCCAGGGGGTGTTAAAAATATCGCGTTAACCTAATTTCAACCCATCATTCAACTAAATCCCATATCTGATATCTCAATCCAATTGGGTCTCATCTTCCATCAACAATCTCAATTCTCAAATGCTTAATGCACAATTAACAAAATTACACTGTGAAACTTTACACAAAAATCTCAAGCAAGATTTAGGGCAGATACGAAACCCAAATAATATCTCAATCCAAGGTAAGATTTAGGGCAATGGACATACGGATCAACAAGATTTAAAGGTCATCCTCCATCAACAAAACACATGCATTGAAGTTCAGTAACAAGATTTAATCAACTTTGTTGTTTATTTTTCAAAGTATATGTTACTTCAGGAGAATACCAAAAGAAATAGTCTCGTTCGAAGGAACATGATGTAGCTGATTATGAACCGTTGCTAGGAATCAAAATAGTTCCCAAAAACCGTATCAATCAAAACGCTCAATGCATCTCAATAGTATCAATCGAAACAGTAGCTGATTAAGCACAATATCAATCGAAACAATAGCTGATTAAGCACAATATCAACTCAATGCTTCCGTAGATTAGGTGCTAAAGTATAAATTAGCGATTATCTGAAGAATAAACGGTATCAATTGAAACACTCAATGCATCTCAACTCAGGTAGGAAGTGTGATTATCGCCAAATGCTTGATAATCAACTTGGCGATAATCAACTTTGAAAAATAAACAACAAGATTTAGGGTAATTGACATACAGATCTTGAGGTGGGTACGGCGGCGACGGCGGTGGCACGACAACAGTGGTGGGCTTGGTGGCACCGTGTTGAAGGGATGAGGTGTCGCAGGAGGTGGGTCGCCGGAGGGGGAGAATGCCGGTGGGTGGGTGAGAGATAAGAGACAGAGAGAGAAACGGGGAGAGAGAAAGAAGGTCCGTTTTATGGCCGAGCTTTTAGCGATGGCATATTCCATCAGTAAAAGTCTTATTTTAAACACTTTTATTGACGGAATTTTTAGGGACGGTGGTATTCCGTCGCTAAATTTATTTTTAAAAAAAATCCTCGAATATTAGAAATTTTCTAAAAAAAAATTGGTGACGATACTTCCATCACTAAAAGTCCGTCGTCAAATACTTTTACCGACAGTTTTTTCTGTCCATAAAAGTTTTTACCGATGAACTTTTATTGATAATACTTTTTGTCGCTGAAAGAGCTTTTAGCGACGGAATTTGTTCCGTCGCTGAAAGAGCATCCGTCACAAAAAATAACTTTTCTCGTAGTGAATGGACCAGCCCCCAGTTTTACTAATTTGTGGGGAAGATCCAATGGTTTCATAGGTAGTTGCATGAAAAAAAAAATCTAGTTTGGATCAAAAGAAGGAAATCAACTCCCAGTTTCACTGATCTTTTGTAAGATTTGTTTACTTATATGAAAATGTAACCCAAAAAATTGTGCTGTCAAATGCGTTTGGTTTTTAATTTTTATTTTTTTGAACACTGAAACTCTATTAAACGTCCAACAATTTTAAAACTGGTGAAAAATTAGAAAACAAAACTCTTTTCAATTTTCAGGAAAAAAATAAAAACTGCAAACTTTCACAAACGCTACCTTAAACATTTATGATGTGGCACCTCCTCACACTGGCTTAGTAGTATGCGAAGCCATTACTAAGTGTTTGGATGATTGGGAAATCAGCAACAAGGTGTCAACTATGACTTTTGACAATGCGACCAGCAATGATGTGGCAATTAAGTACTTGAAAGAAGATTTCTCATTGAAAAGAAGACCTCTCTTTTCTGTGAAGATATTTCACGTGCGGTGTTATGCGCATATCATAAATCTAATGGTGTAAGATGGGCTTAGTGAGGTCAAGCATGTGATTGAAGATGTTTGTGAGAGCATGAAGTGCATTAATGCTACGAAATCTCAAATTATCATATTTAGTGACCTTGCAAAATCACTAAAACTGCCTTAAAAGAAACTCATTTTAGACGTGGCTACACGTTGAAACTCAACACACACTATGTTGGCTGCAGTACTAGAGTTTAGGCAAGTTTTTCCGCTGTTCTCTACTCGTGCTCATGAGGCAAATAATTTGTTGTTGCCTGAAATAGAAGATTGGAGAAGAGCCGAAGAAGTGTGCAAGTTTCTAGAGATCTTTGGAGAAGTCATTTATAGCATATGGGGGACCAAGTACCCTACTGCAAATATGTTTCTTCCGGAGGTGTGGAAGATCATGAAAGCCTTAAATGAGAAGGGCAGAAATGGAAACAGTTACATGCATGCCATGGTGATGAAAATGAAGGAAAAAGTTTGATAAATACTAGGGTTAATGTAACCTATTGATGGCCATTGCTGCAGTTTTGGACTCATTGTATGTCTTTTCTCTACATTTCTCCCCTTCTTTGCAGCATATAATAAGTACTTTTCAATTTTTCAGCCTTAATATTTTAATACTAGTGGTATATGATTTATCTTTGCGAATCTGAATTTAATTGCTGCCATATCATCTACTTTTTTGCTAACAATAGTTGGTAACTTTTCATAAAAATTGAAAGAAAACTGCAACACAGTATTTTAATTGGTTAACTCAGTGTATGCACGTGAGTGATGTGCTTAGCCACACGTTCTTTTTCATGGGGCATTGAACAACTGAGATTGGGAGAAGGTCTTTTTCAACCTCCCTTCAGTATAATATTATCCTTTCTTTTGTTGGTCCAACTATATAAATCTGCTTACCCAAAATGAAGGTTGTTAGTTGGTAATTATAAAAGTAATAGCATTTCAGATTTGATCAAGTACTTCTTATTGACTACAAGTCGCTCTTGAGATGGGTACAAATTGAGGGGTCAACCTGTTATTCTTCATAGAACCATTTTGTGCGGGAATTGTATTTACTATGCGAAACTACGAAGTATCCAAGGGATGGGAAACCTTGTAAGGAAGCAAAGTTTGTACCTTTACGGTGCATGAAATAATTAGCTGATCATGTGTTACATAACTCTGAATGTTCATGAATTTAAACCTTGTTGAATGTAGTTACAATTTTCGATGAAGGATATCAGGTATTTGACAAACCATCCCCCCATATGAATCTTGCACTTAGTCACTGAATTCTTGCTTATGAAGTTTTGTACTATTATTATTATGTTTGTTTCTTCATTATTAGGCACCCCTTCGTGCCCTAAAGGGTCTCATATTGTCTACTTAGTAATTTGTCATGCTTTGGATGATTAATGGAGATTAAGGAAAACAAACCAACAAAAGGAGCATGCTTTCACAAGTAAAGGAAAAACACTTGTAGACAACTCTGCAAGCTAGTTCTTAGATAGAATTTAGTCCCTCCTTGCTGAAATGCTGGGGCGAATGAAATCTTTTATGGCCATTTCTGCTCTTTGTGAAGCTGAATTTTAATGTAGTCCTATTATATACTCTTTTGCTGATAATTGTGGTTAACTTTTCATTGAAGAATTTACATTAAGAGTAATAGTTATCTTATTCTTGGTTATCTAATTTTGTCTACTTTTTGGTAAATCTAAGTACTTCCCAACAATTCTGTACTTGGTGCAAAATGACATTTATTAAATTTTGTTTTCCTAGGATCTACAATGAGGTTGAATCATGCTTTGCATTGCTCGACTGTAACTAAGGAAAGTAGTGCTATGGGAGGTTCCAGTAGTACTACTTCTACTTACAAAGCTAAAGGGAAGACAGAATATGACCTTTATGTGAGGAGCATGGAAAATGTAATGCCTGTTAAGTTTGATTTGGAAACATACCTTGAAGAAGGAGTGTACATCTATGAGGTGAACTCAGAGTCTCAATTTGATCTTATTGGGTGGTGGAAAGCGAACAATCTTAAGTACAAAATATTGTCTAAGATGGCAGTTGATATGCTTTCAATTCCAATCACTACAGTTGCTTCGGAGGCTGCCTTTAGCACCGGTGGTATGGTTAAAGAACCTTATCGTGCATCACTATTAACAAAGACTGTGGAAGCATACATTGCTTATATGGATTGAAGGAAGTTAATACTATACGTCATTCACTTATTTACATTTTTTCTTTACTTAACAATGTTATTTCATTGTGTCCTCTAGTACATACGAAGTTTCTTGCTAACTTCCATCATTTTTTCTTTTGTAGCGCACAACCGAAGAAGTGAAAGATATTGAATTGTCTTAGTAATAGTTTATTCTTAATGTTGTAATTAAGGTATTGATTCGGTCCATTTAAGTAACTTTACATTCGTATTTTATTTATCTTTATGAAGTCAAATAGTGCATATAATAATCTTTTGTTTAAACTCTTAAATCTTTTATCTATTACGCTCGGCGAAATATTCAAGGAGGAAACTGTACCATTTCTTATGATTGCGTGGGATTTGAAAGTAAAGCCACATCTTTTGTACAAGCATTTTATATGACCTCTAATCTGTTACTTTGAATATTGTAAACTTGTAATTAAGGTATTCACCTCACATCCAAATAGCATCAAGTCAATTAGTGCTTATATGTAGAAAATTGTTTAAGCTCCTAATTGTTGGTTTTGTTTTTTGTAGGACTAATTAAAGAAGAAAGCTGCACTTTTTTGTGGACTGCATTCTTGATACGCTATTTGGTCTGTGTGTGATAGAAGTATAGCTGCATATTTTGTACATGCTTAGCTACATCTTTTGCACAATGCATTTCTTTTTTTTTTTTTGAAGGCAACGGTATTATTGATTGAAAAAGTCGCAATCCTTGAGGATGGAGGGCATTACAACTGGTGGTACCTCTCCCGTCCAAACAACTACCTCAATTAAATTACAAGCAAATTTAGCCAGTCCATGAGCGGCTTCATTACCTGACCGTTTGATGTGTTGAAAAATACATGAGTCGAAACAGTGGGCAATCCATTTCACATCATCAATTATTCCCCCTATTGCGGACAAATTTTCCTCCAATGAGTTTAGAGCATTAATGATCAAAATTGCATCCCTTCCATTTGCACGAAGTTGAATCCACAGTCGTAGCCAAACCTGGCAGCCTCGTCTGCTACAATAGCTTCAGCATATTCAGGGTCCGTTATTCCGTAAATCTTTTTGGATAGCGCGGCTAGGGTGTTCCCTGCTGAATCCCGCACAATGACACTACAACCCATACTTCCTTCCTTCCTGAAAATCGCAGCATCAAAATTTATCTTAACCCAATTATCACATGGAGGAGATCAAATTGCCCTGTTTATAGTTGGGGAAGGCTTGGTTCGAATGTTTTCCTGGGCATTGCAGAAGTTATCCAAGTAATGGGAAGCTACACTATACAATTTAAGTGCATCCATTTGAGCTCTTTGGAAGACAGTCATATTTCTATTCTTCCAAATGAACCAGCATGTTACCGCAAAAAATTCCATCTCCTTAATCTTTACACGAGAGTTTACCTCTTGCCACCACGAGAATACATTATTTGAGCAGTAGGTGTCTTCATACAGTGCCTGCGTTTGAAGTCCCCAAACTTGCCTTGCAAAAGAGCAACTTCTTAAGATATGGAAAGTGGTTTCCCCTTGAATCCCACAAACAGGGCAAGTTATGTCATTAACAACCTTTCTCTTGAAAAGGTTATCTTGTGTTGGGAGAATATTCGAACATGCACGCCATTCAAGAATCTTGATCTTGTTCGGAATGTTTAACTGCCATAGAAACTTCCAAGATGTAGAGGCTTGCTCACTTGTTTCTGTAAGCGACGTTCCACACTTAAGTAGCATCCTGCGCTCCATAATTAGGCGGTATGCAATTCTAACTGAAAAATAACCATTCTTTCCAAAATGCCATGTTTGTTTATCCCTATTTGAGTTGGATCCAATGGGGATGCTCTTGATCAGCTGTGCTTCTTCTAGCCAAAAAATTCTATCAATAAGACTTGTTTTCCATCGCTTACTCACAATGCATTTCTTGTATAGGCATATTTTGTAAGCTCTTCTCTAATGCAATTGTTGTAATTAGTAATTGGCATTATATTTGTGACTATAGTAATAAATGTATGGAAGAACTTAGTCATTAATGATCATATAAGATTTGTAACGTGTTTCCGGTTTGTCTCTAAACTAGTTTAGTTTGTCTGTAGCAATAAGTTAATACGAACACAAACACGAACTCAAGCTCGAGCTTCATTGATGAAGCTTAAACGAACGAGTCGAGTTCAATCTCTTAATCATTTTCATGAACAAAATACGAACACAAAACTATATGTGCTTAACGAACAGGAGCCAAGCTCAAACACAACTTCAGAATAAATGAACGAGTCTGAACATGACCATGTTCGATTCGAATTCGATTCGTATACAGCCCTACCTAGACTACCACCTATGCAAATATTTTTCTACCGTTAACAACAAGCACCACCACCCCATTGACCATTTGTAAAATGACTAAAGCATCTGACATCGAGACTTGATTAGGCCGGTTCAAGCCATGCCAGTTGTGCCACCATTATTCACGGTGACGGCGAACCAACATGATCACAGCGATGGAAAAACAGTAGTATGCCTATACATCTTAAGCTGGTTTGTCAGCTCTCCTTCTCTTTGTCATCTTTTTTTTTTTTTCAGAAATTCTATTCTGATGTGAGTTTTTTTAATTATTTTCACGTAAATTCTTGTGTATGGATTTTCTTACACGAATTCTGGGTCAGGATTTTCCTCACAGGTATGATGGGTGTGGATTTTTACTTTATGCATATTCTTGGATCAAACATCCTTATTGGCTGTTTACTCGAGAAATTATGTGCCCTATGTCCAAATTCTAAATTTATAAAAATACTTGTCTTGGTTGTTCTTTACGCAATTCTGAATTATGAAAATTCTGAACTAGGCAAATTTTGACTTGCGCACATTCTGAAGTCACACAAATTTTGTCTGCTTCTGGATTTGACTTTGATTATTGAGAGCTTTCATATATTAGCCTAGCATATTGCAAAATTTTGATAATTTTTTATTCTTCTTCGAATGTTAATTACAGATAAAATCATGTCCTCAAATAAAATCAATTATGCACCAGTTTTATCATCTCTGGTGCAAAACTCCAAAGCTGCACTCGAGGATCACCTATCAACACCAAATGTAGGTTTGGGAGTCACTCTTTCGAACTAATTGATGTTGATGCTTTGCATTCCTTCGGTGAGAACAGGGTCCAGGGAATTAAAAAAGGGAGAAGTTGACGAGTAAGGCGTGGGTACACTTTGATAGGAAAACAACATTGAGAAGTGACAGTAACATGTATTCACTGTCCAAAAACACTTGGGGCAAACCAAAAATGAGACTACGCACCTGCGTTTGCACTTGGAATGAAATAAAAGTCTAAAACAACCCGATGTTAGACAGTCACTCTTGAGTGGGGAGATGGGAAAAGCAAGTACTAAGCCTCAACTGGGTTGTTATACCTTATATCAAGATTTTGCTAGAAGATAGCTTGGAAGCATATCTTGCATGAGAACCTGCTTTGGATTGTTAACTACATAAAATTGAGAAGATATTTTTATGCACTTCAGCCACTATTCAAGATACCAACCCGGAAAGATCTATCATTACGAGAGGAGCAAATAATGAAGCTGTTTGAGGGGATAAATCACAAGATTTCAATTATAACGGGTTAATTGTGGACTTCTAGCAATCAAAAGAAGGGTTTCATTGCTGTCACGACATATTTCATTGATAAAAAAAAATTCTTAAAAAGTCGCATTTTGAGGTATGCTTGTCTTTTGCATTTTTGGTTTACTACAGTTACTTTTTTATTCTTACTACAACGTATATAAATGTTAAATGATCATACTTTGGAGGTTCTTTTTTTGGGCAATGTCCACAAACTAGTGAAACTATTTGTTAGGCTTTGTCAAAGACATTGTTTGATTGAAACATATATTAAAAGCTATGTAGGATCACGATTGATAATTATAGCACAAATGATGGGATGATTGATGACTTAACATTGCTTAAACTGGATTCTAGTTCTCTGCTATTGTACTGTAATTTCATTCATATGCATTGTTTGGCATATATCTTAAATTTGATTGTTAAAGATGGGCATTGAAAAAATTAGAAAGAGTGTGTCTTTTGGGGGGACAACGTGAAAGAGAGGAGAAATTTGAAGAAACAGTTTTCCAATTGCGCATTCAAGCACAAAAAATGACACTTGATTGTCCAACAAGATGGAACTTAACTTTTTTGACGCTTCAAACTATTTTGTCTATAACGATATTTTTTGTTTTCCTTAAAGCAATGCGAGTCTCAAAAAAGTTCTTGCCCAAGTGAAGATGGGAGGACTTTTGCAAGAAAACTATGTGAGAAGTTAAAGTTGTTTTATGAAGTAATAGAGTTATTTTAGGGCACAACATATCCCACAGCCAACTTGTTCTTTCCTGAAGTTTGTAACTAGACTAGCATTAAATGAGTGGCTTACACACTCAATTGAAGTGATTAGAAGTATGACAGAGAATATGTTCGAAAGGTTCAAGAAATTATTGGTCGGATATTTATAGAATTATGGGCTTGCTGTAGTGTTCGATTCTGGTTACAAAATGAGTTGATTGAGTATTGTTATAGCAATATTTATGGTTTGTCAGAAGAGGAAGAAACTAATATTGTATCCACACTTTGTTATAGACTTCTTCGTGAGTACCAAACTGGAGAGGCTCATAATCACAATTTTTTGTGTTGGTTCATCTGTTTGCTCGCAAGAACGTGTGGAGGTTAGAGGTCAAATTTCTCTTAAAAGCTTTTGAGAACATGTTAAGAAGAAGATAGTTTACCGCAAAATCTAATTGGGTCATTACTTTGAGGAGGATGTCTTGCTTAGGTCATTGGACTTAGATATTTTGGCTTGGTGGGAGACTAATGGGTTGAGATACCCACGTTACAGCTGATGCCTAGGGATATTCTTGTTATTCCCTTATCAACAGTTACGTCAGAGGCAACTTTTAGTTCAAGTGGTAGGTGAGTGAGTCCTTACCCTGGTAGCTTTCATCCAAAGATATTTGAGGCATTAATTTGTGCTCAAGATAGTTATGGGCTGTTCAAATGAAAGGTAAACTCGTTATGTCGTTGTAAATTGTGGAGTTATATTTAATAATGCGTGGAGTTGTAATGTGCTCATATAAATTTGTATAATTGTGTTATAAGTGTATCTAATCTAGCACATAAGGGATATGCAACAATTACGTTGACAAAAGACAGTGGCGAGTCATGTATTATAGTTGTAAGATTTCTTGTGCATATTGTACCCCATTGTAGTCAGATTCTTTACATTTTCTTATATGTATATTCATTTTAATTAGATGCTTTTCTTAACATTTTGCAGTGAATAGTGATTGGCTTTGTGGGGTGCTCTATTATGGTTTGGACCAACCAGAGTTGGACTAGCCTGCTTTGGCCCTGCTTTAAACTTTCAAATTTTGTTTTTATGCATTTTTAGCATAAACTTTTTATTTGGACATTATGTTTGGTGATGTACAATTTATTTTGAACATTAACTAGACTTTTGAGGTGTAATATTTTTGTTTTGATTATCACTGTTGGAGTTTGGGGCTTGACCTGAATTTCTTTGCATATGGTTTTCATTTACTTGTGTTGGACATGAATTTGTTTTTATTTACACTAGTATGGAGCACGTGCATTGTCCGTAAATATAGTCGAGAGTAATTTTTTAAGTGATATCATTAGCTCTGTTGAGACCAAATAATATAATTCAATTATATTTTTTTATTTTTTTTATCACTTGTTCTAGAAGAAATGTATATTTGATATTTGCAGTTATAATCAGTTTAATATTTAAAAATCTTCTTTTTAGGCTTTTGGCTCAAAAAAATGTTTGTGAGGTGCTGCTGAAAATAAAAAACAAATGGAGAAATTAAAAGAATGAATACAATCTTTATTTTATAATCAGTTAAATTGGATTATAGTATATACTTAAGATTTATAATTTTTAAGACCAGGTATTTTGCTTTTCATCAATCTGGTCTTCAACTGCAATAATCAAAAAGATTTTTAGTTCAAATCGGCCCCATATTTAAGCCTTGTTTTTTTTTTTCCCCCATTTTTTGATGCATATTTAACCCTATTTTTTGTTTTTATTTTTTCAATATTTTTTGTTTCTTAACTGATTTTTTTTTTCGTATTCAATTTCTTTGTTTTGATTTTGATTTTCAGTTTTTCAATTAGTTAATTGTTTTCTAACTCAAAAATGCAACGGAAAAAAATCACAGTTCTCATTACCACTTCATTATCCAATGTCTATTTTATTTCAACCAAATTAAAGAGGGATTAATAAATGAATTTCTTTCTTTCTTTTTCTTTCTCATCACATTTTCATTTTTCAATGTTTAAAATAGATTCATTACCCAATGATCATTTAATTTTAACCAAATTTAAAAAAGGAGTCATAAGGAGAAGATATGAGTGTTATTGAGGTAATTAACGATGGACACAATCGTTCAAAAATAATTTACAACATTCTTACTTTTATAAGTAGTATAGATAGATATAATTTGCTCTTGAGGAGTTTGGACATTGATCTAATTTATCTTCTCTTTTCATGATCGTAGAACTCAAAAAAGGTAAAAGAGTAAGTTGTGTTGTACAATGAACAATAGCCAGTTTCTTAAAACAAGTAGGGAAAGGATCTGTACGAGGTTAAGGATTTTAATGGCCTATTGGGTCGGGTTGATATTCCTATCCCATGACCAGATGGCACCCAATTATGACCTTGCCTCAGCAACGTGAACTTTGGGTTTGACTCTACTCAATATTAGTCAATACAAAGGACTCTTGTGAGCATTTCAATTTCAACTACTTATTGTTGCCATCAAAACGGTGTCATCACACCCTGCCATGTCCGAGGAATCTACCTTAAGCCTTATTAGCCTGTCTCTTCACAAAGTTGTGAGTACAATGAGATAAGTAGTGGATCTGCACCCCTTTTTCCTTGTAAGACTCCAGTTTTAAAAGACATATTATTAACAAGCTCTGCACCATCGATTCAGGCATTATGCCCGTTATGGTAACTAATACTGAAGATCGGGTGGCAGTTTTAGCAAAATCTGTGGAAGCACTCACGAGAAACGTGCAAGACCGTGATGTTCAAATCGTCACGCTTTCGAGAAAATTGGATAATAATAAAGAGAAGGCACAGTCTAACAAGGCCAGTGGAAATAAGGACGAAGGGATCTCTAAAGGAAAAGATTCCAACCATATATCGGAACCAAAAAACATTATTCAGCTTATGCCTGAAGGCTCAATTCATGTCAACGAACTGAAGGAAGTCATTGTGGGTACCATCAAAGACAAGATTGAAGGTCCCAAAAAATCATCTTTTGTATTTACAAAGTCCTATGCACAGAGAATTGGTCCTCTAAGGATGCATGTCGGTTATCAGCCACCATCATTTCAACAATCTGATAGCAAAGGGAAACCAACAGTACGTTGGCCACTTCGTGGAAACATGCAATAAATATTCTTGGAACTTACGGCAATCATCTTGTTAAACAATTTGTCAAATCATTGAACAGGAGTGCGTTCGACTAATACATGGATCTTTAACCTGTTTCGATAAATAGGAGGGAGCAAATGGAGTGGGAGTTTCTCCACCGCTTCTACAGTACACGTCGAACGGTTAGCATGATTGAGCTTACAAACACCAAGCAGTGGAAAGATGAACAGGGATGTCAATTACATAAAACTATTGGCATACGTTAAGCCTTAATCACAAAGATCAACTCTTGGAGGCTTCTAGACTTGAGATTTGTATTTTTTACGGTATGCGCCGGCCTTTGCTCTACATTTTGCAAAAGAAAAAGCCTTCGACTTTTGAGAAATTGACAACTTGAGCCCATGGTATGGAGCTTAGTATCTCTAACCACCCTGAGACCAGCACCGAATTGTTGACTCATGAAAAGATGAGAAGGAAGTGAACAAGTATGACAAGCATAAAAAGAAAGAGTTGATGATTGTGAGTATAGTTTCTCGTCAAGATCTTCTGGAAAAGCAACAAAAAAGAGGAAAGAAATACGAATGAATATCGAGTTAGTAAGAGGCGCCGCCCACTTTTAAAGAAAGGGTGCAAAAATAGACTCTGATGTTCTAGGGATCCTTGAAGATATGCTCCTTAAGATGATAACTGAGTTGTCTACAAACAAGCGTCCCGAAGAGATTGGATACGTCGATGACCATACCTACTGCAAGTACCAACGTATTGTTAATGAGTACATTGAGAGATGTTTCATCATTAAGGATAAGATATTGCAACTTACTAAGGAAGGAAAGATCATTTTGGATCCAGATAACATAGCTGAAGCAATTTAACCATTGTTTCATACGATCCATGTCAATGGGAATCACATATAGACTTCAAAAGGGCTCATCATCTACAGTGACTGTTAAATGGGGGCAACATATTAGGTTTGGGCTCATCATGATATAGAGGACAAAAATTTCATTCGCATTACAATTTCATTGTGAATAATACGCGAACCTACATTGGCAATGAACACGGATGGGCCGCCTAAGATAAAGCAGTCCACTGTCATTCATACCAATAACCACGCTGATGACATTGTAATGACTTCCTTATTATCTCACTGGGTGGCAAGGCTTCGACATAAAATCTTATACTAGCGAGGTACTCGCATGAGAAGTTGAGACGCTTCAACAACGGCATCATAGACAGTCCAAGAAGAGGTTTTGCACCATTTTTTAATGAGGTAAATAAGCTTAAAAAAAAAATGGACTCGTTAGAGAAGTAGGAAAGTCATTTATTCAAGTAAAAAAGAAAGATGGTTCGTTTTTTATCAGTATCGGTATCAGGTTGTATACCTTAAACCGGGAAAAAGATGGTCCTATATATAGTGATATCAACTTCATATCATATTACTGCAGAAGAAGGATTGGACTAAGTCTTTCAATGATGTCGTTGACAGTGCTCCGCCGAAGCTTAAAGATGATGGTCAAGCCATTGTTGATCAACTCAAAGAACTCAACCTTGGAACGGTGGAAGATCCTTGCCTACTTTTTGTTAGCACCTTACTAAGAGCTGCGGATGAGAAAAAGTACTCCAATTTGTTATTCGAGTACATCAATGTGTTTGTGGAGAATTTCAAAGAAATGCCAGGCCTTTTTCCAAAAGTAGCCATTCATTATCCTTCTGTAAAAAAACAAGGTGCGTCAAACAATGGCTGCAACGTGTTAAATAATCATAATGCTAGTTTTGATCAGAGTTGGTACCTGCAATATATGTAGAAGTCAATAAGCTACTGGAAGCTGGTTTCAGTCGAGAATTCAAGTATCGTACGTGGCTATCGAGGATTGTCCCCGTGAAGAAAAAAAACGAACATATTTGCTTTTGTGTTATCTTCCTTGACTTAAACAAGGCTTGCCCAAAGAGAATTTTCCGATGCCTATCATCGAATTCATCATGGATGCAACTACATAGCACGAAGTTTCATCGTTCATCGATGGTTTATCCGGGTAGAACTAGACCGGAATGTCACCCAAAGATGAAAAGTACAACGAGCCATGCAACAAATCTTTGATGACATGCTTCACAAATAGGATGAGTGTTACTTCGACGACTTAGTTGTCAAAAAGAAACCTAGAAGGAATCACCTCTAAGATCTTCTCTTAGCTCTTGGACAATTAAAGAAGTGTTAACTACACGTTAGTACCTTGAAAGTATCATGAAGTCTCACTTGAGGGTCCCAAAGTTTATTCTTTTATACATGAGGCTCTATAATTTTAAATTTACATTAAGTACGGATTTCCGTCCAAAATTTCAGGAAGATGATCGTTAGAAATTTGGACGGAAGTCCTTACTTGTTGTAAATTTAAAATTACAGACTCTTATGTATAAGAAATAAACTTTGAAATCCTCAAGTAAGACTTCGGGGTACTTTAAAAGTAGGGCTAATTACACCTATATTCCTGAGGTTTGGGAGTAATTACAGACAAAGATAATAGTTTGGACAAATTACACTTATGTCCGTTCACCAGACGGAATCTTAAAAAAACCTAACAGTTTTAACAAAAAGAATTTATTGCCCTTATGTTAGAAAGTTACTTTTTTAAAATGCCATTGTCTCTTTTTAGAAAAGAAAATCAGAAAAGGAAAACCCTATTTTTTTTTAAAAAATGGGTCTAAACTTTACTCTCTCTTTCTCTCTTTCCCCCACCCATTTAGCCACCACCCCCCCACCCCCACCCCCACCCCCCGTTGCTACTCCCACACTCCTCCGTTAGACCACGCCGCCATCGATCAGCCCCTTTCCTCTCCCAATCCCGTCGCAAGCCCCTCCCTCGTCCAACCCCGTAGCAGCGCCGCAACCCATCCCTGCCACCCACAACCGCCAATCTCTCGCAACCGCCAATCTCTCGCAACCACCACCGACCGCCTCTGCAATCACCGAAGTAAATCCCCGTCGCCCCTTATCTCTAGGTCATAATACTCCTCACAACCGTGTAGATCGAGTAGCTGTGGTGGGTTTTGTTGGTGGTTGAAAAGGTGTCGTGGTGTTGGGATGGTACACGATGGGGTGGGGGATGAAGGGGGCGACGGCTTCGGGGTGTATGTGAGATTTTGTGTGTGTGTGTGTGTGTGTGTGAAACCATAATCTGGGAATTTGGCGAGTAGCATGGAACTTTTCTTCAATATCTACCATAGTTCCACAGACTCCATCTCCATTATGCAGTTTCTCTTCATTATCCACAAGTTCACGACTCCATTTAGTTCTTCTTCTTCCTTCTCAGGTTCTCCAGAAGTTAACCTAAGATCTATATCCATAATAAGTACCAATTACCTCGCTTGGTTTCAGATACCTAAAAAACATGGAAGCGATGAAGAACTCAAAAGAAATATCAAACTGTGTTTTTCAATCTTTTTCTTGATAAGTTCCAATATTTGTAAACCCTAATTTAAAGATCCTAACTTGAAAATTAAAGTTTCTCAAAACCCTAATTTTCAAATTAGGGTTTGAAAATTAAATTAAAAAATATATAGTACAATGGCAGTATTGTCATTTTAAAAATACGTAATGATGACATCACAAAAAATTATATTTTTTGGACGGAATCTTAACGGATGGATACGAGTATTACATTTTGAAACTTATTGTCCTTAACTGTAATTTCATCCTAACCTCAGCGACACTACTATAATTAGCCCTTAAAAGTACGAACATGTATTTAACCACTAAAGAAGTATCAGTTGAAGGTGACCCCCTTAAATATGCTTTGTGATTGCCTCTCGGAAGTTCCTGGGATTTGTTCTTAGACATCATGGCACTCAAGTGGACCCAGTTAAAGTAGATGCAATCCGGAAAATGCCAGAGATAGAAATTTAGAGTTTTTGCCCTCAATAATCCATTTTTAATAATTTATTACTCATTTATTCTATTTTGAACCTTATTTACCTATCTAACCCACTTTTGAAAATTGTGGTTTGAAACAGAGATTTCAAGGAAGAAAACATGATTTGAAACAGAGATTTCTTTTGAAAACGTATGAAATCTCTGTTAAGAAACAAGATTTCAAAAGAAATCTTTGTTTCAAATCATGTTTTCTTCCCTTGAAATCTCTGTTTGAAACTACAATTTCAAAAAATAAGGTAGATAGATAAATAAAATTCAAAATGGGGTAAAACATAATTAAGTATTAAAATAAATTATTAAGGCCAAAAACTCTAGAAATTTACACGAGCGTCGCAGCATTTAAGATAACCAGACATTCATTTAAAGGTTTGTCTCGAAGGTTTTTCTCGAACTTTGCTAGACATTGTCAACCATTTAGTCACCTCATGAGTAAAGATGTACCTTGCAACCGGGATCAAGCTTGCATCAATGTATTCAAGGGCATAAAATTGTACTAATGTATTCAAGAGTATAAAAAAAAAGTATATGTTAAATCTACCTGTATTAGGGGCCTAGTGCTAGTGACACTGCTTATTTTATTCATCGCAGCTCAAGAACAATCCTTGGGGGCACTCCTCATTCAAGAATATCAAGATGGAAAAGAAATGGTGTTTACACCAAGAAAATTGCAATGCATCAGCCAATGCATGGTACATCTAAAGATATCAAGCATGCCACGCCACCAGTGAGTGAATTATCAGCCTAAGAGTAAATTTATCTTAGCGCAATGAAATAAGTTGGCGACTATCAAATCGTGTCGTCAGATTGAAGACAACAATGCCCAAACGACACATCGTAAGTTTTGAGCACGGGAGAGCCACATGACTTCTATACGCAAGGCCTAAAAGTTTTTACTACGCTATATGTCGTCAAGAGAGAGGGGTTGTGAAAAACATGTCAAGAGTTGGATAAAACTTAGTCACGAAGATAAAACGAAGTCGTTTCCGATCTTAAAAGGTAGCAAGATGAGATCACTCAAGGGGCTTGGTGTGAGCAGAGCACACGTGGCAGACTTGGGACATTTACCTCACAGTGTTAAAAGCTGGACCGCAGCTGGATCCGACCCTCTAAAACGGCCCACTGAATCTAAAAGGCTTCTCTGCTAACATCACCCACCCCCCACACGTAAACCCAGAAATTATCAGCCGCAATTATACCCACCCATCATCTCTCTCTCTCTCTCTCTAGAATTTTCACTCCTATCCGCTTTTGGCTCATATACACGCAGAGTCGATCTCTAGGGTTTCTTTCCTTCTTCGAGTCGTCGGTGTTCATGGAGTTTGGCGGCGCTAGGAAGAGAGGCAGGCCGGCCGCTGCCCTCAACGGCAATGGCACCTTCAAGAAATCCAAGCCAGGTTCGTTCTCAGGGTTTTCTTCTTCTTCTTCTTCTTTTTTCTTTTTTTGTGTTGTTCACGATATATACATGAACATGGCTGTGGTATTAATTCAAGTCTTCGGTGCCTGTTTGTAGCATGTTGATGAGGACGCTGGATTAGATTTTATTGGGGTTCTTTTCCTCGGGTTTTAGGTTTTTCTAGTCGCTAGCATATGTTTAATTGTAGATTTCCTGGAGTGCTTGTACTTCGGGTGAAGGACTTGCTTCTTCTATTAGGTGTTTTGAGTTTGTCTGTTTTCCCCATAAATATATGTTTTTGTTGGCTCTCAGTTTAGATTTGAAGATTTGGACGTATGCTCCCTTTGCTCCTATGAATTGTCTAGTTGTTGTTTTTACCCCATCTTGGTTTGCCAAACTGTTCTTGCTTTATCTATGATTGCTATTTGAGTTCAATTCAAAGTTTACCTGTACCATAATCTATCTTAGGTTTTTGCAGAAAGGCAAAGGAGAAAATTTAATGGAACGGTGGAGAGTTTAGGAATTGATGTTCACCCTCCACTATTTCAAAGTGTCTTACGGGTTTTAGAAATTTAAAATCTCTGAAGGATGTGTGCTTCTAAATGGGTGAAGCACTGGGGTTGGGTACGGGGTGGTTGCATGTTGGGTGAGTATCCAGAATATTTGGTTTATGTTTTTATTTCCTAAATATCAGGTGCGGCTAGGAAACGGGTCGGGTGCATATCAGTTACTTCTGGGGTGAAAACATAATTTTCAAAAGAACTTTCGGGGGTCAAAATGTAAATAGAAAACTCAATACCTGCCTAATGAACGGGCAGATTTTCATATGTCAAGAGGGGAGAGACGGAGAGAGAGACAGAGCAGCAGCGGGCGCCATGAGGTGACTACCCGCTGCCACCGGCGACGACAGGCCCTCGCCTCCGGCAGCTCTGTAAAGTTGGGAGAAACACGCACAGAGAGAGAGAGGGAGAGAGATGACGGGTCCTCAACTCTCTGTCTTCCTCTCTCTTGTGGGTTATGTCACAAACGTCACTGTTTTGTATTTTTTGTGACGTGAAACTTTGTTTCAGTGTGATAAGACAATGTTTGGTATCTGTTTAATAGCTGTTACCGTGTGTTAGAAATTCATTACTAAGGGTACATAGTTAAAAATTTTGTATACAAAATTTGCCTGCCCTATCCTTGCCACACCGTATCCTAAAATTTTCAAAAATATTGTATCCACGTGTCTGCACTTATATTATAGGTGCACCCCACACTCGAGTCTGTGCTTCATAGTTGAGGATGAAGATCTTTAGAAGCAAAAGTGGAATACAATTGCAAATATGATTATATGCAAAACTCCTTTGGTTTGTTTTGAGCTTTTATTAATGTAGGAATGATGCAAATCTGCTTTGCTGATTTCTGATCACAACCTTTAGATATGGTTCCCTGATTCTACAGTGGGTTTTTTTTTTTTGGTGTCCCCCTAGATTGTTTTTTCTGTCATATTGATTTATTTTTCTGCAGATTGATGAGTTATAAAAGTAACTGCCGAATGATTTAACGTTCAATGTTATGACTTTTGCATATATTGCCTTTATATTCACGGAAATATTTGATTTATGTCTTTTGCATATAGTGCTTTTATATTCACCAAAGATCATATAAAAGATATACTTCGTCAAGTTACTGGGAATTCTGAGAGGGAAAATGAGACATGACAATTCTGGTTAAGTAATCTCCTATTTGGTTCCTGAAAAAAATGGTTTAACCCAAAAAGTAGATCCCGAAAGAAAGAAGAAGTAAATTTGGATTTCTATTTCTTATCCTCCAGTTTCTCAGAGACCAAATGAAGCATCGTCTCTGTGCTCCTTGTGTTTCAATGAGTACTTTCTGCAGGGGTCTTGTTTACATGATAAAGTTGTGAATTTCCTAAGGCATTAAATGGAGATACAGAACACATATAGAACAAAAACTATTAAAAATCTCCCTCTGAAATTATTCTACTAGCTTTATTAAAGTGATAGAGGCATAGAGCAGCCTTTATAATATTGGCTGGTTTACTTCATTGTTTCTACTTTGAGCCAAGTGATTTTATAGGCTATATTCCTTATAAAGCAGAATTTTTTCAGTGGTAAGAATTATTGACGTGAATCTGAAATGTTGCCAAATTCCAAGATTAATAACTCAGTGAATTAACTGAAATATAAAACTAATGTTCTGCAACAGAAATGGAGTCCTTTCCAACTGGTATAGGAAGCAAATCAAAGCCATGCACAAAGTTTTTCAGGTTCAAGTTCTAACCTATCTAAAATCAATATCCTAAATGCAATTTATCTATTGTATATTCTTATAAAGTTGTAATAATTTCTACAGTTGCAATTAATAGCAGTATGGTTGGAACTAATGAATTGGGCATCTAAAGTTTTGATACAGGTCATCTCTTCTTTTAATCATGATAACAAGGACTATTAGATAGAATGGTTGAATCGTGAAAGTTCTGTTGTATCGGCCATTGCTGGGCTAGATGTAACTTTATAACAGTGCAGGGGGCTGCAAATTGGATGGAAAATATCGGCTCTCACAGAATGATTAACATGGAAGTCTTCTTGCTGTCTTCTCTACTAAGCCAGAAGTTATGGGCTAATAATTGAGATCGAAAGTTTTGGTACTGGGAAATCATTTTTGTTTTGAATAATTTCAGATCAGCGTATAATATCGAATGGGGCTTAAGGTGGGCTCTCACGTAATGATTAATACGAATCTCTTCTTTCAATCTTCTTCCATGGCAGTGTGTATGATTTTTATCGGAAGTTGTGGTACAGAGGAATCAGTATTGTGTTCTGAATAGTTGCTGATCACGGATAGTATTGAATGTTTCTTAGTTATTAGTACTAGTGCAGCCAGCATCTTTCTACTTGAAGACAGTTACTGGATGACAAACTTTGTCCACAATCTTTTAATTTTTACAAGTACTTAAGCTCGTATATGAGTTATCGCAGATGTTACTCTATGCTGATTACTACTACTATTTATACTGGCTAACCTAATAAGTGATTTTCTGTTTATGTACATCCGTGGATGCGTTCTTACTCCTTCAGTTATCTAAGGTCGTATTGTTATATAATTTCTGAATCTCGCTATTGGTTTCTAATTCTCATGTCTTAAGATGAATAACATTTTGTTTAGTCATATTATATGTGTGAAACTATTATGCCATTGAAATGGCATCATGGTGTCCTCAGATGTTTTTTGACAGATAGTAATAATCTGCTGTCGAGTCTAGTCAGTATCGCTTCACAAGCGTGGGGCCGATGTAGAGTTGTCAAACGGGCCGGGCTGCCCGGCCCGGCCCATTCATGAACAGGGCTGGCCCGGAGGAATTGGGCTTAGGGCCTGGGCTTGGACCAGGCCGAAAAAATCTGGGGAAAAGCCCGGGCCAGGCCTGGCCCTGGCCCGGTTCCGGCCCGGTTCTGGGCCCGGTTCCGGCCCCACCTGTTTGAATTTTTCGTTTTTCCCCCCTTTCTCTCCCCCTTTTCCTCCAACGGATATATTCCCCCAAAATTCCACTTTTACCCCCCCAACAGCAATATAACGGCTAGTTATGTGTTCAGATTTTATTAATAAAGATCACCAAGAAGAGTAAGAAAAGATTTAACATATAGCAAAAAATAAAATGAGAGACAAATAAATATATCTATACATACATACATATATATGAATATTACATATAATGAAATAAAATGATAAAAATTAGATTTGTCAAAATTTGAAAATTGGACATGCCTAAAGATGAAATTTAAAATTGAATAACAAGAAAATTAAAAAAATAAATAAAAAAAAAAGGGCCCGGGCCGGCCCAAGCCCGGCCCTAGAAATTGGGCCAGGGCCTGGACCGGGCCTAGAATTTCCCCTCAGCCGGCCCGGCCCGGATTGCAGCCTCCTTGGCCCGGCCCCGGCCCCGGCCCGGTTTCTCTTCAAGCCCGATGGACCCGGGCCGGGCGGCCCAAGCTCGGCCCGTTTGACATCTCTAGGCCGATGCATCCTGTTTTTACTTATTTATATGTGGAAGAGCTTATCATGAATAGAACGTGGACAGGATGAGAGCTTATCATAAGCTGACAGATTTTCGAATTCTAGAATTCAGTGTATTGGATACAGAAGTATCTGTGATCATTGTAATCCCTAAAACAACTTCAAACGTATTGAATTAAAGTAAAGAAGAGCAAAGTTTGGAGAAGAATCTTTAAACAATTAAATTCCTTAGACCTAACTCGTTAAAGTTATAACCTGCATGATATTTTCGGCTTTCTAGGATCTAGGCAAGACAAGATCTTCAAAAGTGATTGTAAAGGACTCGGTTGTTAGGAGAATGAACTTTGGGTCATTATGAATTGGAGAAGCCTAAGGCATAGAATTTTACATTTTTGGCACAAGTGGTTAGACCCTATGAGATTAGAAGGATTTGTGAGTCATATTCCTTTTGTCGTCATCATTGTAGTCTAAGCCCTTGTCCCAAACTAGTTAGGGTCGGCTAGATGAGCCATATTCCTTTTGTGCCGTGTTTAAAGTATGCTTATGATCCTTGGGCTTATCCTACCTAAACCTACAGCGTGTTTATTGATTATACAGACCCTCTATTGTAGAATCAATAAATGGGTTCTTTTCCTTTGAAATCTTTTTCATATATCTTTGAAGTGCAGTATTTTAAGTGCTGCCAGGGTCAAGGTTCATCTGTAATCTCCTCTACATTCTTTACCTATGGGGATCCCTGCCTCCCCCCCCCCCCTCTCTCCCTCTCCTCCCTCTTCTCCCTCCCTCTCTCTCTTTGCAAAGTTGTTCTTTTTCTACACATGTCCTGCACTCTAAGCAAGATCTACACCCGTATCCATCACCAAACTCCATTGCCACAACATAACAATCCAACTGCCCTGGGCTAAGCAATTCACAAGTAGAGATTACAGTCTTTTTCTCATGAGATCAAATAGTAAAGAAGCACAAACATAAGTACATTTATAGTTTACTGATTCTAATTGGAAAGCTCTCAACGTATAAATAGTTTTATTATTTTCCCGTACAAGTTTGGTCTGACCAAAAAGTGTTTTTTCATTAGGAGCTGCCTGAAACGGAATAAAAATAAATAACTACGTACAAATTACAACGAAATAGATGCTGAAAGTTTAGGTGCTAGGCTATGCATCTGTAGATAAGCACTTTTTAGCTATCGAGCCCTAAAATATCGAATAAGGGCCTGTTTTTTTGTTCCTTATATTTTCAATTGGCTCGTCCAAATTATTTTTTCATCTCTATGAAAGCATCAAAGGAAAAGATATTCTAGAAAATTTCTTGGCGACTTCGTTTGAGGTAGTTGGTCTTAGGCTAGTAAAACATAGAAAGAGTTAATGAAACAATCCATGTTCGAGGTAAAATGGCCTTAAATCTCCCACTGAAGTGACAATGATTGCTCATAAAGGGTTGACAACTTAGTACCAGTTACTTGAGGTCAATTTGGTGGTCCACTGAAACTTATTCTCTGTATATAATTAAAGCTAAGTATATACTTTTGACTTTCTTCCCGCTAATAATATTTTTAATGAAAACAAATTTGGCATTGACATTCTTTTTCATATGGAACATAATTTAGGGGCTATTTGGTTATTACAAGTAGGGCTAATGTCGTAGCAGTATAACCATATAGCAGTGCTTCGCATTAGATGATAAATGCTTTGATGTTGAGGGTAAATTTCATTTGGCGTGAAAAGTGGTAGTTCACAGAAACTCAAGACTGATAGGGCCTCTAATTCATTAACACCGTTGTGGTTAGGTGCTTACGCTTTTCCTTTCTTGTCTAGGAACTAAGTTTCGCTAAGGATTTAATATCAATAAACCTTCCTATTCCTCTTCGTATTGAAGAACTAACTGCCGCAGTCTTAGGTATCAGTCGAGAAGTGCCACTCAAGTGAATAAAGAAGCCAACACCTCACCGGTCAATGAAGAAGAAGATGATCTGCAGTCTTTGCATCACCTTTACTTGGAAAGATTAATTATAGGGCACCACCTTTAACCTTTAAAAATTGGCATTTTAACGGCTTTTAATGCGAATTCAGTGGGGCTCAGTCTTTCGAACTAAGACCCATGTCACAGACCCAGGGACACTTAAACATAGATGACCGGTTATACCTATACGAGGCTGCAGATCTTCCGATGTTTAGGCGGTGTTAAGGTTGGTGTAAAGCCCCCTGCATTAGGTTGCAGCATTATACGTCAACCCATTGTGTGATTCAACAGCCTGTATCTCCATGCGTACTCCTGGGGCCAGGCCCCACGCAACAAGTCTGTGATAGCTACCATGTCCACTCCCTCGATCCCTCGCATGGGAGATGAAACAACTCCGCTTAGTATTCTCTTATGCTAGCACTTGGTGTGTAACAACGGCGCTTTTTGACTTCCTCACGCACCCTCTGGTGCTTGCCATCAAATATGTTCTAAACGCATTGCGTATTACCCCTGGTGGTGTCAGACCACCACTTATCACGTGGCTAGGGACATTCTTACATAGATATGACCAGCTTACCTAAGTGAGCCTTTTCCCAATAGATCCTTCCAATGTGTCTGGGCGATATCAAGGGTTGGTGCAAAGTCCAGTGCATTACATGTAAGGTCCTTTTCCCAATAGATTCTTCCAGCAGTGCATTGGACTGTGGCGTTGCATGTTACGCCCAAAAACCTATATCAACATGCGCACCCTTGCACGAGGCGTCCAGAAAATGAGTTCATGACTCCCGGCACTCTTCCATCTCAAAGAATCCTGTGATCCTCTGCGAGCCAAATATCTCTTCACAACTGCACTGTCTTCTTTAGACCAGGGTGGCTATAATCCTTGTCACTTGACCTTGAGTCATGTAATAATGCACATAGCTGTCAGTTGGGCTTGAGTAACGCTGTTCATGCCAAGCTCAGCATGAATTTGCTAGGACTGCAATTAACCTCTAGACGACCCAGCCTTATTTGTGATATACTGATACTTATGTCACCTTTGACGTTCAAGTAAAATACTCTTTGGTGGGTGTAGGCATGTATCTGTGCATCTGTGTGGCTTAGAAACTTTATAGCGTGCAGCGGCATTTGATGATGGTTTTTAGGGTAATTGTGGTGGGAGATCAATCAACAATTTTTTTTACTTGCCCCTGTTTTTCATCTTGCTATCATTCTACGAATACAAGCCAGAGTTTTATATCCTGTAACCTACAATCAAGAATTGAAAAAACTTCATTTCACATTTCCCAACATGGTACTCTATATCAGGGTAGATAAGATGCAGGGTCATCTGTCCGGTGGGTAGTTAAGGATCCGCTAAGTTTTAGATCTTTGTTAACAAGGATTCCAATAATCTGAGGATTGGCATATCCACGTTTGACGAAGCAGAAGATCGAACAATCTTTTAATAAAGGAGTGGCAAATTATGAGCCACATAACCATATCAAGGAGTATCCTGAAAATTACTGATAATTATCATTACATTGGTTTGCTCTCCCAGAAGTTGAGCAATACGTCGGTTTGGTTACCCCACGTTGTTTTACATAGGTTGCAACTGTATTCTGCTGCCCTCTGAATTGAATCATCGGATTGCGACAAAAGCACTTTCAAAAGTTTGCTTTTTCAGAACCATTCCACTCGTGATATGTCTTGGCATTATGATACCAAAACTGTACCTTGCTATGTATGTGGTTTTGGTAGTGCGTGCACAAATTGAATGCCTCTAGTGACATCGTATCTTTTTTATTTATTTGTTCTAATACGCCTGCAGCACTGCTGGGTGTCAGTTTGGTGAGGGATGCCATTTTTTGCATTATGTTCCTGGTGGCCTTAAAGCTGTGGCTCAAATGACTGGCAGCAATCTAGCTATGCCACCAGCTGCCAGAAATCCTGTAGCTCCACCATCCTTTCCAGACGGTTCATCCCCACCAGCTGTCAAAACACGCCTGTGCAACAAATACAACACTGCTGAAGGGTGCAAGTTTGGTGACAAATGTCATTTTGCCCATGGTGAATGGGAGCTTGGGAAGCCATCACTTCCGTCCCATGAAGATCCTCGGGGCATGGGACCAATGCAAGGAAGGTATGGTGGACGAATGGAGCCAACTCCACTGAGTCATGCAGCTGCAGCCAGTTTTGGGGCCTCTGCCACAGCTAAGATTAGTGTTGATGCTTCGCTTGCTGGAGCCATCATTGGTAAAGGTGGTGTGAACTCAAAGCAAATCTGTCGCCTTACAGCAGTCAAGCTTTCCATTAGAGATCATGAGTCAGATCCCAACCTGAGGAACATCGAGCTGGAGGGCACATTTGATCAGATTGGACAAGCAAGCCAGATGGTCCGTGAGCTCATTGATAACGTTAGTTCAGCTTCTGGACCTCCACCAAAGCACATTGCACGCTCGGCCTCTGCTCCTGCAGGCAACCTCAAGACAAAACTTTGTGACAACTTTGCCAAAGGTTCCTGTACATTTGGCGAAAGGTGCCACTTTGCACATGGAGCTGAAGAATTACGCAGGTCTGGGGTGTGAGCTTCTCTCTCTGAACATATCTGCTTTGCTAATCGTCTCCCCTACTTATGTAGGTTATCCTTTTGTGGCTAGTTACTGGGTTTTTTTCTGTTGTTTCGCGAAATAAAAGTGATTGTAGTGTTAAAATGTTCTCCAGGTCTTTGGATTTCTAACTTTTTGCATCATTGATTTCCTTGTTTGGTGTTAAGATATGTTAGTTCTTGCTGCTGAATGGCATAGGATTCGAAATGATAAGAGTTCATTAAGTGTGAAACCTGCATGGACAAGAACTGCTCTCGTTAGTCTTTGGGTTATTTAGGGAGGTGTAGACCCTACCCTTTTGTCCAGTTTCCTGTTTGGATTTCGGGCAAAAACTAGAGATGTCAAATGGGCCGGGTGGCCTGCTGGCTGGCCCGGCCCGTTTTTTGGCCCGGGCTGGCCCTAACCCTTAGGGCTTGGGCCAGGGCCAGGGTCAGGCCGAATTCTTTGAGAAACGGGCCCGTCCCGGCCCTAAAACGGCCCTTTTTTGGCCTGGCCCTAAAATGGCCCAGGTTTGGCCCTGCCCGGCCCCGTTAGCCCCCCCTAATTTTTTTTCTTTTCTATTTTTTTAAGTCTATTTTATTACATTATTATTTTTTTGATATTTTGGATCTTTTTAGTTAAATTAATAGTTTTTGATGTGTTATTGAATTCATATGATCAGTATTTTCTTTAACATACGCAGAGAAGTATGGGTGTGTGATGACTGTGACGTGTTTTTGATGATTTTTGAGTGGGCTTTCATTTAATGTATTTTACAGAATTTGTTTTGTATTTTATATCACAAGCTAAGGGAATAATTATAAAAACAATTATCATGTATTCTAAACATAAATAAAAATTATGTATTCTTTTTGTTTCAAACCAAAAGAGGTGAATCGAATTCTAAATTTAATTTCATGAAGTGGGTGATGTGTTAAAGAGTCTTGAAGAATAATCTCATGTTTCTTTAAATGACCAAAGAATTTGAATGTAACAAGAAAAGATGTTATTTTATCTTCTTCGATCTCGTTATTGTTTTTGTTTGATCTACTTTATTTTTCTTTGACATTTACAGGTTTTACACCATATTATGAAAGAGATTGAATTTTGCACTTAAAATCAGTATGTATGGGTTAGAACAACTAATTTTTGTACTTAATTCGTAGTTAATGGTCAATCAAAATTAATTTGCCTTTTCGAAATGGGGTCAATTCGTGAAAAAGTGATTGTATACTCAGTGGTCCGTTTACAAAAACTTTGCCATTTGTTGAAGAAAAAGTCTTTATAATAAAAAGTTGGGAAGAAAGGAAAAAAAAAATTGGATTGGGCTCGGGCCCGGCCCAAGCTCGGCCCTAAATATTGGGCCTGGGCTTGGACTGGGCCCATACGTCCCAGGTTTTAGGCCCGGCCCGGCCCGTTTTTTATTTGTGAGGCCCGGCCCTAGCCCAATTTCATTGGAGGCCCGCTGGGCCGGGCCGGCCCAAGCCCGGCCCATTGACAACTCTAGCAAAAACCCAGCAGTCACATATACGACTAAACATGCAGTATAAGATAAGGACTGGCACATTACTGGCTTTAATGCCATGACAACTCTACCGGTGGCTACTTGCATAAAAGATTAGTGCATGCTTAGCTTACTTAAGAAATTAATTATAAACAAAGACAGCCACCTTGTTTCAAGGTATACAACATGTTAATTAATAAACGAATTCTAGAAGTCACGTAGTGAACTAATACTAAAGATAAAGCCATAGAAAGAAAAAGAGAAAAGCAACCCATCAAACACTACGTGTCATCGCCAGCTAACAGAGAAAGGCCAATAGCTGACAACTGTCATCTTTTCATTGCTTGCGCAAGGCAAAACACAATGAAACGTGTCCCGTTCCACCACCTGCCAACACAAGGACTCGTGTCTCGAGGCCACCACGCACACGCACCGCCCTGCGTCACCTGACCTCCACTATAACGTTCGTGGGTGAGAACTTAATATCCTTGAGATTTGACAATCCATTTTATGCAGGGAAAATTGTAAAAAATACCCTCGTAATTTGGGTCAGTTGCAAAAAGACCTTTACGTTTACAAAAGTTACAAATGAACATCTGTGATCTCAAAAGTGTTGCAGACGTTAGAAAAATCGTCCAAACTAACAGCATGTATTGCTCACGCTCTTGAATTGTGCGTTTCATAAATATTAATATAATAAAATGACTAAAATGCCCTATATTTATTTCTCTCTCCCAAATCCCAAACTTTCTTCCTTAATCTAATGAAATCAAACCCTAGCCGCATATCCACCTCCATCACCCCACCTCGTCTGCCACCTTCCCTACCCACGACCGCCCCCGTCACCGCCACTGCCTCATCAAATCCCATCAACGCAACACCCCCACGCTATCTTGTTGTCGCCATTACCACCCAATCCCGCAATCATCATCACCGCCTAGTCCTGTTGCCGCCATCACTGCCCAATTCCGCAGCAGCCATCACCGCCTAGTCCCATCGCCGTCATCCGCATACCACCACTGCACCACGACCAAACACCACATACCCACGTCAACAACAATCAAAGGTTTCAATTCGAATCCTAATCGCATATACTTAGATCTAGGGTTTCAATCGTAAAGTGCGATTGAAACCCTAGATCTAAGTTTGTGTGATTCGGGCAAATCAGCAACATCAAAGTTTGTGAAACCCTAGATCTAAGTTTCAAAGTTATCGTCATACTACAGGGGTAAAACTCGGCAAGGATGGAGAAGAGGCGATGCCGCAGTGTGATCGATGTGGCGACGAAGGAGAAATGCCGATGGGTTTCGCGGGGTTGTGGTTGTGATGATAGGGAAGGGCATGGGCGGAGTGGCAGTGGTGTCGCTGGGGTGGTGGTGCCGCCCCTCTGCTGGAGAATTTCGATGCACATAACAATCTTAGGGTCTATATACTAGGGTATTTTGGACAATTTTTTTTCGGTTGCAATACTTTTGCGATCACAGGTGTACATTTACAACTTTTGTAACTGCAGGGATCTTTTTGCAACTGGCCCAAACCACGAGGATGGTTTTTGCAATTTTTCCTTCTATGAACTAAGTTGATATGTTTATCTCAGACATTGCTTCCAGCCCCCAATAAATCTTTTGTCTTCGTTTTCAATATCCCTCGAGCTATCAAAAATTCCTTGTCCACCAAATCCAGTAAAACTTCTGGATCCTTGCTTGTTAAATGTTTGAAAGTAAATCTTCTCTCTCTTCTGAAGTCTGGATTAAAGATTCTAAGCATCTTATCGACAAAGTTTCGAGAAAAATTAACTCTAATATTTTCTCGATCTTCAGTTATGTTTTTTTTCCGTCCATTCATATCAAAAATTGAATCAATCATTAGAAACACTTGTGTGGACTACCATAACCGTAAGCACAAGTTTGCAGAAGATGTCTGCTAACATACATAAAAAAATGAGGGCTAGGCATTATTTTTTTTTCTTTTTTTAACAACAGGTAACAGCCCTACCAAATACATTAACAGTAAAGCATAGCAAAACATTTTTGATATGTCAAAACATGAAATTGGAAATCACACATATACCAACAACTAGCATAAAAGCTCTCTAGTCATCTACACTGTGTAATATAGAACCTGTAATATACATCAAAACATCCCGGGGAGCTTGTTATATAGAGATCAACCGTCCTCCACAACCGTGCCATCAGAGATATACGCTCTAGTGGAATTTGAAGTGCCGGAAGTTCTTTAATTTCCGGTGCAATCTCTTTCACAACAAGCTCGGGCTCTTTTTCGACTAAAAAGGACTGCCAACTGATTGGCACCGTCCAAAAGGTTACTTACATGCCTCTTATGTACTTTGTTTTCATCTTCTTCCTGAGATCGCCACCACATGAGCCATGAGGAGTTAAGAAGAATTTTTGGCTTCTTAATATTTGTTTCGTAATGTCTTGTTTAGTACCCTTGCTTCACTCTCAAGCTCTTCTAGCCTACGAATCCAATCCTCATAACGCTTATATATTTGGAATCTTTGTTCTCTTATTTTTCTGGACTTCAGTATTAAGATCGTTTTTTTTTTTGTGCAGATCAGGGTTCTCACTTCGTTTTGCAGAGCAGTATGGATCTCCTTCAAATCCCTCGACTTCAGACTGTTTTCCTCCATCGGATCCCTTAACGTCGTCCAAGCTTGCACTAAAGCTGTCACTGCAGCAGCACCTGCTGTAATTGCCTCAGCCATTGAGGAGGTCAGAACCTGTACAAACTTCAGGTCATCTTTTTGAAGAAAGGTCAACTAATGCGAGTGTTGCTGCTAAAAATATGTCCCGCGTACGTTGCGGAACCCGAGCCTGAACCGATGACCTGCAAGACAGAAAACGAGTGACCGCCGGGTGGGGTTCCCGGCGAAGAACTCTCCGATGCTTAAGTCAGAGCGCAGCTACATGATAATGACTCTGAAAAGGCATGAATGTGTGTAGTTGTCCTTATACCTGGGGGTGTAAACCCCTTTATATAGCGGTAGGAAGAAGAGCCCTAGTAAGACTGGGCCGTAGGCTAGATGTGTTAGGATCGCATTAGGATCCTTGAGGATCACGTCATGATCTCTGATAAGATAATTATCAGTCTTCCAGTTCAATTAGGATTGCCGGTATTCCCCAATTATTGGGAGTTTTATTTGAGGTATATCATATGCCCCCCACTTCCTTAGCCAAAATGTTTGGCTGAGGAAGTTTATACCTGGTGTCTTGAGACACACGTCAGATTTGTAAGGGATTCTCCATCCGCTTGTAGGGGTAATAATATTTCTCTACTCCATGTGCTCGGACCGAAGCTCTTGGGAGCTTAAGCCTTGAAACTTTGCCCGAGTAGGATGCTAGAACTCTAGCTCTTGAGAGCTAGGTCTTTCGAATGTCGCCTAAGTAGGCTACTTGGAATCATCTTTGGGAAGATGAATCATGGGATCTCGGGATCCATTAGAGGTTGTGCCCCACGTTAGCCTCTCTAGAGAGAGGACACATAGCTGTGCATGCAAGTTGTTGCATGTGCTAAGTGTTTGAATGTCCCCTTGAGGGGTCACCTCTCCTGTGGAGGGTGTTTGTTTTGTGCAAGTATGTGTTCTTTAGCTTGAGCTGACCACATCATGCTTGCGTTTTACTTTGACGCGAACCCTTATCGTCAGCTAAGGGCTGGCAAAGAAGCCTCGCACTCACGCTCGGCCAGGTTTCAAATTAACAAAACAGGGTAGGGTGACGAACTCCCACTTGGTTTTGCCGTTAAACTATAGCTAAACCGTTCGGATAGAACTTGAGCTCTATCCTGTCACCCTTGAGGGTGTTACCCTTGAGGGTGTTCGTCCCTTGAGGGACCGCCCTAGAGGGCTAGTGGAACGTAGAGTTCAGATAAGCACCCTTGAGGGCTAATGGAGCACATAGCTCATGTAAATACCCTCAAAGGGTTGACGAAACTTAGAATTCTCGTACGTGCCCTTGAGGGAGTATGAAGCATGTAGCTCATGTAAATGCCCTGGGGGGCTGGACAGAACTTAGAGTTCTCACCATAGGTGCCCTTGGGGGCAGATGGAGCGCAAAGTGCTTTGATTCACCAGTTGCATTGGTAGCATGCGCTGGTGTGAATGTTTGACCGTTGATAGTCGGTCACTGTATGACCGGATATATAATTCCGAGCTCGGCAGCAGGATACTGCTAAAAAAACCCTTAAGTTGCCGAGTGTTGTGAATTTGTTCCTTGCTTGTGAAGTGGATTTTGCGTCATTGTTGATGCTTAGGAGCGCAGTATAAACCCTTGCAACAAGAAAAAGTACGTGACTGAAAAAACAGCTTCTGAAGCAATTAAAGTACATGAACTTAAATGTTCAACTATGTTTTTAACACATAATTGAGAGCGGTGTTCAACACCGTGGCCCCCTTGGGGTTTTGTAGGTTAGCCGACAGGGGGTGTGCTGCACTGCGTGTCGCAGGTGAGTTTAAAACGTCATAGCAGTCGGAATCCCCGACTTGTGACGTACTTGCGTTAATTGGTGCAACTAGATAATGCTAGACCCAAATTAAACATAGGTCTAGGAAATATAGGAGCACATAGGAGAAGCAGTCTTTATGAGGCTTGTTAGTGCCTAGAATTGTAGTCGTTTAAATTTTAACAACGTGCCAGAAAATACAACATGTGTGCATGCTTTTAAAGAATGTGTGGCATACGCAAATTCATGAGACTGTTTAGGTCTTCTATTCAAATACGTGTTACAAAAAGCTTAACGCTTGAAGGATTCGTGGCATATGTCAAACAAATAAGACCCTGGGGGTCTAAAGCATAAATAGGCCTTTTTGACTGTTAAAAACTTAATACTTTTAAAAGTATGTGACCTAAGGTAAATAAACGAGACCTTTTGGGTCTAGAACATAAATATGCTTTTTGCATAGATTAAAACCTTAATGCTATTAAAAGGTGTGGCATGTGCGAAATAATGGAGACCTCGTGGGTCTAAAATACAAATATGCCTTTTTGTGGTGGTAATGTAAAAATTTCTAAAAAGAAGAATGCACCTTATTGGGTCTGCTCCACTTTCTCTTTGACCGAGAGAGGAACAGCTTGGTGAGGCGACGGCGCGATGCTCTCCGGTGGTGGACCAACGGTGACGATAGAGCGACGGTGAGGCAGTCCTTTAAACAGTGACCATAGCCACCAGCAGATTCGCCATCCCCGATCTTCGCGCATTCCACCGGTGACCGCGGTACGGCATTGAGCCGGCGTGCATTGAGGGCAATGGATCTGAACATGAAGCAGATCTGGCAATTGGTAGCCACAAGGGTGAGACAGTGATGGTGCCGCCCATCGCGGTGGTGATGGCGTCGCCCTACCGCTTTGTCACGGTGGCGTGCATCTTGAGGAAGCGGTGGCAACGAATAGGCTGTGGCGCCGATGTTTTCCAGCAGGGCTTGCCGTGGTTGCGGACGACAAGATGCCAGCAGTGGGTTGCGACTGACCGGAGCGAGGCGGCAATGGTGCGGTGATGGCGTGGCGCCGGTGGTTTTGAACGGCGATTTGGCCGTCGTTTGGTTGAGACTAACTGGAGCAAGGCCGCGACAGTGAGGTGATGTTGTGGCGGGCGTGCTCCTCCGCGGTGGCTATGCGGCCGATGGTTGTGTGACTGGTGGCATCGGTTACTTTGCAGTGTTCTTCTTCCTACTTTTTTTTTCTTTTCTGATTGCTGTGAACATAAGCCATAGGGGGCAGCGGCGCGATGGCAGCGCGGTGTTCGTCACGGGTTTCCTGTGATAGTTTGGCGGCGACCATGTTGTGGTTTCGAGCTTGCACAGTGGTGACGCTAGTGCTGCTTACTGTGGTCGGCGGTTTATGGTGCCCGCGACTCGGTGGTGATGGTTGTGCGAGCGTGGACCTGCCTGCGTAGGCACTCTTTGTTGCTTCTTTTCCCCTTCTATTTTTTTTTGTTGATGTGGGCTTGATTGCCGCTGGTGGTTTGGCAGCTTGATTCCGATGGTCGCGCCGATTAGCGCTAGCGGCGTTGGTGCCTGTAAACGGGATGACGATTTTGGTGTCATATCTTCTGGTCTTCTTTTTATTTTTGGTTTTGGTTGTGATTGTAGCTCCGGGGCGGCAATGCAGGCCCTATTTGCAGCGGCGGAGGCAGTACAGTGGTGTATGGCGCCCCGCCGGTTGTCGTATGGTCGTTCGCATCGAGGTGCGATGTTGAGGAGTGAGACGACGTAGTGCCGTCGTCGTTGGTCGGCTGTGACGGGGCTTTTCGCGATGGCGGCAGCCCCTCGGCTGGGCTTTGCCATCGTTTGTTTGTCTCCAGTTATGAGGATACGCCGTCAGTGGCGGTTTCTGGTTAACAACACGACATCAGCGGTTGCGTCGTTCGGCGTTGGCATCGTTTGGGCGATGACGGTGCTTCTGTTCTTTCCAATTTTTTGGGTTGTCGTCGTTGCTCCAGTAGCTTCGCAGCTACTGTGCGGCCAATTGTGGAGAAGCTCATTCAGTGGTGACTGTCGAAGTTCCACAGTGGTGGGTGGCCTGACTATGCGTGTTGTGCAAATAGCTGGACGACAAGCCATGGTGGCGGTGATAGGTTTCTTACCCATGAGGGGGCGGCGCTGCCACGGCTTCTTCCTCCTGCTAGAGATTTTTTTTTTCTTTCGGAGGTGCCGTCGGTTGCTTGGCGGCACTTTGTTGGTTCTGAACAATACCTTTGTTTTTTTTCGAGTGCTCGACTGTGATAGGATAGTTTGACGATGGCGGGGCTTTGGTGGCTTGAGCGACCGTTGAACTTGGAGGTCCGTTGCGGTGGCAGTTCTGTCGGTGGTTCCGACATGTTGCCATCGACTGCTTACAAAATGACTGTTTGAGTTTTCTTGCGGTCAATCGATTAGGCTGATGGGTCCCACAGATGGCGCCAAAATGTTGCTGCTAAAAATATGTCCCACAAGACAGAAAACGAGTGACCGCCGGGTGGGGTTCCCAGCGGAGAACTCTCCGATGCTTAAGTCAGAGCGCAGCTACATGATAATGACTCTGAAAAAGCATGAATGTGTGTAGTTGTCCTTATACCTGGGGGTGTAGACCATTTTATATAGCGATAGGAAGAAGAGCCCTAGTAAGACTGGGTCGTAGACTAGATGTGTTAGGATCGCATTAGGATCCTTGAGGATCACGTCATGATCTCTGATAAGATAACTATCAGTCTTCCAGTTCAACTAGGATTGTCGGTATTCCCCAATTATTGAGAGTTTTATTTGAGATATATCAGCGAGGATGAACAAAAAGGACTATGGAGCTCACAGTGAATTCTTCACGTTTCACAAGTGTCCAGTATCATTGTTCTGGGTATACATGCCACCAAAGGCCTGAACTACGGGTGCTCGAAGGTGTGACTCTACCTTGCGTACCAAACAGTCCTCTGATTATCCAAAACATCCGGCAATGTCCACTGCACCCTAAGAGAGGATTTTAGGTGAGCAATAGATTAAGGTGAAAATCCAATTAGTGTCCCAGTAAACTAAATGAGGAAATAAAACATGAATATTTGAACAAGGCCTCTATCCTTAAAACACTTGTCTGGACCCGCCGATCTGATGTGGCAACACAAACAAGGCGTCTTTATGCCCTGGTCCGTCTGGTTTGATAAAAGTTATCTTCGCATTTATCCATCTTGGAACTAGAGTACAATTTTATGTCGTAATTCGGAAGGTTATTTCTTTATAATTAAAGAGTCGTTACGAGTGTCACGTTGTTGAGAGTTGAGACTTGGAAGGTTGGCGTTGGTGTGTATTACATTCAATTCATCATTTACACTGTGGATTGATATTTGCCCTCAAATTGACCGTTATTGTGGATCGGTTAATCTAGGGGTTGAGACTGTTATCTTCCTCTTCTTAGACTTCTTTGCATGAAACTGAGATTTCCTTTTTGATGGTTGTGAAGATGGTTTCTGTTTCTTACTCGGCTGTTTTCGAGGCACTGGCTCTGCTTCGACATCTCCTCCAGACTCGGTGTCACTGCCAGAACCATCTTCATCTTCATCCGAGCTAAGGACCAACTCCTCCACTACATCTTCATCTAAAGCTCCCCCTTCTTGGAGCTCCTTGTCTCTTAACCTTTTCCTGCTCTTTAATGTGTTTAGTCCTGCAAGGCCATGACACGGTTCAGTTCAGTAAAATCACAACAAATTGTAAAGTAAACAAGACATCTTGTGAGGGTGAGCGCGAGAGAGAGAGAGAGAGAGAGAGACATACTTGGAGTCCTTTCCTGGTAACCAGGAGGAACTAAAAACAGCAGCACCTTGTTCATTCCTTGGACCATCATCTTCATCACTATCGGATATATTATCTCTAAAGACAGTTGCGTGTTCACCCACTTGTACACTGGGTATTACATGCCAATTGTTTAAGTAAAAACTCAAACATGATAATATGCAGAACAATGTATTGACATGATGAAGCTAATTAACCTGGATTCACTCAAAGAATCAGTTCTCTGCTGAGCTCTAAGGCGTAGAGTGGCAGCATATTGTGAGAGAGGGCTAACACCAGAGTTCTTTTCATCCTATGATGATATACAAGATCTGTCAGTTTTTTCAAAACATACCAAGCAGATGCAAAGTGAAGTTAGCAACCAAAAGCTAAAAAAGGACGTGTCGTCAAAACAAGCACGTAGTGGATTTGGTTAAGAATGTCGTTGGGACATTTTGCAACATGCAGAAGTAGCCAGTTAAAAGGAAACTGGCTAAAGAGTCGCAATGATTAACTGGCTAGAACTCCAGCAGCAAGGTTATCTAACATGATGCACATTGAGCACCTAGGTAACTGCCATCTAACAACAAGGAAGTGGGACTCTGCCTCTGCCCACGCAAAAGAGCAGTTGACTGAAACTTTGTTGCCTTCTCCTAAGGTTTCATTAGTCAAAATGAAGACCCAAAAATATAAACACTTGAGAGAAAGAACAGAAAAAGATATAAACAGCTTCCCATTTAGCACACTTGTTTCACTTCAAGGCAATAATTTCGATGAGTCCTTCATTACCGACATCTTTGAAATGCAAATCAGTTCAACTACATTTACTGACTGAGAATTGAATGTAGAAATCATTTCTCTGTTGTCCAGAAAAAAAGTAAGTAATATTTATGTTACAATCATTACAACATTTGCCTGACCGGAGCACGCCTTAGTCATAGTTAAAGCAAGCCACACGGTATAGCAATCTTATGGCAATGGGAAAATGTAAAATAGGATTTCTGTCACTAACAATTCAACAAAACCACGACTATCTTATATTTTTACTTGGCATACAATGAGTTGACACTCACTGAACTGTCCTTCCACTTGAGAGTAAAGCAAGATAAAATTCCGTGACAAGAAAATCTATCTGAGTGGACAATGGAAACTGGAGTTTTGCGCACCTCAAGGAAAGATGTTGCAGAAGTATCATTGGGCAGATAAGAAATAGACCTACGCTTTTCGTTAGTGAATTCAGAGTTAGCCTCAATCTGCAACATGATAAGGCCGAGACATTAGTGATTCGAAACATAAGTATAACTACATTGCACAACGGGTTGATCCTGTTCGCAAACCGTTAACAAACAGATAAGTCATTCTAATATTTCGTTTTAAAGAAAATTCCACTAAAGACCCCCCTAGTGAAAGTAACCTTTAGCACGGACAGTGGACACTCTCAAGTGTGTGTAAATGCATATGTAGACATGTACATTTATATACCTGTCGAATGAGCTGCCTCATTTCTCGACGGAACCTCTCAACTTTTGTGGATCTGCAAAAGTTACGCAGTCGAACAGTAGGTACAAAAGACAGCTCAAAGAAAGCAACAGAATAGCTCCATTGAGCTAAATGTTCAGTAAGCTCTTCAACTACAGTGAAAACACAAGCCTCCTGAAATGACCGTGTCTTCAAAGTTGGTTTATTTACCTGCCAAATGCAATTTCTGATTCATGAAATCTATGAAGCAATCGAGAAAGAACACGACAATCACATATAATAACACCTTTAGCACAGTACGCAAGTCAACAGCCTTGCCAACTCCTCCTGTAAGGGGTCTATTTAACTCTTTCATTTCCAGCATGTCCAACAGGAGCTGAGCAACAGGAATGAAGGTACCAGTGGAAGCAGCTATACGGTTAAGCATCCTTACACACCGCAATCTAAGAGGAAAATATCGAGTAGTTGGAACTAAACGAGCCACCCCAGAAATAATTTGGGTCAATGGATATGCAAGCGGCATAAAATCAGCTTCTGAACTGTAGGCACAGATAGCTGCAGTCCAAAGCTCAAGGCAATTCATATACTTCCACTCATAAACCTTTCTCAATAGTTCCTGAAAAACAGTTCGTTATTAGGTCACGGTAATGAAGATCAACTTGACGCAGTAAAGCAATTAGCTTCATGTTATCTTCTGCTGCATGGAATTGCACTGGACGCACATTTGCAGCTGGAAGCACATTACTGTTAGCAAGTCAATGAATTAGACAGGATACTAAAGCCAAGACAAATCCGCAACTTGTGCAGCAAAAACTTAACCTGTTTTTGATCTCTTGTTCTCTGAACTTCATGACTTGAATTAGATCCCTGCTCGTAAATAAAAATTAACCCATCAGCTACTTACAGTATTAAACAGTATTAAAGACATGACAAAGATATAATCTTGCACAGAATGTCAACCTTGTTCCTATCTCTCGTATTCTGGCCTTCTTGACTTGATTTAGATCCCTGCTCATAGATAAAGAAGGAATAAGAAGGGAATAATTTTCTGCAAAAAAACCATGGACAGGAAGGTGAAAAACAAATGCTGTAAGCACTTTATATACATCACGAGGAATAAAACCTTTTTCTTTGGGGGTTTCATGGTAAGAGCTTCCCTTAAAATCATTGCTAATTGCCGTATAAAGAGAAAGGCATGTTGATAAGCAGATGGAAGGTCCACCCTGAAAAGTTCAGTGACGCAGTTCCCGAGAAACTGTAGGTGCTTTAACTGTATGGCATTGACGAATTTGCAATTCAAGACGTAAGCTTTGTATATCCCTTTGAAGCACTCATCTACACAATCTGAACCAAGCCGGATGCATAAGTCTCTCAGAAACAAAAAGGAGACAACTGGTAGTGCACCTCCCCCAGTACCCCAGAAATGAATAGCTACCTGAAAAAGTCACAATCCTCATCTTTAAAAAAAAAATTTGATATTACAAAAGAATAGCTACTACTGCTTGTGCAATCTCCCTGCACAGTTGACAGTACAAAACGATGTAAATAGTTGTAATGCAAAATCCACAACTTAATAACACTTCAAGCCTCACATAATGTAAGTTGGGTGCTAATGGTGGTTGACCCATTAACAGCACTTGGACCAATGAAAGATTATGAATTCATACTATAAAAGGATTACGCTCCAAGATTAATACGAATGATTTTTCAGAAAAATTGATCTTGGCAATGAAGTCAGAGTCATATTAACAAAAGGTCCACTACCCAAATGGCAATGCATGCAGAATGCTGAGCATACCTTAACATACTTCCGTAAAAGGCTTGGAAAAGCAGCCAAAAATATAGATGAATATCTAAGACGTCGCAATGTGAATGATATCATTTCTGTATCAGTCATTTGGTTCAAAACGTGCAAAGCATTTCCAAGATATGACTTCACCAAATGGTTGTAGTTCTTCCATTGTTTTTTTGCTCGTCAGGTCCGTTATCATCTCCTTCTTCCCTCCAGAAGGTGGGAGCTTCAACAATGCGCGAAGTATCCCATCCATTTCACTTAAGACAAACAGCATTATTCTATTGAAGACGCTGCTAGACATGACACTGAGCTTTGTTGAAGACTCATTTTCACTATCATCGCCGTAATGGCAAGCAGTGCGGAAGGCTTTCAAAAGTGAACGAATTGCAGCTACTCTTCCATTTTCTTGAATTGAGTTACACCAGGAATCAACCATTGCACTTGTTATGACACTACTAGAAGCTTTCTCTTCTTTATCTCCTGCACTAGCTACGTGTTCCCTGTGATGTGCATCATCTTCTTCATCTTCTTGCATATCCTCATCATCCATGTCAGTTTCCACATCCTCCTGCAGTAAGTTAGAATGGATATTGAAGATATCATTTCAATTAAAAAAAATCTAGAGGGATAAAGATGCTGGAGACTAACATCAATGTCCTCCACGTCGAATTCTAGTAGCTCCTTATCGTGCTCTTTCAAGAATTGATAAAACTCCGGGTCCTGTAGAAAGCAAACGCTAGGCTTTTATTGAAAATGGACAGCGGCAAGGATGTACGTACAAAGATTGAGTAAAATCATATCAAGCAACTTCAGCAAAATAATTCTTTCTGCAACCATAAGGTGCATAATCCCCAAGCAGAATGATGATCACATTTTGATGGACAGAAGTGCATGAAGGTTATCACACATCGTTACAACATATGGATCTAACGGCAAACAAATCTAAGTACCAAAACATTCACATGAACGGCCAATTAAGCTGGTTTTAGATGTTCAAATTAAGTGGTGACTCCTTAACCATCTTATCCGTAATGGAATTTGGCACAAGGTTTGTGGAATTTGATGTTCTATTCGTTTGGTTAAAAGTGGGTTATTTAGAGGACAGTAACGAAGTTCGCACAACCTCATCCTCAGGTCACCACCACTCCCCTTCTTTGTTATAAATAACTGTGTCATTATGTACTCATTACCCTCTGATACTAGTTGCAAATTTCTCTAACTCGCAATGCTCCGTTCCAGAACCCCGCACCCACCCAGTTCAACCATAGAACCCACTGTCTTAGTGACACTCGACGCTTTGTAACCTCACACTCGCTGCCGGTCCCACCCATGCTCTGTGCAACTAAGCTCAACTTATTCTCTAAATAATCCAATTTTGAATGCCAGATCCGGCAAGTTTCTCACCATAAAATTGTTTGATTGACTTGGGTCATCACTGTGTAATACAAGTTTTTGTGACATAAAGGCAGCCATTCCAGATTTGGGCACTTCATGATGAGTTTGATGAGGCATTACACTGGTGGTCTAAATAGAAATGCGTTGCAAGACTTGAGGAGGTTAGACAGTATGGCAGTAATAAATTCTGCAGTGATTGTGATATTACTATGACTAGGATAACTATTATGAAGGCACTAACACTCCCTGAATTGTTACAGTCACTCCAAATTTATCCAATAACTCGTAAAACTTGTGGTCTCCTACAGCCGATAGTATCATTTTACCTTTCATTTTAGTACTCGCACTTTGTCCCCACACCTGCAGTTCAATGGCCATGCAATTCAATGGCCCTCAAACTTCTATTTCTATTAGCTTTTAGCTACATAAGCATCAGCATTATATATTCTTACTACTAATTTAAACTTTGAAAACTAGCAAAGCTTATACTCGATCTCTGTCGTTTCCCCTTTGTAATTTCCGTGAATTCCTTGAATACAATTTGAACATGTAAACATCGACTTTATTCATTTCCTCAACCCCAGTTTGAATAGTCAATCAGTACTTATTCGGTCTGTAATTACTGTCTTACTTCCTTCATAATTCTCGTCCCGTTTCGACTTTTAGCAAAATCCCGGTTTAGACATGTAAGAGTATATTCATTACTTTTACCTAGTTTGACCAGTAAAACAATACTCATTCGGTAAGTGATTACTATTTTTACTTCAATTGTTGAATTATAGAGCAGCACCCAACTAAGAACTAAACAAGCTGTCAAAAAAGTCAAAAGAACTCAAATTCCGGTACAAATGCACAATGTATATGACAGGTTCCGACCTTCTCTTGGAGCCTTTGCAATTGCCCAACGTGCCCCTTTGCCTCCCCAGGAGACTCCGACGACGTCGTTTCAACGGTATCGCCTTCGACATCTTCAATATCTTCTTCTTTAGTTTCTTACCTGATATAAAGGAAAAATTTGCAAATTAGGAATATTAGAAGCACAACAGCATAAACCCTAACCTTAAGAAAAGATGGCCGAAAAAATACGGAGGACGAACAGCTCAAACCTTTCTTTTTGGCACCCATTGTGAGAAAATGAGGAAGCCGAATTGGCGATGATGAAAAATAAGCACACACTACACCTCACACTGTGTGTGATTGTGGGGGGGGTTTTTTAGGGGGTTTTTAGGGTTCCCTCCGGCGTCGTTCCAAGCTGAAGTAGTATTAGAGGTCTGAGATAGGTGGACGTGGGCCTAGGATGGGGCATTTCTGGGCTTAGCTCAAAATATTAAGGCCCATTTAGATGGCAAAGTCTCATAAATGACTATTTTCACACCTTTATATGCTTGTCTACCTCTTATTTGACACAAAAAAAAAATACAATAAGCTGTCTCTTATGCACTTTCTAAATGAGAAATGACTGCTTCTCACACCCTGCTTGTCCATGTTTTATTTATCACTAAAGAAAGTATAGTGAATTTTCTCTAATACACTTTTTAGCGAGAAATGAAGGTGTGAAAGTAGATGCCCCGTGACTTCTTTAATAATGTAGTTTGATAGAAAAGAACTGACCTTCGCGGTGAAGGTCTGGGATGGGGCATTTCTGGGCTTAGCTTAGAATATTAAGGCTCACTTAGATGGCAAGTGTCAGAAATGACTATTTTCGCACCTTTATATCCTTGTCTACATCTTATTTGGCATTAAAGAAAGTATAGTGAATAGTCTCTTATGCACCTTTAAATGACAAATGACTACTTTTCACACCCTTATATGCTTGTCTATATTTTATTTGTCACTAAATAAAGTACAGTGAACTGTCTCTGATACACTTTTTACCGAGAAATGAAGGTGTGAAAATAGATGCATCTATCTTCTTTAATAACGTACTTTGACAGCAAAGAATTATCATTCACGGTAATCTATATAAATATATAATAAGCGAAACGTGACTTTATTTGCGCGACACATCATCAAAGAGATATGACTTCTTTGCTTGACACGTCATCACATTATGTTTTCAATATGTTAAAATTATAATTATTATAAGTGTTATTAAAGTTTTCAAATATTATTTTGAATAGAGTTCTTATTTCTGATAAATTATTTTCCATATCACTTAGCCTTATATAATTGAAAGTGAATTCTAAATGTTCTAAAATTCTAACTGATTGATAAACTAAGATATAAAGACTTAATTATGACTATTGTATCCTTAAAACTACTTTCTAATATAAATATAAAATTCATATATATATCTTAAAATAAAAATAACATACTAGATTTATAAGAGAAAACAAAATGATACTACAATTAAAAATATTATCTTGAATGTGGTTCTTATTTCTTGATAAGTTAATTTGTATATTATTAAACCTTATATGATTGGAAAACTAGTTTTCTAATATGAATATAAAAATTCATGTATCTTAAAAACGAAAATAACATACTAGATTTAGAGAAAAAAATGGATGCTACAATTAAGAATATTATCTTTGATGGGGTTCTTATTTCTTGATAAGTTAATTTTCATATTACTAGCCTTATGTAATAGAAAAATTAATTCTAAATGTTTTAAAACTCTAACTAATTGATAAACTAACTTTTTGGGACTTAATTTGGACTATTATATCCTTAAAATCACTCTCTACTATGAGTATAAAAATTTATAAATCTTAAAAACGAAAATAATGTATTAGATTTAGAATAGAAAAAAAGGATGCCATAATTGAGAATATTATCTTGGATAGGATTCTTATTTCCTAATAAGTTAATTTTTATATTACTAAACCTTAAATAATTGAAAAACTAATTTTAAATGTTTTAAAACTCTAACTGATTGATGAACTAAGTCACTGTGATTTAATTTTGACTATTATATCCTTAAAAGTACTCTCTAATATGAATATAAAATTTATATATCTTCAACATGAAAATAACATACTAGATTTAGATGAGAAAAAAATAATTTATAATTAAGAATATTATCTTGGATGAGGTTCTTATTTCTTGATAAGTTAATTTTCATATTTACTAAGTCTTATATAGTTAAAAAAAAATTAATTCTAAAGGTTCTAAAACTCTAATTAATTGATGAACAAACTTATTAGGACTTAATTTTGACTGTTGTATCCTTAAAACCACTTCCTATTATGAATATAGAAGTTCATATATCTCAAAAAAATGAAAATAACATACTAGATTTGAAAGAGAAAAAAAATGATGCTACAATTGAGAATATTAAGTTGGATGATATTTTTATATCTTGATAAGTTAATTTATATATTACTAAGCCTTATATAATTAAAAAATTAATTATAAATATTCTAAAACTCTAACTGATTGATGAACTGGCTTATTATTAGGACTTAATTCTGACTATTGTATTCTTAAAACTACTCTTTAATATAAATATAAAAAAATAATATATCTTAAAAACAAAAATAACATATTAAATTAGAAGAGAAAAAAATGATGCTACATTTGTGATTGAAACAATAAAAATAATGTAATAACTGTTTTTTTTTTGGTAAAATTTCTCACCATAATCTATGTAATGATTTGTTAATTTTGTATAGTAGCTTTTGGAATCCTTTTGATAAAATAAAAAAGATTGACTTTAATTTTTGGATGGAACCACACAAACGAAAAATGACTGTACAATTATTTTTCATTAAAATTGTAATAATGATAATGCTTATTCATAAATCTGATAGTTGAAAAAGACTTAAAACAATGACTTAAACTGTGTACGAAATATGCCAATGTATCAAAGATATACAAATATTATTTTGAATGTGATCCTTATTTTTAACTTTATTTAATTTTGCAGGAATAATATAAGGGCTATATGAGGAAGCCTTATATATAATGTGAAAGTTAATTCTAAAACTCTAATTATACGAATTTTTTAGGATTCGATTTTGATTTTCGTATTCTAAAACTAACTCTCTCTTGTAAAGACAAAAGACCACGTATCTAAAAAATATAATTTATGGATATTTAGAAGAAAATAATTATGTTACAATTAATCTAAGTTTATTGTAATATAATAAATGTATGTTTATTTACACATAACATAGTCATTGCAAAAATTATTTACATAATATATAAAGCCAATAATCAAATTACAGGATATTTTTTTGCTTTAATAAGACTGTGCGATCAACAAAGTGATTATATAAGCATATATGAGATTTTTAAGAGAAATAACATATGTATTAGAAAAAGAAAAGGTGCAATTAAATTAAATAATTTTTAATTACTATATTTGAGAATATTTAAATCCTTTAAGATGCAAATATATAATATGATTATCGTATCCTTAAAATCACTATGTAATATGAATATATAAATTTATATATCTAAAAAATAAAAATTATATTATCCTGGATGGAGTCCTTATTTTTTTATAAGTTAATTTGCATATCAGTAAGCCTTATAACTGAAAAACTAATTCCAAAATTCTAAAACTCTAACTAATTAATAAACTAGCTTATTAGGAGTTGATTTTAATTATTGTATTCTTAAAAGCACTTTCTAATATGAAAATAAAAATTTATATATAAAAATAAAGATTTTAAAAAATGATGTTACAATTGAGATTCAAGCAATAAAAATAATGTAACAATTTATTCATATTTATTTTATTCTAATATATGCTTACCATATTGATATAAAGATTTATTAAATATGATATATAACTTTTAGAATCCTTTTGTTAAAATAAAAAATTGACCATCTTTTTTTTTTTTTTTTGGGTGGGATCACATGACCAACAAATGACTGTGTAAAAAATATTAATTAAAATTATAATAATGATGAAGCTTATTCAAAAATTTGATATTTGAAAAGGATTTAAGGTTATATACTAAACAGGTTAGTTATCTAAAGGTATGCAAATATCATTTTGGATGTAATTCATATTTTAAAGTTTATTTAGTTTTGAAGGAACTATGAGAGGGCTATATTAAAAGGCCTTATATAATTTGAGAAATAATTGTAAAAGAATATATACACTAATTTGTTAAGATTTAATTTTGACTATTACGATGATAAAAAAATCATGTATCTAGAAACCAAAAACCACATATAAGATTTAGAAAAAAAAACATGTTATAGTTAATTTAAGTTTATTATGTATATATATTTACACATGACGTAATCATTACAAAAATTATCAATGTAATATATAAGATCAATAGACGATTATAGGACAGTTTTTTTCTTAAATAACATTGTACAATAATCAAAGTAGTTACATCGCATATATGATATTTTGAAAAGAAATCACGTATGCAATAGAAAAAATGTACAATTAAATCAAATAATTCGTAATTACTATATTTGAGAACGTTTAAAACCTTTAGAATGTAAAGATATATCTATGTAACTATACAAAACAAACGATTAACCAGTTCATTTTTGCATAGGGCCTTACGATTAAAGAAAGTACTTTTTTATTTATACTTAATTATATTTTCATGAAAAAAACTTAGTAGATATAAAAACTATAACTTAGCGACAAGTCGTTAAAGATGTAGAAAATAATTTCAAAACTTAAAAAAAAAAAGGCATGTCATCTTCATTAATTTAATTTTATCATTGCTAGCATCTTACAAGAATTAAAGAAAAACACACACACACACACATAATATATATAAAAATATTAAATATTACGTGATTGTTCAGTCAAATTTATTTTTACAGACAATAATGATTTGAAAGTAATAAGATGTATACGTAAGTCTTATTAACTTTGAAATGCAGCTTAATTCCATATGATTTCTACTTAATCACGAAAGTAACCTTCAAAAATATGTAATACCTCAAAAACTTTTGAAGTTCAAGAATAGTCTCACCACTTTTAAATTTCAGTCACAATCTTATTCATTATATAGTTCTATACAACACCAACATGACTATTCAACTACTATAAGTGCCAAATATTCATTTGAAATATTAATTGACAACTTAAAGTAAAAGCTTAAAGCAGACAAACGTCTAGCGACTACACTGCATCGCTATCTATTCTTTGTAACCAAATAAGATATTTTTTTAATAATATTATTATTTTTTTTGTCTTATATGGTACATATTAATACACTCTTTGAGTTCTAATTATACTATATTTTATAAATGACCCGAGCTTGGCTTGGGTTACTGGACTAGTGAGAGAACTAAAGATGGATTCCTTTCTACTCCCTCACTTAGGCTTCGGTTTATGAGTGATTTTCCGTCCACATATGAACCAAAGATTCCCAAATAACAATGCGCAGAGGCCATCTGATATTTGTTGCATTCTATTAGAGTAATGTATGATTCTGTCACATATATTAACATTCTTTAATTGGCATTACTAATCAATTAAGAAAACCCTGAATCTTTTTTTTTTTAATTCATTCCCAATTACTTCCATCAATCATGGATATCAGGATTATCTGTTGCTTTGGTTTTTCTTCTCCTCATCTGATTCTGAAAATTTCAGCTAAGTAATCGAGTTATGAATCATCAAATACCGAGCTAAGTAATTTTGTGAGAGAGAGAGAGAGAGAGAGATATGAAAGGAGGAGAGGAAAATTCTGGCGAGCTGTTACATTTGTATGGAAGGATTTCCTTCTTGCATACTAACCTCAATGTGTGCCCTTTTCCTCAACAATCAGTATCTACGTACTATAGTGAAATCCCTAGCTTGTCAACGCCTAAATTTCTTTGTGCGCGACCCCGTGTGTCTTTCATTTCAACCGTAGACCTTTTTTGCTTACATTTCCTTCTCTTCCTTTCCTTTCTTCCTCCCTTTCTTCCTACAATGGGTGTTCTATCAAAACCTAGCTAGGCTCTATTAGCCTCTTGTTCATTGCTTTTGCTTTATTTGGCTCTCAGCTTCTGAGCACCGCAGACATGCAGGCATACCAAAAGTGTCATCTTCCGTATGGTACCGTCCCCCGGAAAGACTCATGAAGAAGCAATGGTGTGCCAATATGCCGACATGATCACCTCCAAAGAGTATTCATGGTTTGGTGGCGAACCTTTTCCGTCACCCTTCCAGTTCTACTCATTCAGCTGATTCTTATTTTCCTCCTCAACAGGCTGACTTTTTTCTTCCTTACACCTCTTAACTAAGTTTGATCAGTGCACAAGTTATTGTAAGCCCCTTCCTCACAGCACATTCATTTCTCTAGTATAGAAAAACAAAAGACATCAACGTGGAGTTTTTGCTCGAGGATTCTCACATAAATTATAAATACTTTCTTAAATTTGTTGGAACAAATGCACGTAAAATTAAAAAAATAATAAACAATAATACCCGAATTAGTATAATGAAAGAATCAAGGCTTAGAGGCGCGTAAATGCTTCTTGAAGATAGTTGAAGCCTCTCCCATGTGTAAATGAAAGACTAACTTGGCAGCTCTATCTTCGGGATTCAACCAAGCCCAGATTCACTGTTCATCCAAGAGAGTTGCACTTCTCTACAATGGATCGTGTATCCACCTCCGATCTATCAAGCATAAGTTTGAAACAAGTTTTTTTTAGTTCAAGTATTTTCTTTCTCTCAAGTGAAGATGGTATCTTTTCTCTTGTCTTTTCTCAACTTCCAACCCTTTACCCCTTTAAATAGTGGTAGAAGAGTATATGTTCTTTGAACCTTATCAAGTTCTTTGAACCATACTAATTCAAGATTCATCAATGAATCTTATAAAATACAATGAACTAAAAGATAGATTAATCTTATATAAGGAGTATACATGAACCTAAGTTCACAAATCTTCAAATTCATTTACAAAAATAATGTTCAAGGAATAAAACCATTTAGAAACTTAATGAGTCTCAAGTTCATGGAATTTATCATTATGAAAACTAGAGTTCAATGAACTTCATTTTATTTTTAAATATAAATAGTCAAATTTAAAACACATTTCTAACAAACCCCTACTTGTTTCAAATTTTTAAAAGATACGCTTGATCGGCACAGTCATGTACATCAGCAAATGGTACCTTTTAGGTTTGAACCATTGCCTAATGAAGTATTCCTTGATTCATCTAGGAACTTAATGGACAAAGCCTTGAATTAAGAGCCATGTTAACAAACCAGAAATACATCACATACACTTCTGTTTCAGAGATGAAGCACTAAAGCCCGACACATTATGGCCCTGTGTCTTGATCCCAACACTCTGAGTGCTCTAAGGATTTTAAAGCCTTAATAATCCTATAGAAAGCGGCCACACTTCCACACCCAGATCGGTGAATCCATCAAAGGTGACCTTGCACATCCCAAGACAAAGTTTATGGACTCATTAAGAGAACTAAGTCTCAACCTCCACTTAAACAAGGTCATTCGGTGAATCTATCAAGAGCTATCCTGCTAGCCCCAACCAAAATCCACTGGTCTATAGATCCATTAAGAGATATAATCTCAACATCTATATCATGCAAGAACATGCACATACATCATAGGGAGGGCATAATGAAAATTCATTTCATTATGTGCATCACTAGTTGTCACATTATTCGTTTTTCCCATTCAAAACCCAGGATAAAAATCAACTGGGTTGGGTATCCATAATGTACAACTTAAAAATCAATAGGCTTTAACCCCATCCCCCTCGATGTCTCAGACACTAAGTCTCTTCCCAAGCCTTTTGCCAAAGGATCTGCTAAATTCGAACTTGATTTCACATACTGAATGGACATGATTCCATCAGCCATGATCCTCCGCACAGGATTGTGCTTTAGACGAACTTGTCTAGATTTGCCATTATAGCACTCACTACTTGCCCGAAGCAAAGTAGCCTTATTATCACAATATATTGTCAAAGGAGGAACCGGTTTACTCCATATAGGAATATCAACCAAAATGCTTCTCAGCCAATCAGCTTCCTCTCCAGCAGAGGATAAAGCAATAAATTCTGATTCCATGGTACAGTGAGTAATACAGGTCTGCCTCTTCAATTTCCTAGAAATCACAGCTCCACCCAACGAAAATATCCATGCAGTCATAGATATATAGAATCATCTTTATTAGAATTCCAAATGGCATCACTATAGCCCTCAATAACAGCTGGGAAGCTACCATAATGCTGACCATAGCTCATATATAGTACCCTTTAGGTACCTCAGAACTCGTAATAGAGCATTCCAATGCTCTTTTCTTGGATTACTTGTGTACTTACTCAGAGTGCCAACAGCATAAGTTATATTTGGCCTTATACTACACATGGCATACATCAGATTGCCAACAACCTGGCACTATAAGAAAAAAGGCTTTTAGCGACGGGAAAATCCGTCGCTAAAAGCCTAAAATCCGTCGCTAAATGTTTTAACGACGGATTTACCGTCGCTAAATGTTTTAACGACGGATTTACCGTCGCTAAATGTTTTAGCGACGAATTTACCGTTGCTAAAAATCTCTCGTATAAAAGCCCGTTACTAATAGTTTAGCGACTGAATTTTCAAATCCGTCGTGTAATATTTAAGTTTTTGCGACGGATTTATTTACTAATTAGCGACGGAATATCCGTCTCTAATTATATTTTAAGTATTTTAATTTAATTTTTTTTGTTAAATTAGCGACAGAATAAATATTTTAGAGACGGAATATTCCGTCGCTAAATGTCTTATTTAGCGACGGAATAATTCGTCACTAAAAACGGATAGTAATAAAAAACTTTTAGCGATGGATATAATCCGTCACCAAAAGTCAAAAAAATTTTAAAATCTTTTTTTTATTTTTTAATGCCCAAACATGTAATAAAAAAATCAATCCTCAATAATAACGCGCAATAATCAATACACAAAGAAATATGTAAAATTAATCATAAAAAAGACTCATTATGTATAAGCTGGGAACCGGATACAGCTAGTTAGGGGAGGGGAGAAGAGTACAAGCCGGGCGCGGGGACCGGGGGAAGCTGGGACCGGGCACGAGAAGGGACTTATCAGGAGTTACCGAGTCTCGGATCTGGATCCTGCTAATTCGGGGCCGGCTCGGCATGTCCAGCTGCGGTACCCTGCTAATCCTGCTCCCTGATCATCCTCAACACCACCGTAGCAATGCGCACGATCTCCTCGTCGTCCAACGGATGCCGAGGAGTCGGTGTCTGTGGAGGGGTAGTGGGGGTGAGGACGCTTCTATCACGACACGAGTAGTCCAACTAGGCAGGCCGCGTATGCAGCCTTTTGGCCGATTAATGACCTCCGGCGTATCCAGCCATAGCTTCAACGCCTCAGTACTCGCACCCGTACTAGTGGACGCTGATGGCTGTCCGGACTGCTCCTCAGACCCCCTAAGTTGTTCATACGAGGCCTATAAAAAACAGTGATATAAAGATATGTTAGGGCATTAATTAACGCAACAGACATTGATGATAGAAAGACAAAAAATTAACAACTTAAACAAATTGACTCACATCGATCCGTCGGGCTATATCTGAAATATAGTCGCCTGCACGGTGCGCCTCGTCCTTGTCCTTCTTCCGCTCGTGCGTCTGATTATACGTCAGAGCTACGACCTCATCGTCCTCCAGATCCGGGTGCTCGACCGCATTCTTGTGTCTGACGATGTTGTGTGGCACCGACCCCCCCCCCCCCCCCCGTGTGCGTCGGATCTCTGTTCTATCTGTTCTCAGCCCCGCACTTACTCTTGGCGTCCCAACCTGGATCCACAGCCCACCGATCTATCATTGCCGTCCATACAGTCGAAGATATCCAATGTGGGGGATATCTCATCATCTCCGCCATTGGGGCACCCTTGGGTAGCATCTTCTTCGCCCGGTCCTTTGCGTCGCGGAGCCATCGGCGGTAATTTTTTCTGATGTAAGCAAAGAAGGCCTGCTGCCCCAGTGCCTGCTGCTCAGGCGAGTCAAACGTGAAGCCCTCCTGTAAGGCATTCAATAACACAAATTAACTACAGAAAACAAACTCTAATTAAACAAATACTATCGCTAAAAAAAATACTTTACCGTACCATCCACTCCTCCCATAGGGACTCCCTCATAGCGACATCCCAGTCCTTCCAGTATAGGCGTGGCTCGAAGAATGGGCCCTTCACAAGAACGCCGATCTTCGTCCTCGCCTGATTCTCCAGGATCCTGCCAAAGAAGTAAATAAATAAATTAATACAGTTCAAATATAAATTAACACCCCAAAATTTTAAATATAAGCCATGATGTGATATTTTTTTTACTTACAGGCCCTCTTAGGTGAACGTAACTCTCTGTTTACGCTGGGGGTCGATGCGTACCCCGCGTGTCGGACCACGGCCTCGTTGAGATCTTACAAAACACCAACATTAATACAGTTCAAATATACTTTAGATATAAGGGTAGCGAAAATGTACTAAACACAGTAAAACCCACGGAAGAAGGAGAATCAACGCGCGTGTGGGATGAATCTGCGTCGGGCTGGGGCGACGGCGACGGGGACGGGGACGGCTGGAGCTAGGGCCCCATCTGTTGTACACGATCACTCTGTGCCTCGTCATCAGTGGGCAATGATGAGGTGGGACCCACCAGGGAGGAAGCAGCTCGGCGTCCAACCTAGCCACGAATAGCCCGTATCCTATCCATATCTGACTTCGTATAGATAAATTACAAATACATTAACACATTAAAAATAATAATTTGGCAGAAATCATCATCGGCACTATATATATATATATATATATATATATATATATATATATATATATATATATGAACGGAGGTGCAAAAACACATCAATATGAACCAAATTCTATAATGTGACTACATTTTTTCCCTGGCTTGTTACAACATTACAACTCAATCATTTTCAGTTTGAGAATCATCATCATCTTCATCACTTTCCTCGTCGTCCTCTTCTTCGTGGGACTCGTCGTCCTCTTCATCTTCTAATTCATCCTCTTCATCAGTAGACTCGGTCACATCATCTCCAACACTTTCCACGTCTTCCGCGTCATCATCTACAACTTCTTCTCCTACATGAAGTGTTGTTGGAAGAGGAAGATCGTCCTCCACATTGTTGACCTCAACAGGGAACAAGACAGGTAGTTGGTCGGCTTGAAAGGAGTCTAGCTCACTGTCATATGTCACGGGCAATTTCTAGGACTTAATAATTGTATACCAATGAGATTTGGGATTGGTGACGTCCTCCGCGTAAAAGACTTGTACAGCTTGACTAGCAAACACAAAGGGCTCGTCTGATGCAAGTCTTGACTTGACATTGACATCTACAATCCCTTGAGATCTAACACGGATTCCTCTACTGCATGTGACATCGAACCACGTACACTTGAACATTACCAGGCGATTTTGGGAACCCAGATATGTTAGCTCAACAATCTCATCTAGCTCTCCGTAAAAGTCTATGCAATTCTCTGCATAACAGTCGCCGTTGACCAATACTCCACTGTTTTGGGTTTGTTTTGTTCGGTCATCATCTTTTACGTTAAACCTAAACCCGTTGATGATATAGCTTCCGTAACAGGATGTTTGTTTGTTAGGACCTTCAGCTAGTAATTTCAAGTAGGAGGTCACTGCTCTATCCATTGACTGAACCTATTGTAGATGACGGTAAAAATTAAGGATAAATTAGTATACTAATTGGCCACAGAACTATATATAACACATAATATCAAGTTTCTTCATCATCTTCTTCGCGTCATAGTACGACGGCGGTAGCTTTTCACTTTCGGGCATAATTTCTTTGATTAATGTAACAAACTCGTTAAAACCTTTCTCACTTAGCCCGTGGTCTGATTTCAACTGTAATAGCCTACTAACCGCAGACAGCCGTGTGTGTTTCTGAGCTCCATCCCACAGCGGCTCTTCCGCAGCTCTCAACAACTCATAAAACTGATGAGCCCCTTTGTTTGGCGGTTGTGGACTGTCGTCACCACCTTCGTAACGCCAGTCAACATTAGCATGCCCAGCATCCATAATCATATCTCGGTACTCATACAGTGCCTCCTCCCTAACTTTAGTTTGACTAGCCGGGTTGGATGACAATACTATCGTTTCCCCGCGCTGCGTCCACCTTGTGTATCCACCCATAAAACCGTACCGACGAAGATGCCATTTTACTTCAATTATTTTTCTCCAATGCAACAGCTCACATCTACTGCACGGACACCTTATCTTATCAAAGTCAACATGTGCAGGATGAGCATAAGCGAAGTCGAGAAATTTGTCAACACGATCCTTAAAATCGTCAGCATTCTTCCTTTTCATCCAACTTCGATCGACCGACATGACGACTGAATTATCATACTGTATACCACCTTTAATTATGACCAATCATTAGGCAAGGTCGATGTAAATATGAATGCATGAATGTGACAACATGGCTATGTATTTTCCCTCCATTCTCTAATAGGTAGTGGTCCTATCCCATTCAGAAAAGCACATGTCTATAAAACAGTGAATAACTCATGCTTAGTCCTATGTCTGCGAAAAAATCGGCAGCACCTCCCCGCATTTCTCCAAGTACACGACATTGATTAGGTGTTCTAACATTTATCAAACCTTGCCTTGTAAGGTTTGACAGATGCTCGAACACCAGATCTGTATGCAACCGGAGAAACACGTGAGAACGTGTACTAAATATCCACGACATAGAACACAGAGCATGAGTTGAAATACTGTTTTATAAACACGTAACTTTTTCAAATTGTCCAAACTAGACATCCAAAGGCTCATTACAAAGCATTACTTTGTAATGAGTACCTTTGAACGGGAACTAAGGGTTTTTATGCATGCATGCGTTCAGAAATTGATAATATATGCAAGAATCTTTCTGAAATATCAAAACTGCAGAAAGATCATTGCATATATTACCAATTCTAGTTTAAATAGATATCGTTGGCAATGAGTTGAACCATCTTGCTGCCAATGGACTTCACAAAACAACACGAATATAAAGAATGCATGTTTTATAAGAAATGAGTAATTGAACAATCTCTGGGCTAATTAGTGTTAATGAGGATTACCTTGGGCTAATTATAGCTAATTAGGGTTGATCAGGAGTAATTAAGGTTATTTTGAGCTAATAGTCGGGTTTTATATGTTGATTAGTCCTAATTAGGGCTAATTAGGTATTAATTGGGTTATGTTAGGGCTAATTAGTGTTAATGAGGACTACCTTGGAAAAATTATAGTTAATTAGGGTTGATTAGGACTAATTAGGGTTTAATTGTGTGGAGTAGTGTTGATTAGTCCTAATTAGGGTTGATTAGGACTAATTAGGCTTAATTACGACTACTTAGGCGCATAATCAGAGTTTAGTTAGGTTTTAAGATTTAATTAATCTAATCACGGGTCTACAAGATATGAGTAATTAGGTTTAATTTGGGCTGATTGGTGTTAATTAGGATCAATTTAGAGTAATTACACTTGATTTAATTTTCATTGGGTTCTTAGGGTAAATTAAAACTAATTAGGCTCCTTAGAGCTAATTAGGGTTAATTGGGTTCATTAGGGTTAATCGGGACTAATTAGAGCTAATTATAGCCAGTGTTGGAGCCACGATGAGATTCTAAGGGGTGCTAACCTAATTAACCTAAATTCAACAACCAACCATTCAACTAATTCACAGATATCTCAATCCAATTGGGTCACATCCTCCGTTAATAATCTCAATTCTCAAATTCTCAATGCACAGTCAACAATCTCAATTCCCAATACCTCATATAGGGTGTCGGTATGGGGTCCGACATCTCCGGACATTGATTTATTTTTTAAATGTCGGATGCCGTGTCCATCACCCCCTGAAGAGGTGCTGGACACCTCGTGAAGAGGTGTCCACAAGTATAAAGCCAAATTGTGACATTTCGGTGTCGGTGTCGATCGGACGCGGTGTCCATGACCTACCGACACCTCGACACCTCATTAACACATCCAGAAACATGTCGAACACCACAGGAAACATGTCGGACAGGACACGTGTCCGACACCTACCAACACATACTGACACCTCCAGACACGTCCTAAGTCATTGATTTATTTTTTAAATGCCGGACAACGTATCCGTCACCCCTTCAAGAGGTGTCCACACATATAAAGCAAAAATGTAACATTTTTCGGTGTCGGTATCGATCGAACAGGGTGTCCGTGACCTACCGACGCCTCGACACATCCGGACACGTGTCGAACATCTCCTGACACGTGTTCGACACCTCATATAGGGTGTTCGAAGACATTAATTTATTTTTTAATTGCCGGACAGTCGAACACGGTGCCATACACCCATTGAAGAGGTGTCGGACACCCATTGAAGAGGTGTCCACAAGTATAAAGCTAAATATGTTATTTCGGTGTCAGCGTCGATCGGACGCGGTGTCCGTGTCTGTGCTACTTAATTGGGATCTCAATCCAATTGGGTCACATCCTCCGTCAACACACTACAAGAAAACAGGGTTTTAGCGACGGGGTAATCCGTCGCTAAAAGCCAAAAATCCGTCTCTAAAAGAATTAGCGACGGATTCACCGTCGCTAAATATCCCTCGTATAAAAGCCCGTCACTAATAGTTTAGCGACGGAATTTTTAAATCCGTCGCTAAATATGTCATTTTACCGACGGATTTATTTTAATTAGCGACGGATATTCCGTCGCGAATTATATTCTTTAGCGACGGATTTATATTTTTGAGACGGAATATTCCGTCGCTAAAAAATTTATTTAGCGACGGAATATTCCGTCGCTAAATAACTGATTGTAGGAATACTTTAGCGACGGAATTAATCCGTCGCCAAAAGTCAATTTTTTTTTTGAATTTTTTTTTTATTTTTCAATTACCCAAACCTGTAATACAATTTTCAAATCTCAACAACAACGCGCAATAATCAATACAGAAAGAAATATATATAATCAATTATAAAAAAAATTCATATATGTACAAGCCGGGAACCGGATATAGCCGGTTAGGAGAGGGGAGAAGAGTACAAGGCGGGCACGGGGGGGGGGGGAAGCTAGGAACGGGCACGGGAAGGGGCTCATCAGGGGTTCCCGAGTCCCGGATCTGGATCCTGCTGATCCGGGGCCGGGGCGGCCTGTCCAGCAGTGCCCTGCTCCCTGATCATCCGGCACACCACTGTAGCAATGCGCTGGATCTCCTCGTCGTCCAACTGAGGCCGAGGAGCCGGTGTCTGTGGAGGGGCAGCAGGGGGTGAGGACGCTCCTATCACGGCACGAGCAGTCGTGCTAGGCAGGCCGCGTATGCGGCCTTTCGGCCGATTCACGACCTCCGGCGTATCCAGCCATCGCTTCAACCCCCCAGTACTCGCAGCCGTACTAGTGGACGCTGATGGCTGTCCGGACTGCTGCTCGGACCCCCTTAGCTGTTCATACGAGGCCTGCAAAAATAGTGGTTTAACGATATGTTAGGGCATTAATTAACGAAACAGACATTGAGGATAGAAAGAAAAAACATTAACTTAAATAAATTGACTCACATCGATCCGCCGGGCAATATCTGAAATATAGTCGCCCGCCCGGTGCGTCTCGTCCTTGTCCTTCTTCCGCACGTGCGTCTGATTATACGTCAGAGCTACGACCTCATCGTCCTCCAGATCCGGGTGCTCGACCGCGTTCTTGTGTCGGACGATGTCGTGTGGCACCGACCCCCCCGTGTGCGTCGGATCTTTGTTCTGTCTGTTCTCAGTCCCGCTCTTACTCTTGGCGTCCCAACCTGGATCCGCAGCCCACCGATCTATCATCTCCCCCCATACACGGTGAGATATCCAATGTGGGGGATATCTCGCCATGTCCGTCATCGGGGCACCCGCGGGCAGCGCCTTCTTCGCCCGGTCCCGTGCATCGTGGAGCCATCGGCGGTAATTCTTGCCGATGTAGGCAAAGAAAGCCTGCTGCCCCAGTACCTGCTGCTGAGGCGTGTCAAACGTGAACCCCTCCTGTAAGGCATTCAATAACACAAATTAACAACATAAAACAAACTGTAATTTAACATTTACTAACGCTGAAAAAAATACTTCACCGTACCAGCCACTCCTCCCATAGGGCCTCCCTCGCAGCGGCATCCCAGTCCTTCCAGTACAGGCGTGGCTCGAAGAATCGGCCCTTCACAAGAACGCCGATCTTCGTCCTCGCAATATTCTCCAGGATCCTGCCAAAGAAGTAATTAAATTAATTAATACAGTTCAAATATAAATTAACACCCCAAAATTTTAAACATAAGGCATGGGGTGATATTTTTAGTACTTACAGGCCCTCCTGCGTGAGCGTAACTCTCTGTTTACGCTGGGGGTCGATGCGTACCCCGCGTGTCGGACCACGGCCTCGTCGAGATCCTACAAAACACAGACATTAATACAGTTCAAATATAAGGCTAGCGAAAATGTACGAAACACCGTTATCAACTATACCTGAGGTAGAACCCACAGAAGATGGAGAATGCACGCGCGTGTGGGATGAATCTGCGTCGGGCTGGGGCGACGGCTCGAGCTGGGGCTGGGGCGACGGCGATGGCTGGGGCGACGGTGACGGCGACGGCTGGGGCTGGGGCCCCGATGGCTGTCCGCGATCACTCTGTGCCTCGTCATCAGTAGGCAATGACGAGGTGGGACTAACCGGGGAGGAAGCAGCTCGGCGTCCAGCCCGGCCACGAATAGCCCGTATCCTATCCATATCTGACTTCATATAGATTATATACAAAGACATTAACACGTGAAAAACAATAATTTAGGCATAAATCATCATCGGCACTATATATATATATATATATATATATATATATATATATATATATATATATATATATATATATATATATATATATATATATATATATATATATATATATATATATATATATATATATATATATATATATATATATATATATAGCCAGCGCTGGAGCCACGATTAGATTCCAGGGGGTGCATGCTAAAAATGTTACATTAACCTAACTAACCTAAATTTAATGCACATTTAACAACCTCAATTCTGACACCTCATATAAGGTGTCGATATGGTGTCCGATACATGTCTAACACCTCCGGACACGTGTCCGACACATACGGACACGTGTCCGATGCCCACCGACACGCTCCTCCAGCCAGACACATCGGCATACGTTAATTTGTTTTTTAAATGTCAGACACCGTCGATCAGACGTGCTGTCCGTGTCTGCGCTAACTAACAGGTATCTCAATCCAATTGGGTCCCATCCTCCGTCAACAATCTCAATTCCGACACCTCATATAGGGTGTCGATATGGTGTCCGATACGTGTCTGACACCTCCGGACACGTGTCCGACACATATCGACACGTGTCCGACGCCCACCGACACGCACCTCCAGACACATCGGCATACGTTAATTTGTTTTTTAAATGTCGGACACTGTCGATCAGACGTGCTGTCCATGTCTGCGCTAACTAACAGGTATCTCAATCCAATTGGGTCCCATCCTCCGTCAGCAACCTCAATTCTCAATTCTCAAATGCTCAATGCAATAAAAATTAACAAAAACCACACATTCAATCCAATTGGGTCCCATCCTCCGTCAATAATCTCAATATCTCAAATGCTCAATGCACAATTAACAATCTAAAATCATCAATTAATAATCGCAATTACTTCAAATGCACAGCTAATAACCTAAAATCATCGATCAATAATCACAATTCTAAAACGCACAATTAACAACCTAAAATTATCAAACAAATGATCAATGTTCAAATGGGAAAAAAATGTTCAAAATTCACATATCCGATGTGCTTGAATTATTTCAATTTAGGGTTCGATTGTATTAGGGCATTCAATTTAGGGTTCAATTACTTCAATTTAGGGTTCAATTAGGGGGTTCTATTGATTCAATTTAGGGTTCAGTTGATTTGAGGCATTCAATTTAGGGTTCGGTTGGATTAGGACATTCAATTTAGGGTTCAATTTGGATTAGGACAGATTGGGGCAATCAATTTAGGGTTTAATTAGGGGTTCAATTAGTTCAAATTCGGGTTCAATTCAATTAGGGCATTCAATTTAGGGTTCAATTACTTTAATTTAGGGTTCAATTAGGGGGTTCTATTGATTCAATTTAGGGTTCGGTTGATTTGAGGCATTTAATTTAGGGTTCAATTAGGGTTCGGTTAGATTGGGGCAATCGATTTAGGATTTAATTAGAGGTTCAATTAGTTTAATTTAGGGTTCGATTCAATTAGGGCATTTAATTTAGGATTCAATTACTTCAATTTATGGTTCAATTAGGGGGCTCTATTGATTAAATTTAGGGTTTGGTTGATTTGAGGCATTCAATTTAGGGTTCAATTAAGGTTCGGTTAGATTGGGGCAATCAATTTAGGATTTAATTAGGGGTTCAATTAGTTTAATTTAGGGTTCGATTCAATTAGGGCATTCAATTTAGGATTTACTTAGGGTTCAATTATAAATAATTCAGATAATTTAGGACAATTGACAAATTAACAAAAAATTGAACCTAAATTGACATACAAATCTAAATAATTCAGATAATTTAGGGCATGTAACCTAAATTGAAGACAAATTAACAAAAAATTCAGATAATTTAGGGCAATTGACATACAAATCTCGAGGTGGGTACGACGGCGCCGGCGTTGGTGGTGCGGCGGCAGTGGTGGGTTTCCTTGCGCGGCGACAGTGGAGAGCTTTGTGGCACGACCGGAGTGCAAGGCTTGGTGGCGAGGCGTCGGGTGGGGGACGGGAGTGTCGCCGGAGCTGGGTCGCCGTAGAGAAGGGTCGCCGGAGGTGAGAACGGCGGTGGGTGGGTGGGAGCAGAATTTCAGAGAGAGAACGGGGAGAGAGAGAACGGGGAGAGAGAAAGAAACCAGATCTGAATTTAAATGGAGGATCTTTAGCGACGGAATAAGACCGTCGCTAAAACTTCGTCGGTGAATGTCTTATTATAAAGACTTTTGCGACAGAATTTTTAGCGACGGTTTTATTCCGTCGTTTAAATAATTTTAAAAAAAAACTCAAAATTACTAATTTTATAAAAAATATTTAGCGACGGTAATTCCGTCGCTAAAAGTCCGCTGTTAAAACTCCGTTGCAAAATACTTTTACCGACGTGTCTTCCGTCGGTAATAGTATTTTGAAACGGAGTTTTAACGATGGTATATTCCGTCGCTTAAAGACATGTTTAGCGACGGAATACCTTCCGTCGCTAAAACTCCGTCACAAAATACATATTTTCTTGTGGTGACAATCTCAATTCTCAATTCTCAAATGCTCAATGCAATAAAAATCACACATTCAATCCAATTGGGTCCCATCCTCCGTCAACAATCTCAATATCTCAAATGCTCAATGCACAATTAACAATCTAAAATCATCAATTAATAACATAAAATCATCAATTAATAATCTCATTTACTTCAAATACACAGCTAATAACCTAAAATCATCAATTAACAACCTAAAATCATCTATCGATTGGATTAGGGCATTCAATTTAGGGTTCAATTAGGGGTTCAAATAGTTTAATTTAGGGTTCGGTTCAATTAGGGGTTCAAGTAGTTTAATTAGGGTTCGATTACATCAATTTAGGGTTCAATTATAGTTCAATTAAGTGGTCGGTTGAATTGGAGCATTCAATTAGGGGGTTCAATAAGTACAATTTAGGGTTCGGATGGATTAGGGCATTCAATTTAAGGTTCAATTAGGAGTTCAATTAGTATAATTTAGGGTTCAATTTGATTAAGGCATTCAATTTAGAGTTTAATTAGGATTCAATTACTTCAATTTAGGATTCAATTAGGGGGTTCTATTAGTTCAATTTAGGGTTCGATTGGATTAGGGCATTCAATTTAGGGTTCAATTAGGGGTTCAATTTAGGGTTCGACCCCGTATTAGGGCATTCAATTTAGGGTTTAATTAGGGTCCAATTACTTCAATTTAGGGTTCAATTATGGTTCAATTAGTTCAATTTAGGGGACGGTTGAATTGGGACATTCAATTTAGGGTTCAATTAGGGGGTTCAATAAGTTTAATTTAGGGTTTGGTCGGATTAGGGCATTCAATTTAGGGTTCAATTTAGGATTCGGTTGGATTAGGGCATTCAAGTTAGGGTTCAATTACTTTAATTTAGGGTCCGATTCGATTAGGGCATTCAATTTATGGTTTAATTAGGGTTCAATTAGGCCAAATGCTTCATAATCAACAAATTCAAAAAACAAAATAATGTCCAAACGTCCAAATTAACAACAACATTAGATTATACATGGCAGAGAAGACAAATTCGAATATGGCCAAATGCTTGATAATCAACTTTGAAAAATAAACAACAAGATTAATTTAGGGCAATTGACATACAAATCTTGAGGTGGGTACGACGACGGTGGCATTGGTGGTGCGTTGGCAGTGGTGGGCTTCGTCGCGCAGCGCAAGTGGAGCGTTTTGTGGCACGGCATAGTGGAAGGCTTGGTGACGTGGCTTCGGGTGTGGGACGGGGGTGTCGTCGGAGGTGGGTCGCCCTAGAGAGGGGTCACTGAAGGTGAGAACGTCGGTGGGTGGATGAGAGAAGAATTTTGGAGAGAGAAACGGGGAGAGAGAATCAAACCCGATGTGGGTTTATATCGAGGATCTTTAGCGACGGAATAATACTGTCATTAAAAATTCATCGGTGAAGGTCTAACTTTTACCGACGAACTTTTTAGCGACGCTTTTATTCCGTCGTTTAAATAATTTAAAACACCTTCAGAAAATACTAATTTTCTAAAAAAAAAATTGGCGACGATAACTCCGTCACTAAAAGTCCGCCGTTAAAAGTCCGTCTGCAAATACTTTTACCGACGGTGGCTTCTGTCGATAATAGTATTAAACGACGGATTTTTAATGACGGGATATTCCGTCGCTTAAAGGCCCTTTTAGCGACGGAATACCTTCCGTCGCTAAAAATCCATACATATTTTCTTGTGGTGTGGGAATATTCAAGCTGATTAATAACTTGCCCATTATTACATACTAACTTGACACTCGGGTCAATAAGAGTAGGAGCAGGATCGTCATCATAATGATTGAACCTTCTAAGGATCTTCTCAATATAACTTGATTGTGTAAGAACAATCTCATGCTGAGATCTTATGATCTTGATTCCAAGAATCACATCAGCCTCTCTAATGATACCAAGAATCACATCATCCTCTCTAAGATCCTTCATACTGAAATTTGAAGCAAGAAAGTTCTTAGCTTCATTGATCCTGTCGATGTCGGAGCCAAAGCTGAGCATGTCATCAGCATATAAGCATATTAGAACACCAGAACCAGCTCTGAATTTGCTGAATATGCATATATCTCCTCCATTGGCAACATAGCCATTAACAAGCATTACGCTTCTAAATTTCTCATGCCATTGCTTAGGAGCTTGTTTCAAGCCACCAAGAGATTTCAATAGCTTGCAAACTTTATGCTCTTGTCCAGGATTGATAAATCCTTCTGGCTGCTCCATATATACTTTTTCCTCTAGATCACCATTGAGGAAGGCTATCTTAACATCCATCTGGTGAATGACCAGATTATGAATAGCAGCCAATGCAATAAGAAGTCTGATGGAGGTGATACGTACAACCGGAGTAAAGGTATCGAAATAGTCAAAATCTTTTATTTGCTTGAACCCTTTAGCGACCAATCTAGTCTTATACTTGTCCAACGTGCCATCCGATTTGATCTTTCTCTTCAAGATCCATTTGCAACCAATAGGTTTATAGCCTGCTGGAGGATCAACCAAGATCCATGTGTTGTTGAACATAATCGAGTGCATTTCATCATCAATAGCTTCACGCCAGAAAGGTGCATCATTGGAAGACATAGCCTCTGTATATGTATCAGGGTCCTTATTCACTATTAGAGTACAAAAATCAAGTCCAAAGGATTTCGGTGTAGCAACCCTTGAACTTCTTCTAAGTTCGACTCTTTCTGGTTGATTTGAGGCCTTCCGCTTTAAACTAGTTGAGGAGTCACTTTCAACTCTTTTATCTTTCTTTGGAAATATGTTCTCAAAGAAATTTGCGTGGACCAATTTAATCATAGTATGAGGAGAAGGTGTCTCCAAATTCAAGAACTTATAAGCTTTACTGGTAGTTGAATAACCAATAAAGATGCATTCCACTCTTCTGTAGCCAACCTTCGAAGTATCTTTATCAGGAAGTCGAACATGTGCCAAACAGCCTCATACTCTGAAATATGATATGTTTGGTTTTCTGCCATTCCAAACTTCATATGGTGTCAGATTGTTCTTCTTCTGAGAAATCCTATTCAAAGTGTGACAAGCTGACAACAAAGCTTTCATCCACAAATTTTCTGTTAGTCCGGAACTGGTTAACATACAATTGATCATCTCAATCAAAGTTCTGTTCTTTCTTTCTGCAACACCATTTTGTTCAGGTGTATATGAAGCAGTTAATTGTCTAACAATGCCATTCCTTTCACATAAATCATGAACTCAGATTTCATGTATTCACCGCCTCTGTCTGAGCGCATAATCTTGATCGTGGAGTTTAACTTATTTTCAACTTCTGCTTTATATGCCTTAAATTTTTCATAAGCTTCATCCTTAGATCTCAAAGGATAAACATAGGCATATCTAGAATGATCATAAATAAAGGTAATAAAGTAACGTTTACCACATCGCAAAATGAAGTCCATTTCACAAATATCCGTATGAACCAATCCAAGAAGACTAGAGGTCCTTTCAACTGATTTGAAGGGGTTTTTTTAGTGATCTTGCACTTGCTACAGATCACACATTGATCATCATGTGTTTTATCACATTTTCTTATAAGCCCTTCATTTACCATGCGACCAATAGAATTATAGTTCACGTGACCCAACCTTTGATGCCATAATTCAAAAAACTCAGCAATATAGGCAGAAATAACTTTATTTTTAACACTGAGCTTAAACATGCCATTTACAGCATATCCTTTGCCGACAAACATATCATTCTTTGACAAGATGAATTTGTCAGCTTCAAAGACCATCTTGAAACCATGCTTGGACAGAAGAGCTCCAGAGACAAAATTTTTACAAATATTGGGAACATGAAGCACATCTTTCAAGGTAATAACTTTTCCAGAAGTAAGCTAAAGTTCAACCATACATTTTCCAATTACCTTGGCAGATAAAGAGTTACCCATATACATTACCATGACATCCCCCACCAGTTCATAGTGTTTGAACAGATTCTTGTCTCCGGCAATATGACGAGAAGCACCAGTGTCAACCCACCATTCAGTTTCATTCCCTACCATGAAGTTTTCAGTCACAACTGAAACAAGATTAAAAAAAAAAATCTTTCATTCCGCCAAGAATGAGATTCTTACAAAAGTAGTCATCATCATCCACTTTTCGATCTGATCATTGATTGCCTTCACTTGATCGGACAAGGACTCTCTAATTGGAAGTGTTGGACATGGTTGAGTTAGCACATAAGCTAACTTAAGTTGACGAAGGAAAAACTCCATCTTAGTTTGCCATCTCTAAAAATTCTTTTCATCAAAAAGCTCAAAATTCGGGTGATTAGTCTTAGTAACTCCATTCGATGAAGTAGCCATGAGAGAAAACTATCTTCAATTTGTTGGAACAAATGCACGTAAAATTCAAAAAATAATAAACAATAATACCTGAATTAGTATAATGAAAGAACCAAGGCTTAGAGGCGCGTAAATGCTTCTTGAAGATAGTTGAAGCATCTCCCATGTGTAAATGAAAGACTAACTTGGCAGCTCTATCTTCGGGATTCAACCAAGCCCAGATTCATTATTCATCCAAGAGAGTTGCACTTCTCTACAATGGATCGTGTATCCACCTCCGATCTATCAAGCATAAGTTTGAAATAAGCTTTTTTTAGTTCAAGTGTTTTCTTTCTCCCAAGTGAAGATGGTATCTCTTCTCTTGTCTTTACTCAACTTCCATCCCTTTACCCCTTTAAATAGTGGTGGAAGAATATATGTTCTTTGAACCTTATCAAGTTCTTTGAACCATACTAATTCAAGATTCATCAATGAATCTTATAAAATACAATGAACTAAAAGATAGGTTAATCTTATATAATGAGTATACATGAACCTAAGTTCATGAATCTTCAAATTCATTTACAAAAATAATGTTCAAGGAACAAAACCATTTAGAAATTTAATGAGTCTCAAGTTCATGAAATTTATTTTTATGAAAACTAGAGTTCAATGAACTTCATTTTATTTTTAAATATAAATAGTTAAATTTGAAACACATTTTTAACAAGAGATGCATAAGAGAATGAAAAGATAGATATATGGTAAAAGTTAGGGTTTCAATTCGCGATCTTGAAATGAACAGTAGAGTTGCAAAAGTAGCCACGTTGGGAAACCTTGTTAAATCTATGTGTGGGTGGTTGTGGAGTTCTTTGGGGATCCCAGGACGTTGCTCTTGTTCATGAAGCGTGGCAAAGGGTGCACGTGGAATTGGGCTAGGCCGATTCTGGGCCGCAATGACAATTTAGGTTGTGGCAGAGCTAATCTTTGACAAAGCTAACCTTTGATTAAGAGAGCTATTAATTAGTAGGTTGTGGTAGAAAGTTCTTTCCCAATGAGCTATTACTGATACCCACCTCTCGTGAACAGCAATATATATGCCTGTGAATCTAGTCAACTGTGACGTACTTGTAAAGCTATTCTTTAATTGGGACAATACTGTGTAATTGGTTAATCTCATTAGTTAGGTGCCAATCCTTTTCTTATGAGTAGAAACTTGATATTCACTAAAGGGTTGCTAAGCCGATTTCTACCTTATAATAATTGTTGCAAAGTAACTTTAGACTTGTGATACGTTTCTTTGGGCATATCAGACTAAAAAGACGCTGTCTTTCTCAGGAGTTAATGAGTGCTGTAAACTCAAAACTCAGCAGAATCAAGTGTTATTTTTTCAAAAACAGGAAAAAGAAGAAAAGAAACCAAACGTGATTTTTTTTTTCTTCCATTTATGCTCTCTTTAGAGAAATATGAGAAAACAGAAAAAGCAACGTACATTAAAGTTACCAAAGACTGCCTAAAGGTATGTTTTACAGATGACGCTTTAGTAGGTGCTTGAGTCCTCTGGCTTCCTCAATTCATCAATCGCTAATTGTTTGCCATCAGCTTCGTCTTCCTACATTTATACTTGCCAATAATTGTACGTCAAAATTGGTGCAGGTTTCTCATAAACTTTCAATGTAGACGAAAATATGTAAACATGACCCACTAGGTGTTAATTCTTGCGTAGTACTATCTACCCAGTATAAATGTATATATTTGCGTAGACATACATATGTTTTTCATTAAATCATGGTGCAATTTGTATTTACATTGACAAACTTTCTCGCTTCATTAGGTCTTCAACTTTTTGTTCTTTTGCGTAACCAACTATACTTCTTAATTAATGAGTGAGCGTGTCTTGATAAACTTACTAATCAAAACATCTAATAACTATTAATATTCGATCTCTTAGCGCAGTTAGTAATTATTGAGGTTCAACTGCACAAATAAAACGAGTAATTTTTCAACACATATTTTTGTTAATGTGCATGTAGACGAGACAATATATGAAGCATATTGCAACGATCATATCATTCGTAGTAATTTCACCATTTGCTGGTTTAATTGGCCTCAAGACTTGGATGTTTTAACGATTAAAAGTTTACTATAAAATGATGAAGATATGATAAGGATGAGGCTGCTTGCATATTATTTTTATTAGTTGCACACTCTTTCAGCTTTTTTATGTTGATAGGTAACCTTAATATACTGTCGCTATATATATGATTTTAGCAACATATACCTACGTGGAACCGAATCTAAATATTCTGATCGTTGCTTAATAAAGAAGATACAAATGATCGGACAAAATCCATGATTTTAGGTGTTTTGGTTGCGCCGACTTGCGCGACATGCTTCGAATCATATGTTGGTTAAGTTTGATTGATTATTCCTAGGAATAAGTGTTAAGTTTAAGAGAGATTTTGATTCAGGACATATTCCCCAGCGGTATGTAGCAAGTGTCCTGGAATGACAAAAGTCATACATACTCTTACAACTAGATTGCTTAACGTATCGATAAACGTAGGACAATGCAGTAACTTAAGCTAAGCTCCTTTCTTTACGATAATATTAGACGCTAAACCTGCATCAAGCAGAAAAAGAGAGAGTCTCTCTGCCACGTTCAGACTACTACTACAAACCCGTGAACCGCTTTGTAAGATTGTGCATTACGCGGTACACAAAATAGCAATACAAGAAGTGTCAGCAACAATTTATAAAAATACCGAGAGAACTACTCAAAATAGGATTCGTAAAGTCCAAGAGGTGGATGAATGTCTTCAAAGAAAACGAAAGCTTAGTTGGGGAGCCGAAACCAAGAGAAGATACCTTCAGATGCAGGAGAGATATTCTGAGCTGAGCTCTCGAGAGCTGGACACGAAGACCGAGGCATGCAGGTGACCCGTCACGTGTGGATTCCTTCTCTGACGAGTGTTCGGAGGACTTGGCCTTTTTTTCACTTCGTTTCTGTCACCATTCATTCTCATGCAAACCCATTTTCGTCATTTTACTCAAACCCCCCCCCCCCCCCCCTTCACCCTTAGCATCACCATACCCACTCCGTAAATGAAAGTAAGATTTTTAGGAACGAAAGGCTCCAAGTGTGTATCAATTTTTCATATTTGTCGCTTTGAGTTATTGGTCGTAAAAGGCTTCTTTAGCGATCGGCAACCCTGCTTTTATAGTCCGAGAGCAAGCACAGTTCCTGTGCGAAGTATAACTAAGAACACGATGTTCCCCGTCACTAATATTTGTTTAAGGACTAATTTGAGATTTTTGTTGATAAAAAACTTCTTTTCCCACAAAAGGCTGCATGAATTGGCCGGAATGAAGTGATTTGCGACTATTTCATAGGGACGAACTTGAGTTATTTGTCGGTACGGCTTCCATGGCGACCTCCCGTAGGAGATTCAAGGCCGCTGAATAGTAGAAAATCTTAGGGCTAATTACACCTATGTCCCTGAGGGTAATTACTCAAGGACACAAAGTTTCAAAATGTAACATTCCGTGACCAAACATGTTTCAAATGTATCAGCCGTGTCCATCCGTTAGGGTTCCGTTCAAAAAATCTCTGACAATAATAGACAAGTATTTAAATTTTCATTAATTGTGGTTCATTGGTAACCCATCACTTGACTACTATCACCCTCCCTACATATAAGGAAAAAAAAAATCAGAACAGCCCCTTCCCTCACCCCGGCAACCTCTTCATGCCCAACAGCCCCTTCCCTCACCCCGTCTCACCGGCAGTCCCCTTGACAGTGTAGTAAACCAATCAAGTGAAGACACGTGTGGGTGAATTGAGGTTGTTACGTTGAAAGCGTGTATGGTGGGCGTGAGAATCCGTGGGGGGGGGGAAGAAAGAGCTTTTAAATAGACCGGAGTGCACTTGTTGGTGTAATTGTTAACCCTGAAGCTCAAAGAGAAATCACTGTATTTACATAGATGAGGACGTCAAGTCTCGTTCTCGTGAGAATCCGTCTTTTAAATAGACCGGAGGCACTTGTTGGTGTTTGTTAACCCTGAAGCTCAAAGAGAAATAGTATTTACATAGAGAGGCGTCTCTCTTTCTCTCCTCTAGAGAGAGAAGAGAGAACGGAAGCAAGCCAAGGGGCTCATTCTGGTAACTCCCCTTCTCCCCATATTTCTATTCATACTGTAAGCATTACATGTATATGTGTGTCTGCATGTATATTGCAGATCATGGTAAGCAGCATTGTTATCTATGCGATGATCTGTGAGATTATGCCGTGTATTGCTTGGACCTGTCCGAATTTAGAACATTTGGTTTATGGGTTTTTGTTGATTTTGTGATTTACAATTTTCTTGATGTTTTTTGTGTTGTGCATGCAGTTCTTTGAAGTGAAATGCATGTTTTCTTGACTGTTCTTCTTATTTTATACTAGTATTTGATTTGGTAGAATTCTGTTGGATTGTTTATTGTTCATGGGTTGCATGTGGGACCTTCTGTTTTGAGAAATGGTTCGATTTTTGGGAGGTACAAATAATGTGGGTTTCAGGGTTTCTGGTTGTTGATCATGCAGTTTTTGCTTCAAGTTTCACCTTTTGATTTACTGAATTTCCTCCAAGTACAGTTTACATGTTCTTCCAACTCTTCTTTACCCTTTTCTTGGCCCTATTTATATTGGGAGACCGATCTTCTTCTCCACATTGAAGGCCACCTGGCTCTCTCATAGTATTATGTGATATGACTTAGATCAAACTAACTCTTAAAAAAGACTTCGTCTCAACGTTGATAGATATGACCCGGTTAAACGAGGTTATAATGACATGATTGGAACTTAGATCCTATGGTGGGGTCAATCCCGTCCAACCGCTACGCTCTTGAGAACTTGGCAATGAAGGTCATCTCTGCAAGCAATTGAATTGGCTGTCCAACCTTTGTTTGCTACGTACCTAATAAATTGTTGATAGTTTGCCGTTTTATTATCAACTGAGATTATAGATGTTCAATGGTGCTATTTATGGTTGAGTTGATGCCTTCATTGTTAGTAGGGAAAACTTTTGATGCAGTTTACCTATGAATGATAGTGCTATTCCCACGGAAATGATGCACAATTAGGAAAAATTACATCTACGCCCCCTCATGGAAATGAGAGAAAAAGGGAAGGAAACTCAAAGCATTGGAAGTGTGAATCTCTTTAGTCAGTGTGGGAGGATTAGACACCACTTTGAAGTGTAAGATATGTAAAGAAGGACAATATTTCTTGTCCTCCACTTAAGAACCTCAAGCTGCTTTCTCCAGCAATATACGTCAATCCACAGGCTTTACAAATTCATGCAATCTGGAAGATGTTTTTTACAATAAATTTTTCATCTTTCCTAGCAACCGAATTCTCAATTACTAACCAAACGCATTTATGACAAATAAATATATGGCTAATCTGATCTCCAAGGTGCAGAGCCAATAAATGGTAAACCTCTTAGTTTTAAGGTTTAGGTAGAAGTACTTTCTATGAGGTGAAAACTCTACTCTTATTTATTTAGGATGTGTGTTAATTTGACTTATGAAGTGTATACGGTATGCTCATGATAATTAGTGCTATCAGCAACTAATTAGTTGGCAATTAGTGCTATCAGCAACTATTTATGATCCCGTGGTGTCATAAACTAACTACTGGCATGGACCCTTTCATCACTCAATCATGTGATGTATTTGTAGGCTCTTTTTTGCCATAGAAAATGTTGAGGTTTAAGAATATATGGTCCCTCTATTCTAAAAACCAAAAAGTGGCTTGCATCTATTACTTGGATTTTAGGGCCACGTGATTTGGGACCAGTGATTGTCCTTGATAAAAATCATAACTAAGAATAGCACAAAAGCTACCCATGTGGATTGCAATTTTTGGAAAGAAGCTTGGGATCCTTTTACTAATTGAAGTGACCACCTTTATCAATTTAGCCAACCTCACTCCTTACTTTTACTTCGCGTGACATGGGGGACTATTGAAAATGATTTAGTACCGAACTTAACGTATCACAAATACCTGCAAATGTAAAATGATTAAGAAATCTCATCGTAGTTCTTTCTTCTTTATTGTTACTGTGTTCCGTCTCCCTAGAGACCGGAAATCTTCCCAATCCTTGCAATCATTTTCTCGCATTGGTTGTATCACTTTTCGCATAGGTTAGTTATATCGTTCACTATGTCCTTTTCTTCTACGAAGTTCTATAGCTGTGGGAATATATCGACCTTTTGGATGACCAAATAGATACGAGACCTATGACAACTGATATAACTCAAACAACTATAAGTTGCAACTAGCCAGAGGTGATGATGTAAACCACCCCCCCCCCCCCCCCCAACCCCCGATTTTGGTCAGCTGAAGATTGCATCTTTCAGTAGGTTTTGTCTGTAGAATGGATAAGCACCCCAAAGGGACTTTGGATCCTCTCTAGATTGCTCATATACAGATAAATGTTTGAATGACTATGCAGCAGATAGTAGCTTTAACTCCAGTCTGATACACACTTGCATCCACTTGTTCTGGCATGCTGGGGCACCCCTTAGCTCTTCTGTTGTGTCAAGCGTTTATTTTCCTGCAGTTGGACCCCATGGATATAGATTGTACATTGAGGCATTCTGGCCTCATTTTGTGATCTGGTGAAGTTGGGGTTCCCTGCATTTTTTGACCTTATTAACCACTTAATTACCAATTAAGTTGAAAAGGGTTCTATGTCTGGGCTTAGACTTGGCGTGAAGGCATAACAATTGGGTCTATAGCCCCGCCTTATAGGAGAATCCAGATTAGTATGTATCCACCTACTACAGTTAATAATAAACTATATCAGTGTGCATGGTAACCTATTAATTATTCCGTATATGCCATGGTACTCCAAGTTTCTTTAGTCAATTTTTAGTTACTTCTAAGTTTTCCAACAAAATTTGACCTACCCATATCTGCATGTTCCAGGTTCGAGTGTTCGGCAGATAAGTGAGGTGGAATAACAATGGGAGCCGGCGGCCACATGTCTGTTTCGAAAACCAACTATGAGCAAGAGAAGAACCCCCTCCAGAGAGTCCCCTACTCGAAACCTCCCTTCACCGTTGGTGAAATCAAGAAAGCCATCCCTCCCCATTGCTTTGAACGGTCCCTTCTCCACTCATTCTCCTACGTCGTTTATGACCTCTCCCTAGCCTCTCTCTTTTACTACATTGCCACCTCTTACTTCCACCTCCTTTCTGCTCCTTTCGTCTACCTTGCATGGCCTGTTTATTGGGCTTTTCAAGGTTGCATCCTCACTGGTGTCTGGGTTATTGCTCATGAATGTGGTCACCATGCATTTAGTGACTACCAGTGGGTTGATGACACGGTTGGTCTCATCCTCCACTCGGCCCTCTTAGTCCCGTACTTCTCTTGGAAATACAGTCATCGACGCCACCATTCCAACACCGGGTCCCTCGAGCGTGATGAAGTGTTTGTTCCAAAGCCTAAATCCAAGATCCCTTGGTACTCCAAATACTTGAACAACCCGTTTGGTAGGATGATCACCCTCGTGATCACACTTACCCTTGGTTGGCCCTTATACTTGGCTTTCAACGTTTCTGGCAGACCATATGACCGTTTTGCATGCCACTATGATCCCAACGGCCCAATATACAATGACCGCGAGCGGCTTCAGATATACATTTCAGATGCTGGTGTTATCGCTGCATCATACATTCTTCTCCGCATAGCTTTAGCAAAAGGGCTAGCTTGGATCATCTGCGTCTATGGTGTACCGTTACTGATTGTGAACAGCTTCCTTGTCACGATCACGTACCTGCAGCACACTCACCCTTCATTGCCACACTACAATTCATCTGAATGGGATTGGCTGAGGGGAGCTTTGGCAACCGTGGATAGAGATTATGGTGTGCTCAACAAGGTTTTCCACAATATCACCGACACGCACGTGGCTCATCATCTATTCTCAACCATGCCTCATTACCATGCGATGGAGGCAACGAAAGCGATTAAGCCTATTCTCAAGGAGTATTACCAATTCGACGGTACTCCATTTTTCAAGGCAATGTGGAGGGAAGCAAGAGAGTGCCTCTATGTTGAGCCCGACGAGGATACCCCGAACAAAGGTGTGTTTTGGTACAAGAATAAGTACTGAGAGTGTTAAGACCGAAGTAATTTAGCTGCTGCTTGCTGCTGCTATGTATTGGACTGTGTTAGTATGGAAGTGTCTATAAGTGTTTGTTTTATGGAGAAAATGGGAGAATGTATTCTCTTTATGATTTCCCCCAATGAAACTCTTTCTTGGGTTTCTTAACTTAGTTCGTAATTGAAAAAGTTGTCAACTACTAGCTTCAAAGTTAAAACTTAGGCTTCTCGTAGTTTATATTCTGTAGGGTAGAGTTTACAAGTGCATATTTGTCGCAGATCTTAGACTCTTTATGCATCACATATTCACATTTGACAAAGTTCTAGACCTAAATATTTCACTTCATGTATGATATTTGAGGGAGGTGCATGTGTTAAGGGGTGCATGTGACTTTGTGCCAGTCTAACATCATACTCGTGTTAGTAAAAAATAGGTTTGGATATGTTAAATTTATACCGATGGAGCGAAGTCCTGTTAGCTTGAACTTTTAGGCTTTCAGGTGAAGTTGGCGCTTGACCCTATATATGTGGGCCCTCTAGGTGGCACTTGACTTTTGTTATCTCTCTTACACGGTATTAAAGCCCCATTGGCGACCTAGGCCATGCATTCGTGTGCAAAGTTTCGATGACTGGTGGACTCAAATGTAGGAGAGCGATTGTTAAGGTTTTCCTTTTAAGTGAATAAGAAATATATACCAACGAAAACAATATTTAGTGTTGATCATTTACATCCCGTGAGAATGATAGCCAGAACGGAAACTGTCTACACCAAAAGAAAGGCTAAAAACAGTAAGTCAACGACCAAAAAACCGCGAGGCACAGCCACCGCAATAGCATCACTCAGGGGCCAAAACAGATCAGGTTGAAAGTCACCAAGCCATTCCTATTGCAGACCTTGACCTGATGTGGAAGCAAAAGACATCGTTGCCGAGGCTAGCTGCAAAACACACTCAGGGCTTTGGATGATATGCATTGAATGCATGTCCTGACTACAGTTAGAGATATTGCACTAAAGTTGATGAACAAAAACATCGCTTCGCTCAGGTGTTTGCATCTGCACAAAAGTAAATCAGAGCGAGGGATGAGAATAATCATGTGTCGGCAGAGATGATATGATAACCATGCAATGCAATGGCTAGCAAAATTGCCTTGACTGTTGCACTAATTTCACTAGCTGAGAAAAGCACATCAGAATAAATCCAAGGAGGAGACCATTTCGAGGTAAAGAACACCATACCAACCCCAAAACTTCAAACAAGTGGAAGAGCCAATGATAGAGATGGGATGTGTGATAGAGATAGCACAAAATACAGTCAGGCGAGAAAGGGCAATGACAAAGATTTGAAAATTAAACTGGAGTTAACGGGTAATAAAAATGCTCAAAACGCACTGAACCTCGATTAATCATAGGCCTTAGTTGATTCAATTTACGAAAGCATCGTTGAAATTGAGCGATGGCACTAATACTGGTCATGAGCTTGTGGCTTTGCACCACTATGCTGGCCGGAGAGAACTTATCTCTCTCGAAAACCACAACATTTCGTCCACACCAAATAAACCAGAGCAAAACCGAAGCACCTATCAGGAACATCATGTTTGAACTATTCTTAAAGATCGGCTTGGAAAACCTGTTAGAATTTACTTTTATTTTATTTATAAATTATTTTAGTAAAGCTTTAAAACCTTATGTTATTTTCTATATTTATGTTAGTCAATGTAACCTATTGTATTAAATCTTGTCATAATTTTATTCATAATGTTATTGATCGTTGTTATTTATTATGTGTGTAACTCCTAGTCTTTTTCTTCTATAAAAAGAGACCACTCTACCACATATCAAGACATATGCTTGATATTTTATATGCTCTCTACATTCTATATACTTTTGGTTTTTTGGACAACATGATAGGGTTAATTCAATAGTTTTCTTGTGAACGCGCACATAGAGAAGGCGACGCTGCGAGTCTTGAATTTTATCTTGCAGGATTTATCAATCTTTGGAACCTGTGCGTAGGGAAACGATAAAGCCTTTAGAACAGCGATTTTATTCCGACTTTCACAGACCATCGTTAATTTCCTTTAATTTTTTATATCTTGAAATTGCATGTTAGTTAAAATACTTAACAATTCGTTTATATATTCACATAATTGTATGCTTATTATATGCTTATTTTGCATGTCTAATATATTTAGTTAGCCATAAGTTTTGGTTATTTTCATGGTTAGACAATTATATGCTTTAGTCATATTTTATGATCAATTGCAATGTGAAATTAACATAGCAAATTCAAGTTATTTTCCAACAAAACCCATATACAATCAAATATCTAGCAGTAGAATCTAAGAAAACTCTTCCTCGACCAAACACTTGGTGCCAAATAACTTGAACACACTGACATGCTGGGAAGAGGTGATCACGAGTCTCTAGATACGTTAAACAAAGCGGACACCTATCTGAGATCTCACTATTCCTCAAAACAAGGTTTGTGGAGATAGCAAGCCTCTAATGGAGAAACTGTCAGAGAAATATTCTGATTTTTTTTTTGGAATAAGCAGTTTCCAAATTTCTTCCAGACATTAGAAGTCAAGGATAAATCAAAAGATAACCAATGACCACTCATTTCCCTCAGATAATTATAAGTGTGTGTGATCCAGAAGGAACCTGCCTTGGCATAAGGCCAGGACAACTCATCCGATGATCTTACTGGAAGTAGCTTAAGACATAAAATGCTAGAGACGATGGAAGATGGGAAAGTATGCAACAGAAGTCGTAAGTTCCAACGATTAGAACTAGGAATTGATAAGTTTGAGATATGCCAAAACTCATTTTGTGCAGTGCGAAAAATTTTAAGTTGATTAGGGCTTGTGTGAGGCAACCACCAATTCATCCAGACAGAAATTGAGTGTCCATTGCCAATCTGCCACTATATTCCATGTCTGAGCGCTTCTTGTCCCTCCAAAAGACTTTGCCAAATCCATGAACCTTGTCTTAGATTACTAGCTAAAAGGAAATCACCTTAAGGATAGTACTTACCCCTAAGCACCTGGGCTAATAAACTCTCCGAGTTCACCCAAAATTTCCAAGCTTGTTTAATCAACAGAGCCCGGTTGAATAATTTAAAATTCTGAAAACCCAGACCACCCATTTTCTTAGGCAGACATAAGGTACTCCAAGATATCCAATGAATTGATTTCCTCGTGGCATCACCTGACGACCAAAATCGTGTCAGAATTTGATCCAATGGAGAGACATTAAAAATCTTTCCCAGTAGTGCCTCATCAGCCGGATCTCAAAGGCATATAAGGCAGTCCTACAAGATGGTATTATAGGCTAGGGATTAAATTTGTAAGGGTTATGATTAAGAAGCACGCAAGGAATATGTCTTTTTGAATGTTTAAGGGTGGCTTACTACCCGAGAATAGTGTTTTAGTGTTTATAACTTCGAACTGAAAAGGAAAAATAACAAACACTATAGGGATTTGGTTACAGCAGGGATGTTGTCCCCATTGCTGAGAGAGAGGGAGAAGAGAGAGAGGGATCCAAACACTCTCTTCCCTCTCTCTCAATAATGGGGACAGCACCCCTGCTGTAACCCATGGTTATAGCAGGGGAACTGAATCCCAGTAACTAAACTTTAGAGCCTTAGTATGGCATTTTAAGAGTCGCACCTAGAAGATACTCAGTGGAGTCTCACTATTGAAAGAAAGCAAAAGAAGACTCAAGTTGTTTCAATAGCTCCTACAATTTATGTTTATGTAAAGAAAACTTAAGATAGGTTTTCTACGAAGTAAATGATTCTTATATTCTTCTCCATCACCACGTCCCTTGGTAAAGTAAAAAATTTGGACAATTTCTTAATTTGTGCGTGTCATCTTTGCGCAGGGGCCATGCTAATATTCTCTGCATCGTTCAATTTTATTGGATGTCCCCGGGCACAACCAATGGCACCTCCCCCTCATCCACGAGTACCCAACATTACTCCACCAGAGCCCGACTGTCCAGCTCGCTTTTTGCTACCGTGAGGCAAATCGTGTAGCAGATTGGTTTGCTAAATCCCCCAGTCTAGACGTGCTTGTATCTACTACTTTTGTACACCCCCCGGGCAGCCTTGCTCTCTTTTTGCTTTTTGACATGTATGGTGGAGTTGTGCCCCGGTGGATTTCTGTAACCTAAACTCCTTTATGTATATATTATTTTTTAGTGTGTTTGACCCCAAAAAAAAATGATTATACTTATATTCTAGAGCCTACAAGAGTACTTAAACTAAAGGCTTAAGCTAATGACAAAAAGAAGATAAAACATCTTAAAAATTTAGTAACTACCAAAGACTAGGCCTAATAAGTAATAACCAAAGGACTAAGAATATACAATAACTTTGAATCTGCCTTAAATTACTCAAAGGACCTAAATGCTCTTTCCTCATAAATATGCACCATCAATTCCCCTTCTCTAAGGAGCTCAAATCCGTCCATTTTTTAAGCTTGACAAAACTTGTACAGTTTAGGATTAAACTTCTGAAAAAAGATGCAGTAACCTACTTGCTTTCTGAGAGTGGTATACCACCCCACTTCACCAAAATTTGTGATAATTCCCATGACAAGTTGAAACAAAGTTGATCTCCAATAACATGCTCAGTCACCGAAGAAGCGATTTTGATCTGATGTTGTAATTACTAGCTTCGTCGTCTTGATGTCCTTGACAGAGGTTAAAATCATCCAAAGTGAACATAGGACTAATTCCAAATTCAGTAGGTAGATCTAGTAAATAAGCATTATCACCCAGACACTTCACTGCTCTGAATGGACTAGCGTTTTGAATGTAATTGTAATACCCCGCACCTAGAATATGGTTCACGGCGAATCTTAGAATTTTAGTTAATTCTTTAGCGGCGCTTGTGATAATATACATTAATTGGAGTCTTTAGCGACCATTATCACCAGCTTTATTGATTGTGACCCTTAGCGACAATTTATAATGCTCTTGAGTTACAAATTAAAGAATGGAGAAAATATTTATCGTTAGATGATCCCATGGTTTTGTTGAGTAAACTTTGATAGACATTGCATCGTTACATTGGGACTTAGACTTTGAGCTTGTGGTCTTGATAGTTAAAGAAATACGGATAGAAAAATTGAGTTCGGTGTTATCCTAAGTAACCGTGTTTTTGAAGTAATGAGATGATTTTGAGTATAAAATTATGTTAATGTTGGCAATTTGATGAAGTATTATTACATTTGAAAGGATAAACGCATGGGTGACATAATGGGCAAAAAGCGTGCCAACACTTTTAAAAAATTTAGTTACGAGTTAGCCTGAACTGTCAGTGAAATGTTATTTAGTAAATATTGAGATGACTCGATTTGTGGCTTGGGTAGGCGTAGACCTCGATCCCCTATATGATAGTACAGCGTTGGGATGGTGATGACAAGAGAAGTTAAAACCAAAGTTCAGATCTCATAGAACACATGTCATATGTGACTGGAAATTGCTTAGGCTTAAAGATAAGCCCGCTACCGTCAGGTGGACTATGCAAGGGCACAGTTTGGTGTATTATCAAAGTATTGCAGTGGAAGCGTGATGGATTGGAAACAATGCAAGAAGTTATTTTGGAAGTATAAGACACGTTTAATTCTGAAGACGAAATTCTTTTAAAGGTGAAGAGAATGTAACACCTAGAACTTTTAGGTGCCGATAAAATTTTATTTTTACCTTAATCTAAACCAATTGGGGTATTTTCATAATGTTAAAGGTTATGGGTGAAATTAAAAAGAAGTGACTAAAGTGAAAGGGGTTTTTTAAGCAAATTTAATTCTCTCTAGGGTTAGTATAAATACTCTATTATAGTCTCTAGCCGTCAGAGACAATTCAGTAAGCCTCCTTGTACGTAAAAGCCAGAGAGTGAAAAACTAGAGAGAGAAAGGGAGCACGTAGGGCAAGAATTTTTAAGGTAAATCCCTACCATCTCCTCTCTAATTTTAGTAATTTGTTTGGGTGATTTAAATTTTAATCTTGGGTGTGTTTTAGAGGGATCTTAATGTGTAAGTGCTAGGGTTTGTGTGTGTACAGTGTGTTTCAAAGGGTGAGATATGGGTACTTTCTGAAAACAATATTTTGTCCCCTTCAACTTTTCAGCTTTAAGGTTTTTCAGAATCTTACGTTTTGATGTCGAAAAATGACCTTGTAGAAGTCCAGAATTTTCAGTTTCTGGCAGCCACTTCAATTTATCATAGAAAATTAATTACTCATGATATTTTTGTGAAATTTATATATATAGAGACCTAAGAAAGTCTTATTCAACTTTTTAGTTTTGAGTTTTCTGATATTCATACAATTTCTACTCCAAAATAATCATTGAACAGAACTGGTCTGCACTGAGATGTGCTGTTTTGATCAGCCAATTCGATTTACTGTAAAAAAGCCATTACTCATTGGATTTTTTTGTGAAACCTATATTTATGAAAACCTTAGAAAGTCTAATTTAACTTTTTAGTTTTGAGTTTTCTAAGATTCATCGTGTTTCAGCCTCAAAATGGTCAATCTACAAAACTAGGGTTTGCCGAAAAATGCTGTTTCTAGAATTACATATCAGTCTATTGCCCAAGACTTTTTAAGCTATTTTTTTAGCATATTTGGGCAAAGTACAAAACTAAAAATTCACTTATTTTTGTAAAACCTTCGATGTAGAAATTTATGGGATTTTGCTGGGCATGGAAAGGCACTAAAATGATGTTAATTTTAAAACAGGCTTTTGAATTGTTTGATATAGTAAACAAAGTTATTTTTAGCCAAAAATTTTACACTGGTCTAAACACACTAAGATTCTTGAGCATCTGAAATTTTGCGTCATTTCAGTACAGTTTGAATGTATTTTAAAATAGGAACCTTAGTGCTCAATTTAAGGAGCGGTTTAGGGTTCCGATCGGAGAATTCTCAGAAAGGCTATTTTTGTCCGAAAAACGTACCTAGTTGTTTAAAAGGATGTTTCAACTTATATTGAGTGTGTAACGGTACGTTAGGCATCGGGGGTAATTTGATAATTTTACACAAGTCTAGGAGGTATTTTGATAATTTACTCACTTGGGAGAATTAATACCTAGGCATGCTTGAGCGGCAATAAATAACATCCATGTGATTTGTTATTTAGGTTTCGATAGACAAGAGTTAGGACAACTTGAGAACCAGAACCGCTTAGCTATCCAGGTAAGTATCCCTGTCATGTTCCTCCTTATACACTGTTTGCAATATATATAATGTATACATGTTTTAATTAAATGAAGGTTTTTGAAGTAATTTTACTGCATATGTTCTTGTGATAAATTGTCTTATGAGAATTGAGTTGGAATGCCATGGACTATTGTGCGAGTAATTAATTTATACTCGGTACGTGTTGAATGAGATGATAAATTTGACTGGGTTTCTGTGCCCCATATCCATGGGAAAAAGTGGATTCCGGGTCCTGGTCAACAGGACCATACATTGGCGCACAGTACTGTTGCATCGTGATTCGTCCTTGCATCCACAATATTGTTTATCCCGGTGGAGGAGGGATTTTGGGTCCTAGTCAGTAGAACCATGCGCTGGCCGCAGTATACCAAGTTATGAATAATGGTGACGATTCCTAATGAGTTTTCCTGATGATTATACTCCAGTTTGGGATTGTTTTGGTACAAGTACATATATGTTTATAGATATGTTGAGTAATGTTTTATTTTTGTGACATTGAATTCATGATTTTGGAAAGAAAAATAATGGCATGTTTAAAATCCTCAAAACTATTTTAGGGATATGGCATGTATACTTACTGGGCTCCAGCTCCCCCTTTTATAAATATTTTTAGGTGATCACTTAGATGAACCCAAGTACTATGAAGGTAGCGAGGATGGAGTAGCAGGAGATGCTCGTTAGGGAGTTAATTTAAGCCTTTGAGAAATTGTAGTAATACTTTGTTTATGTTGTGAGAGTTGTTTGGAACTTAGATCTCCATGAAATTTTTGATCATTTATGATAGTCACTCAGGAAGGAATTTAGTAGGGAAAATTTTTAGAAGTTCTATAAGTACTACTTTAGAAGTCTTATTAAGGTGTTAGTTAAATGCTTGGTTATGGATTTGTATACAGGTTTTAATAAGGCCTGGCAGAGCCCTAGGTGGACATCCGAAAGGGTCTGCGGCCAGTCACGGATCTAGCTCACGAGCCTACCCATGGGTTCGGGTCGTGACAATAACTTTTGGTATGTACCAGCGGCAAACTGTTCTGATCTAAGCTGTATCATGACTAAATCACCCTCCTTGAATTGTATAAACCTCTTATGAATCTGCTGCTCGCGATCTACTGTTTGTTGCTAGTATATATTCTTAAGCGCACTTCTTCATGAATATCGTGAAAGGTTATAGGTAAAGGGTGTAAGGTCCATGGGCTACCTAGGCTTCAATCCGTATGCAACTTCAAAAGAAAAAGATCTTGCATGGTAAAATGTTGTCACAAGTTGCAGATGATCACTAACAAGATAACGCGATAGACTACTAAGGCCATGGTTGACAACTTTAGTTTAACCACTCGTTCGGGGATGAAAAGAGCTCGAGCACGAGAGTTTAGCACCCAATTTGGAACTCATGAACTTTACATTGCAGTCATGTACAATGGACTTAGGAAGCCCATATAAGCGAACTACTTCCTGAAGAACAAATTAGCCACATAAGACAAGTTAGAGGCCTTCTTACAAGGTAAAAATTTAATCATTTTGGAAAACTGATCCGCCTAAACATATGGAGAATCAAAACCCCGGCTGCATTCTAGGCAATCCTAGATTGAGATCATCGGTAACTCTTCCTATGGTCGATTAGGAGCACGCAATGGCTTATACGAGCTAGTGTTTTGTCCCACCTGAAAAGATCTACGTTGTTTGACGACTTTCCAAAAATCCATCTTAAACTTGTTCAAGAGAATGGATCTTCCATCACGGTAATAGTCTCATGGCAATAAAATTGTCCCCCTGGATCTCGCTGGTGAAGCTCCTATATCACCCGATCTCGAAAGAGGTTCTTGGCAAGCATAATTGGTTTTTACAGAGCAAATATCCATCCAAAAGTTGAAAATCAGCTTGATGCTTGACGGAATCATCAAGAAGCAAAGAGCATATACTTTCAAAATCTGCATCGTTAGCAAAACAATGTTTCAACTCCTCAAAGCCAACCGTAGAGATAGATGTGTTTACCAAGAAAGAGATTTTCCAACTAAGTGGATCAACCACTTTATTCCCTATATCTACCCGGTGCTTGAATAGGAAGGTCTATTACTGAAGCTAGTTACTCCAATTGGCATATCTTGAACTAACATGCTTTTGAGAGTTAAGATATTGTAATTCTTCATGGTTCGTGTATAAAACAAATTCCTATTTGCATAAACGACTACATGAAACCCCACATCATAAGTAGACTATCTCTTTGCATCGTTAAGCTTTAGGTTAAAATAGGCTATATACAATGTCCTTATAGGCTAGGCACAACCCCAATACCCACATGAGATGTGTCACGAGCTACCTTAATCCAAATCTCGTTAGCATAGGACTGAGGCTATGATTATCTTGGACTTGATCTTTTCAAATGCGTTGCTTCGTGTCCCTTGTCCAAATAAATGGATCAAATTTCAAAGATTCTCGTCTGTTGCCACTAAGGTACTAAAGTTTGAATAAAATGGCAGTCGAAAGTAGCCACGTTCACAAAAACTTCATACTTGGTGTATATTAGAAGGGATAGGCCATTCAACAATTGCTTTAACCTTGTTCGAATCAACTTTAGCTCCTTTGATAGAGACAACAAAGCCCAAGAACACGACACTTGACCACATGAAGGTACACTTCTTAAAATTGAGGGTAAAGTATTTCATCCCTAAGAGCTTCCAAAACCTGCCTCAAGTGTTCTTCGTGTTGCTCATGCCATCGACTATAGATAAGGATGTCGTCTTTATAGACAATGACCAACTTCTCGATCGAAGCATGCAAAACTTGTGTCATAAGCCTCATAAAAGTGCTTGGAGCATTAGTAAGAGAAAACGACATGACTAGCCATTCCTATAAACTATAGAAGTTAAGAGCTCAAGAATAAAGACAATTGACAAAACAAAGAATGTAATAGAAGGATTATTTTACTCAATTGTTTGATGCACACAAAATGATGAACCACTAGTGCCTTTATATAGGCTTACCCATAACAAGAATTCCTAAAAAACATGAACCACTACACCACTAAGTCATTACACCACTACCCCACTAAACCACTAAGCCATTAAAAGGTAATTCTAGAACAATTTATTTTTAACAACTTTGAATCATTCTTCAACAGCCCCCCTTGATTTGAAGTTGGACACTCCAAGTCGTCTTCTAAAGTAAATATGCTTATAAACAAAAAGTGACTTGGTCAAAATATCAGTCACTTGCTCATTTATATTGCAATAGTTCAATGTTATCATGTCTTCTGCTACCAACTCACATATGAAGTGATGTCGAATGTCGATATGCCTAGTTCTCCCATGGTAGACTGGATTTTTTGTCATTGCAATCGTGGCTTTGTTATCACACCAAATCTTTGTTGCTCCTTGCTGCTCCTTAGGAAAATCAACAAGTAATCTTCTCAACCAAAGTACTTGGCATGCTGAAGATGTTGCAGCAACATACTCTGCCTCAGTCGATGATAATGCTGTTGTTGCTTGTTTCTTTGAACTCCATGAGACAGCACCTGATCCAAGAATAAAAGCGCTTCTAGAAGTACTCTTTCTATCTTCAACATACCCTGCCCAATCATTGTCAGTGAATCCACATAATTTAAATTGAGATACATGAGAATACCATATGCCAAAATCAATAGTTCCAGCAATATATCACATGATCCTGTTAGCTGTTCCGAGATGGTGCTTTGAGGGAGAGTGCATAAACCTTGAAACAACACTCACAGAAAAAGATATGTCGGGTATAGTGTGAGTCAAATAAATCAAACCACCAACTGTACTTCTAAAAGCCCTCTCATTAGCTGCGTCAGTACCATCTTGTGACTGAAGCTTTTCATTCAAATTCATAGGAGTAGCAGCTACCTTGCAATTCAACATATTAAACCTCTTCAACATATATATAGCATATTTTCTTTGCGACACAAAAACTTCATCTTCAAGTTGCTTAATTTCCAAGCCAAGAAGAAAATGCAACATACCTAAGTCCACTACAAGAAAAACAACTTTTAGCGACGGATTTTTACCGACGGATTGAAATCCGTCGGTAAAAGTCACTTTTACCGACGGATTTTCCCCGTAGGTAAAAGTCCGTCGGTAAAAGTCACTTTTAGCGACGGATTTGTCCTTCGGTAAAAGTCCGTCGCTAAAGACTTTTACCGACGGGATATTCCGTCGCTAAAGGTCTTTAGCGACGGACTTTTACCGACGGGTTATTACCGACAGAACAATCCGTCGCTAAATATATTTTTTCGTATTTTCTCATTTTCTTTTGAATTTTATTTTTAAAATAATTTTTATATTTTACTATAAATGAAGCAAACCCTAATTTGCTCTCATTTCATTCCCCGCCGCTCTTCTCTTTCTTTCCTCCCAACCGTATGCCCCCTCGATCTCCCTCTCCCTCACTCACACAGCCGACCGTCGGCCGCCATCCGCTCCGCCACACCACCCACCGCCACTGGTACTCCTCCATCGTCCGGTCAGTGTCATCACACCCGTCAAAGATCCTATACGCCTACCACTGCGCCGTCACAGGCTTCTTTGCCCACCTGACCGCCGCTCAGGCCGCCGATCTCCGCCGCCTTTCCTATTCCCTGGCCGCCTCTCCTGGTACCCACCCCCGCTACTGCTGCCGCCTATGTGATTTCGAAGAACGGTGAGTGCAGTACAGGCAGTGAAGCGTAAGTCGGCCAAGACCTACGCCGAGCTTGCTCAAGAGACTGGCCTCCCAAACGTGTACGTGGCCCAAATCTTGAAATGCCAGGCCCTGCTCAGCCCTGAGGCCGCCTGTATGCTGCGAGCACTACCCGGGTTGCCCGAGGACCTGGTCCTTGAGATGATGGAGCCACCTAGGAGGTCGTATGACCCCCTTTTGATCCAAGATCCTGCCATTTACAGGTAACCCAATGAAATGGAATAAGAGTTGTACCCGTCTAGTTTGTACCCTCATCAATACCCATTATTTTTATCTTACCCCGTAGTTCTTGTAAGTTCAATGGGATATTCCATCTAGTTTGTACCCGTCTCATTCTTTTTTCTTCCCTGAGCGTTGCTGAGTAGTTTTTTTTTTTGCTCTAATGCAGATGGCGCTCGACTACATTGGGTAACGTGGAGCTACTATTGGTGTCACTAAGGAGATTGATATCTATTCTTGGGAGATTGATATCTATTTTTGGTTTTAATAAAATATGTAATTTTGTTTTGAAATTTGTATGATGTGATTTATTTTGTTCGGTGAATATTTAATTTTTGTAGTTGAGTATATTTTTTTTTTGGTGCAACAATTTGTTCGGAGAATATTTAATTTTTGTATTTGAGTATTGGGTGTTAGATGTTGGTGTATAACTTATATTTTGTTTGTATTGCTTGAAATTTAAAGAAGAGTGCTATATTGGTGATTAGGATTAATTGTCAATGAAAATAGGCTTGAATTTTAAAAACTAATAACAATTTAAAAAAATAGTTTTTTTATTGACATTTAGCGATGGAATTTCGTCGCTAAAAGTCTGATTCAAGTGTAATTGGATGGACTTTAGCGACGGAAGTTGTGTCACTAAAAGGCCTAGATTAACGACGGACTTTTGGCAACGGAATATCCGTCGCTAAAAATATATTAAAATTGAATTTCGAGAAAATAACAAAAAATAGGAAACTAGGAAAATTACTTTTAGCGACGGAATATTCCGTCGCTATAATATTTAATACGTCGCTAATTTGACAAAAAAGAAAATATATTAAAATTCTAAAAATATAATTAGCGACGGAATATCCGTCGCTAATGAAAAATAAATCCGTCGGTAAAAATGACATATTTAGCGACGGATTTAAAAATTCCGTCGCTAAACTATTAGTGACGGGCTTTTATACGACGGATTTTTAGCGACGGTTAATCCGTCGCTAATTCTTTTAGCGACGGATTTTGGGCTTTTAGCGACGATTTTCTCCGTCACTAAAAGCCTGTTTTCTTGTAGTGGTCTGACATTTTGAAACTTTCTCATCATACTATCTTTGAATTCCGCTATCAGACATTGAGAAGACCCCAAATATATTATGTCATCAACACAAAGACATACTATAAGAAAGCCATCTATACCTTGCATGTTCAAATAAAGTGCAGGCTCATTTTTACTTCTTGCAAATCATTTTTCAAGAAAAAAAAAAGAATCAATCTTGTTGTACCATGCTCGTGGAGCCTGTTTCAACCCGTACAAAGCCTTTTTTTAACTTGTATACCTTCTCTTCCATGACTCTAACTACAAAGTCTTCAGGTTAAGACACATAAACTTCTTATTTCAATTTGCCATTCAAAATAGCTGACTTAACATCAAACTGATAGATAGGCAATTTAAGCTAAGCAGCAAGGGCTAAGATAACTCTCACAAATTTAAAACGAGCAACAGGGGAGAAGGTTTCTTCGAAATCAATACCTTGTTGTTGCAAATAACCTTTTGCTACCAAACGACCTTTATACCTTTGAACACTCCCATCAGCATGGCATTTCGTCTTAAATACCCACTTCAAATCAATGACATTCTTCCCATCTGGCAAGTCCACAAACTCCCAGGTTTCATTCTTCTGAATGGCTGATATCTCCTCTTTCAGTGCTTCACACCATTCTTCATGTTCAATTGCTTCTTCAAAAAATGTTGGGTCTAGAGCAAACAAAGCGAAAGTACATCTCTCATAAATTTCTCTCAATGATCTAACCTTCCTTGGGGGAGTTTCATCGGAAGAAGTTGAATTGCTACTAATGTTGCTGTCGCTTGTCATGGGAGATGAAACTGTTGAGTTTGTGGATATTGGATCAACCATTACATCATCTTTTTTTGTTGGAATCTCACTTGGTGCTTCAACTCTGCCATCTTCACAAAAAGACCAACTTCCATCTTCATCAAATACCACATTTCTACTAATAATAACTTTGCCATTTATTGGATTATATAAGCGATATGCTTTAGAATGAGAGCAATATCTAAGGAAAAATGCATTTTTCAGATTCTCATCAAGCTTCTGACGAACTTGTGAGTTAACCAAAACAAATGCTATACATCCAAAAATTCTTAAATGGCTTACAATGGCTTCTTACCACTCCAAGTTTCATATGGTGTTTGATTCAGAACTGCTCTTGTTGGTGAAATGTTCCTCAAGTACACTGCAGTGACTACTGCTTCTGCCCAAAACTCATTAGGAAGACCCTTGGCCTTAAGCATGCTTCTAGCCATTTCAACAAATGTTCGGTTCTTCCGCTCAGCAACCCCATTCTGTTCTGGTGTGTATGGTGCAGTTAATTATGGATTCTATTTTTCTCACAAAATGTATCAAACTTGTGAGATGTAAATTCACCACCTCGATCTGTATGAAGAGCTTTGATGTAGTTACCATTATGCTTTCAACGTTTGTCTTGAATTTCTTAAACATCTCGAGTGCTTCAGACTTAAATTTTAAAAAGAACACCCAACTCATACGACTATAACCATCAGTGAATAACAGAAAATATTTACTCCCCCCAAATGATTCTGTTTTCATAGGCCCACATAAATAAGCATGAATTAACTCAATACACCTAGTGGCCCTCCAAGCCTTTCCAATGGGAAAACACTTTCGACATTGCTTCCCATAAATACAACACTCACATAATTCATCAAGTGTATTGACATTAGGCAGACCATGAACCATATCTTTTGACTCAGTAACTTCAAACCTTTCACATTTAGGTGCCCATAGCGCAAATGACATAGATTTGTTGCATTTCGCTCACTTGCAACAAGAACTTTCTTGCCAATGTTAGAAACTTCAAGAAGAAATATCATGTTTTCCGCCATACGAACACTGGCCATAATTTGTCCTGATTTCTTATCCTCAATCATGCAAACACCGTCATCAAATAAAATAGAAAAGCCACAAGCCATTAACTGTCCAACGCTAAGCAAATTATGAGCCAAGGAAGGAATAAAGTAAACCTTATGTAGAAATTTCACATTACCGTGGCTTGTTTTGACAGGAATGGTACCTTTTCCTTCTACTTGAACTGACTTATTGTCGCCAAGCCTGACCAGCTTCTTTTCAGATTCGCCAATATCTTTGAATGCCGATTTAACTCCACACATATGATTAGAGCATCCATTACCTAGGAACCAAACTCCACTTTCATTAGTAGCAGTTGAATCAAAACATGTCATGAATGACTTACTTTCCTCGTCCATTATCATTTCCTCTTCCTCTGCATAACTTGCTACTTTCTCCTTCCTGTCATAATTTGACGCTATATGCCCAAACATGTGGCACCGGTAACACTTAATTCCTTGATTGTTGAAGAACGTATTGGCTCGCCCTCTGCCACGTCCACGACCTCTGCCACGAGATCCTCCTCTACCATAACCTCTTTCGGTTGATTCGTCATTTTGCATGTATGACTCCTCATTTGCTTGAAATGCCTTTTCTTCACTTTTTTCAGCTGACTTGTTCATTCTTGCTTCATGCCCTTGCAAAGAACCCATTAGTTCATCAAACGAAAAAATGGATAAATCCTTAGACTCTTCAATTACGGCTACTACATGGTCAAACTTAGTAGTCAGGCTCCTTAAAACTTTTGCAACCACAATTTCATCCTCTAACTTTTCACCATAAGACTTTATTTGACTCACAATACCACTAACTCTAGAGAGAAAATCTTGTACAGACTCGTCGCTTTTCATAAATAAAGTTTCAAAGTCTTACTTAAGAGATTGAAGTTTTACTATAATTACCAGCAGAGCCTTGAAATCTTTTTGCAAAATTTCCCAAGCATCTTTGGAGGTTTTTGCAACAGTAATTTTTGAAAATATTGTTTCGTGCATTGCTTGTTGAATGAAGAACAGTGCCTTGGAGTCCTTCTTTCTATTTTCCCTCAGCCTAGCTTCATCATCTTGGTCAGCATACCCATTTTTAACCAAGTCCCAAAGCTCTTGAGACTTGAACAATGTCTTCATCTGAATGCTCCAAAACTCGTAGCTTTCCCCTTTGAAATCGGAATGAGAGGTTATGAAACATTTGCACTACCGTTGGCTGCCATGATAAGCCACTGCAATTCGAATTCGGAACCTACTCTTAATACCACAATGTAGAATTTAAGAGCTCAAGAATAAAGACAATTGACAAAGCAAAGAATGAATAGGAGGATTATTTCACTCAATTGTTTGATGCACACAAAATAATGAACCACTAGTGCCTTTATATAGGCCTACACATAACAAGAATTCCGAAAAAACATGAACCACTACACCACTAAGTCATTACACCACTACCCCACTAAGCCACTACACCACTAAGCCACTAAACCACTAAGGCACTAAGCCACTAAAAGATAATTCTAGAACAACTTATCTTTAACAACTTTAAATCATTCTTCAACATAAACCACTTCTAGTCTTGAGTTGTTTTCCATTTATCTATGGAGTATATACGCATTTGCTTATATCTGCTTTTCAGATCAAGCTTTGAGAAAATTACTACTCCCCACATCGTGTTTAACATGTGACCACGTTTATGAATAACAAATCGGTATTGAATAACAATCTTATTGATTGCATGGATGTCCACACATAAGCCATGACTTATCCTTCTTTGGAGTTGGTAAAGCAGGCACCCCAAAAGAATTTGGGCTCTCACAAGAAAAACTTTTGGCCACTAACACAGCAACATGCCTTTTAGGCTTATTTGACCAGATTAGATGTTGAATGTTATACATTGGAGGGAATTGCTTTGGACAAAGCTAACAAAATCATTGGCCAATAACTCATTAATGAGCCTTCTCAGCCCATCGTGCTCTTTTGGGCTCATGTTATAAGCTGGTAAATTAGGTAAAAACTGAACGCGGGACCAGATCAATCACATATTAAATGTCACACATGAGACTGATTCACCTACCTCCCGCACCATTAAAACTAAAATAACATTTTATTTTTTAATAGCTTCTTCAAGGCATGTAGGTTCAGAATCTGTAGTTGGGCCTAATCTCTTGTGGTTTACGCCATAGACTTTCCTTCACAGGTCAAAGGACCTTTTGTGCCCCTATTACGCTAGAGTATATAGGTGTTCTCGTAACCATCATGCTGCATTTTATGTTAGAAAAACATCTTCAAGCAACATATGGTCAATTTTCATTGGCAAGACATCCAACCATATAGATTGTTCAAGAACTTTGCTCATTAATAATGTAATCCAAAAATAAAATTTAGCGGGATTAAAGTATCATTCACCCAAGTAAGACTATGATTTCTAGGATTGAAGTATCTTGTAAAGCTACATTCAAAATGTTGTATTCATCCGTCGTAGTAAGTGTGTCATCTTCCTTGACCAGATTCAACTCGCGGCTGACAAGAGAGTGTAATCACCCAAGTCTCTTATTTGGCCTTCGGGTCTGTCAAAAATGGTTTCATAATAGTTTGTATCTTGTTCCTACGTAATTCCAGATTCAACTTGCGGCTCTTCCACACACTAGTGCAAGCCCTTAAATGGACAAAAGACAACAGAATGACCACGACCACCACACTTACAGCACAGTTTAAGTAAGTTGTCTTGCTTCAAACCACTTGAAGGCCTTATATGGATGGTTCCTCCAATGCAAGTGAAAGTGGCACTAATCCTTAAAGGTTCACTGATTTTGACAACGGAATGTGCTCTCCACTTCAGTTTCAAGGCCTTAAACAATAAGTCAGAGTATGAAGCTTTCCTCCTGAGAAAATTTTTGTCAAGTCCATACGGGTTGAAACTTTACAAGTTTGTAATGATTTACAGCTAGTTGTTAAGCAGACTTTGGGGAGTATAAGGCCAAGGACACAAATATGTACGAATACTTAAGGAAGGTGCGGGAGGAAATTCACACCTTTAGGATGTGTTTGGATATATGATTTGAACTAGGGATTTGACTTTGGTAGGGTATTTGTAAATCACTTGAACAAAATATCTTATTTGGATAGTTCAAAAAGGAATTTTCAAATTTTCGGAGTGATATGAACTGTGGATTTGGGGTCCCCAAATTCACAGTCCCAAATCCACATTTCAAGTCACTGTTTGAACTAGTTATTTATCAAATCCACTCCAATAATTTACAAATCCACAATAACTAGTTGTCTGTTTTTTTGGAATCTTGCTTCCCACCTTTTTTAACAACCTTTTGTTTTTTTTCTTCCAAACAAGATATTTCAAAATGATAGAATTTGTAAATCAGGAGATTTTGAAATAAGGGCATTTAGAAATACCCAGTATTTCAAAATCCCATATACAAACACACCCTTAAGAACTTTACGAGAAGACAAAATTTAAATCTTTAAGCAATTTATAGTAATACTAGTAGGATGCACGTGACATTAAGATGTGACAAAATAAAATTATATTGTAAAAAAGTCATAACCCCATATATTTTCTAGAATATGAAAATTAATTTTCTATGGGTCTTATATACATATTAATCCAATTGAAGTCAAAATTGCAAGTTGAAATTGAGATTCTTATGCAATGCATAAGTTACTCCAAAAATATTATGAATCCATCTAAAGAATGTATTCTTTCAACTATCTTTATCTCACACAACTTTTATAAAATGAAAAATGTGTAAGTCAATTGATGCTAATGATGGTCCATATCCTATCATGGTCTTACCCACCGTTCTTTTGAAGCAAAAATAATTACTTTAGAAAAAAATAAGTAGTTAAACCACCTGATCTTTTCATGGCCAAATCGATGCATTTATTCTAAACTTAAGAATATAAAGTTTAACAATCAATAAATTAATATTTATTTTTATTTTTATGTCATCATCCATATAACATTGATTTTTTTACTTTAACTTTCAATCATTTTTTTATTGTTTGTATCTACTATAGTCCAACCTCGTGAATACATACTTACGGTGAATGCATCACGATCTTTCTTTGTCATCTTTCATTCATAAAATAATTTTCATATTTAATTTGACAAAAAATTAAAATATTACTATAAGATTAGTGTATAGCACATTTACTTTTTAGGAAAAAACTGCAATAAAAGTTTAGTAAATTCTAATCCAAAAACATAACAAATGCATATGTATTCACAAACACATGACCACTTTATATAATTAATATTATTATTAAGAATTTCTTTGTTAAAAAGAAAAATGATTATGCGTTGTAGACTAAACTAAACAACAACCATGCTTCCAATCTCATTATTATAATCTTTTGTCACCTAGAGTGCTATAGTTCTTTTTACTTGTTATCAACAAGTGATGAATCCTTTAATCCCTTGATGATAAAGTAATTAATGCAATATGTAGTTATAAGAAGATGCAACATTAAAAGATAAAACAAGTAAATAGAAAAAAACATTCTTTTATTGTTGAATCCAATTTAATTCGTTCTCTTTTATTTTTGGCAACATTAAAAGTGGAAAGTGGAATAGAAGAATTTTTTTTATTCCAAAGTTAAATTTTCGATTGCAAACACGTAAAACCGTCAATTCACATAGTATCTAGTTGGAAATTATCTAAATAGATAATGGTAATATACATAGAGATGAATAAAAAGTAAAATCATAATAATTTACTCCGACCAAAAGCGTAGTGAGTTATATTGTGCTTGTGAAGTATTCATCAGCATACTTTGGGATACCTATATAAAGAAAATAAGGCTAATTACACCTATGTCCCTGAGGTTTGGGGGTAATTACAGTCAATGACACAAAATTTCAAAATGTAACATTCCGTGACCAAACGTGTTTCAAATGTATCAGCCGTGTCCATCCGTCAGGGTTCCGTCCAAAAAGTGTATTTTTTTGCTGATGTCATCAATACATATTTTTAAAATGACGATACTACCCCTTTTTAAATTAAGAATTCAAGCCTTAATTAAAGATTAGGGTTTTAAAATCCAAAATTAGGGTTTTGTTGAAACCCTAATTTGCAAATTAGGGTTTTCCCGAAACCCTAATTTCCAAATTAGGTCCAATCCCTCACCCCGGCAGCCCCTTCCCTCCCCGCCGACAGTCCCCTTCCCTCCCCGCCGGCATTCCCCTTCCCTCACCCCGACAGCCTCTTCCCTCCCCGCCGACAGCCCCTTCCCTCAACCCGACAGCCTCTTCCCTTCCCTCACCCCGGCAGCCTCTTCCCTCCCCGCCGACAGCCCCTTCCCTTCCCTCACCCCGGCAGCCTCTTCACTCCCCGCCGGCAGTCCCCTTCCCCGCCGACAGCCCCTTCCCTTCCCTCACCCCGGCAACCTCTTCCCTCCCCGCCAGCAATCCCCTTCCCCGCCGACAGCCCCTTCCCTCACCCCGGCAACCTCTTCCCTCCCCGCCGGCAGTCCCCTTCCCCGCCGACAGCCCCTTCCCTCACCTCGGCAGGGGTGTGGCGGGGGGTGTTTGTGGGTGCTGGGTGTGGGGAGAGGAAGAATAATCAGTAAATTAAGTGAGTAATTTATTTTAAAGTCAGGGGTAATAAAGTCATTTTGTCAAAACCGTTAGAATTTTTAGGGTTCCGTTTGTCAACGGACATAAGTGTTACATTTTGAAACTTTGTGTCCTCGAGTGTAATTACCCCCAAACCTCAGGGACATAAGTGTAATTAGCCCAAGAAAAAAATAGACATCTTCATTAACCTTTATTTTTAAGATTCAAATTTTAGAGAAGCGGAAGAGTTAGAGTCACCCTTAATTAGAAGGTTGTGTTGACAATTAATTAATAAATAACGTGAAATGAGTAATTTCTAGATCTTATTAGGGCATAATATTTCACGACATAATTTTTTATCATAGCAACATCTATTACTAAATAGGAAAATGACGAAAATACTCCGTAACAATCAAAGTAAGAAAATATAAGTTAAGTTGATCAATGTTTTTAAGTTTGTGTTGGAGAATAACTTACATAGTTAAACCTATACAAATAAAACATAGAGACATGAATGTGTAATTGGATACAAATATAATATTCAGACTTAAAGCCAAAAATAGGAAAACTGAAGGTAAAGATTTATCATGTCTAGTTGTAGTCTTTTTCGTTTTTTGAACCATATTATCAAATTTCATTGCTTAATTAAAAAGCTAAACTAATTATCCATAAGACAACACAAGAGTAAAATTTATTTATATATCTTTAGAGAAGATTGTCACAATTTAATGGTCATTTGAGAAAAGTTAATTATTCTACTTATGTCATAAGATGTTATTATCAAGGTATTACATGTGCTATATATATATATATATATATATATATATATATATATATATATATATATATATAACATCAAGTTGTGGATGACAATGAACATATATATTTTTTATTATTGGTAAATTTTATGAAAAATGAGAGAGACATATATACATTTATTGTAGTATTTATTAGTAGTGAAATAAATAGATTTGTTAGAAGAATTTAGATTCAAAGCATGTTAATTATGTTTGAATGACAAAGAAGTGATTTTTAAATGTAACATGGGTATTATGGTCAAAAAATGATTTTTAAGGATTCATACTTTTATATGTAGTATAGATAGATATAGATAAATTAGTTGTGTATACTTTTAGCTATATCACCGCTCCGAATGGGCAATCTACCTTTAAGAACTTTACGTGTCACACTACGAATGAACAAATATTTTTAGCTATATAACTGCTCAAGTCGATGCCCTCTCCCATCTCGCCTCATTGAATCATTCAGAGTTTCAAAATAACCGTTTTGTCTATACTACTTCAAGAGCCAAGAATCAAGATCACGCAATAAGTGAAGGTGGATACTAAGTTGAGTTAGATGAACCCTATCCGTGCTTACTTGAAGGACATTATTTTATCGGCAGCTAAGCGAGAAGCATGAAAAATACAACATAAGGCCTCTCGATACACGCTCTTTAAAGATATGCTTTACAAGCAATTTTTTAGTCTGCCAATGCTTTGAAGGGTTTACATTTTTCTTTATACCAAGAAACTGAAACGTATAGGCCGAACGTGAGGCTGATCTATCTAGAGGCATCGAGCATGCCACGTCGGCCTAAGGACAAGCATGAACTCAAGGCCAATTCTCCCTAACCCAAGTAGGTCAAGTTGGAAACTTTTAAATCACACCGCCAAATCAAAGGTAGGAAGGGCTAAATGAGGCATGAAAAGTTCTGAGCATAAGAAGGAAACATGGCCTCCTCACATCTGACCTAAAGTTTTTACTATGCTACATATCAATCAAAGAGGAGTTGTAAAAAACGTGGCAGGACTCAATGAAAACTTAGTTGAGAAGGTAAAACGAGGTCATATCCAGTCCCAACTTGAGGCAAGGTCAATTCTCTCAAAGGAACTTAGCGTGAGCAGAATGATAAAATGGGCAAGCCTAACATATGGCAACTCTAGACTAGATCGTCCTGGAACCTTAGCGTACAAAGAGCAACAAGGCAGGCATGCCCAATACAGATGGCAGCTCCAAATTGGATCAACCAGAGGCCAAGTGATTACAACTTGGCTATCAAAACCTTAAAGGTTGACGGAATTACTCCTCCCACCAGCACCCAAACACATCTATCACATAGACATTACACCTTGCTCTACCTTAAATAAACAGATTTATCTTAGATTAGGATAGAATATAAGGCGAACTGGCTGTCTTATCCAGACAGTCCTCAAAGTGTATTCAGTCTTTGAATCAAGTGCTTTGTTCTCTCAAAGTGTTATCATTTTCACTGTGTCGCTCAGCTACACTCACTATGAAGGTACATTGCCTTAGCTCATTGTATTATTTATGTTCGCTCTTATTAAGACTATAAGTAAATTAGTTAGGAGTGACTATAACTTAAATAACACTGAAAAGTCCTAACGCATTAAGTAAAAAGAACTCTGAGAATATTCTCAAGTCTTCGTTTCTCGTTGGAAGAAGTCAAATTAGACACTTTTTTCCTAAATGCCCAACTGCTTAAATTATTTGAAAATTATATTTCACATATAATCTCGTCTGGACTTGACACGCCAACACACACAAAGTCGGACATGCTTCAGGCAAAACAACCGCAATCGGCGGGACTAAGCGTTTCAAGGCAAACGTCTTTACATTGCCAGCACTTCGGCCAAACATGCACAGAGATGCACCCAATTTAAAGAAAACCTGTACAAGTGCCAGCAGCACTTCGGCCGGATCCCACTATGCTACTCCCGTCGCGACCATGTCGAATCTGTGGTTTTGTTATGTGGGGGACGGATTTGTTGGGGCCTATTGGTCCGGCCATTAGCCAACACAAATTTAGGTCTGAGGCTGAAGCCTTTGCAACAATAACTGCATATAAATGTGAATATTTCTTCCGGCGTGTAGTCGTTTGCAGGTTATATGTTACAAGGACCCTCATTACCGACAATGGCAAGTAGTTTGTCAAGCCAGCTTTTAAAGCCTTGTGTTCCAAACTCCCCAAAGAGCCAGTCTTACTTTATGTTGCTCATACCCAGTTCAATGGGCACGGTGCATTTTGTAATCAGAGTCTATTTGCAAGGATTTATAAAGAACCTAAATTCTACAAAAGGACTCTAGGTTGCTGAACTCACAAAAAGCCTTTGGGCGCATCGATTAACTACTAGGTTTAAGAGAAATTGCTTTTAATCTTATCTTTGAAACAGAAGCAGTATTCCCTTTGGAGACTGGTACTCCCACCCGAGATAATCTAATGGTAGTACGAACAACAGTAATCTGACCTGCTCAAAGAGGTTCGTGAGTAGGCGCTGATTCGCATGCCAAGTTTTTAAGAAAGGATTGGCCGCTGTCGTGACTCCAAGATAGCCCTTGATATATAGGCTTCGCCTTGCTTTTCTTTCCTAATATTTAGTTCCTTTCGTTGCGTTCAGTCAATTATACTCGAAGATCTCGAACTATGGAGGGCGTACAGTTTATGTACTTCAACTATCAACTCAGAGACACTAAAGAGATTACTGGTGCGGCCTTCCACATATCTGCCTGAGAACCAACGCCAGAAACTGGCAATGCATGTCCCTAGTCGCTAATGTTCAGAAATTGATGATCTTGAATATTCAGATATCGATAATTGCGTCCAAAACGCATACGAGACTTGTCCTGCACAGAAGATGCAATGTTTCTTACATTGAGGAGCCGCTCCGGCTTTGCACTCCGAGTCTCTCGAGAAGATCTGCAATGCCAAGTATCTAAACTGTTATGACCCGATGTTTCACAAGTTGACCAGTTTGTTGCTCTGTGATGAGTCCAGAGACGACTACCAAGATTTTAGCTTGAACCTGCTGCTCCAAATACTCAAGAGGTTCTACCTGTGAAATAAAGTACTTGATAGCTCATCTGCCTTTGGCATTCTTGATCAGTTTTTCCTTTTTCTTCGCCATTAGAATCCTTCAGTTCTCATCGCACAAAGAGATGAGTGAACACCACAGCAGGAGTTGGAGTGGACATCGCAAGATAACAGGTGCCAACCTACTTGCTAGCACAGCTAAAACGGCTAAATTCTCAGGCCGCTTTGAGTTGAAAGATGTGCATGAAGGGTACTTCTTAAAGAATGTCCGAAGTTTTAGGGGAAATGACAATTGCGTAAAGGTGGGATATATTGAAAAGAAAGAAGTTCAAACTTTTGCCAAGATGTACACTCCCAAGGGCTTCGGCAGCATGTCAGTTCGAAATGTTAATTTTTGGAGTCAACTGACTTCAGTAGAACATAAAATTCAAACCTCTCAACCAGAAGTGCATACATTAGGTATTAATGCCACTACTTGATTCCTGGATTCTTAGGATGCTCACTTAAATGTTGTAATATCTAATATGAGAAACCAAGTGCCATAAAATCAGCTGAAAAGTAGGTTTTTTGCAATCTTAATCTCAATGCGAGCAAAGTATGTGGCAACAGCGCTGTCTCACCTGAGCAGGCCTCGTAGTAAGAACAGCCAGATCATGATGGATACATCTTTGTTCCGACGAAGCATTCATGCTCAATAGTGTAAAACACAATGCCAATCAAACCAAAATTGAATTGCCGGCTCGTATCATTTGTAAAAGTGTTTCCGCATAAATCCATTATATTGAATTTTTTTTTTCATCATTATCATCCTTCAATGCTTGACTTCCTGCTGGAACTATAAAAGCTTCAACCCGCCAGTTACATCATCGACCATCTCTGCCGGTCCTGCAATGGTACGAGCTTATAAACTAGTCAAATGAATGGCGTGCAGCAAAAAAGGAATAAATATGATGGCACTAGGGCAGTTGGGAAAGGATGAGATGGAGAAACTTCTACGGGAATGATGATAGCTTGTACAACGATGGAGCAGCAATGTATAACAAGGTAAAGGAAAGAGAAGTTACCAAGAATAGACATTACAGTCCTTGAGTCTGAAGAAGCAAACATAGAATGTCAGGTTACTAGACAGAATGCCAGGAAAAGGAAAAGAAATAATATATAGGCAATTTGGCACAGAGCTAGAGAACTTAATGGTAGTAAAAAATTTCATCACAATTACTCAGAAAGAGAGGATAGCACACTACATGAATATAAATTCCCAAGGAAATGTACAGAAAGTGGTAAAGCAGGGAGCAAAATGATTTTAAAACATTTCAACTGTCCACTAAGAATATCTTAATAACCAGCAAAAGGTTCCAAACAGCTCCTCTTGTAATATGTCAAGGTGTGTCTCAAAATAAATTCTCTTGATAATCTCCTATTTCTGCAATTTCAGTTACTCCACCCTGATTTTGCTTTCAACACTTAACAGTGCCTCTGGAAATTTCTCCAACCAGCAATTGCTAACTCGTGAAACAAGCTAAACCTTAGTTGTAGGAAACTCCTAATAAGGTGACGTTTCTCTCTCGGAAACTCGCTTTTGCGATCCCAAGTTAGAAACTCCATGAGATCTCGTCCCAAGCTAATATTGAAACTCCATCCCGTTAGCTGGATAGAGATGCATGGAACAAGTGAGAGAATACCTGAAAATCAAGCCCTTTTCAACTCAATTCCTTGTTTCTCTCCTTCTTCAAGTCCTTAAAGCCTCCTTGTCTGTTGTTGCTGGCTATGTAAACTATACTAAACAAATGATAATACTCTTTACTCATTTATTTATTCAAGCCGCTCCCAACCTTAGATTCTTCTTGGTGCTTACGCTCCCCCGCCCCCGTTCCCGCTCCCGCCCCCGTCCCCGCCTCCGCTTTGTGCAACTAAGAGCTAAACAACTAAACCAGCGAACTTCTAACATAACATGCAACAATTCACTTCCAAAAGCAAGAAGCCAACCATTTAGTTAATCATTACAGCAAATAGTTTTGCAACTCACTTGGCGCAATCTGTGTCCTCCCTGCATCAATTGTAGTATGAGTTGGCAAGTTCAGTGATTTTGCCCTTTCCTGTCAGAGTGAGAGGGAATCTCAATTAAAGATTGGCCAAATGAGATAACATTACATGCAGTCAAAAATCAATATTCGGATGAAAAGAAAGCTGGAAAACAGCTACCTAGGAATAGATGAGAAAAAGAAAGATAATTTCAGGCTCAAGTATATATACAGAATGGTAAGAAAGATTCAGTGGGAACACTAAACAGAGCACAGAGACGTGGCTCATGTCGTAACGAGATAGAGTTAGTTGAGCTTGTTTTTGAGGGAATCAATTTTGTTAGCGCCACTGCGCATAATTTAGTGCTATGGTTATCAACAGCCATATTCATAGGCAGAAAATCTTGTTTGCATAAATGCACAATAACCGAAGTTACTTCATGTCGTATCAGTATACCAGCTAATATGTGCTTCGCACAAGATAGTACGATAGACTGTAACTAAGCAAAAACACCTCACAAAAAGATCTGAAGGGGGCATCAGAGGTACCCCACAAGTGATAATGCTGAGAATGACTCCCGTGCAGATTTTTTATCCCCTGCAAAAAGACTTCTCTGAGGAGACATCGCCATGGAATGTGATCTGAAATTAAAATACCCTCACGTGCTTGGAAGCCAGCACGGAGTTCCTCGAGAATTCCCAACAGCAGCCAATCCTCCCTCTCTCCTGCGATCTGGCCTCACACCATTATTAGGCTTATCTCTGTTATCTTGCGTAACTCTTGCAGGAGCATTACCCTATCCCGAGATGAATTATTCTCAAACTCCTCTATTGAGATTATTTTGTAGGTGCTTGATAATCTATTTACAAAGTAAAGAATACCCGTCACTCGTTGGAGAAAGTGTGAGAAGAAAGGCCCCAAAACAATATAAACGGACACATAGAGCATAGAGGGAAGAAATATTTAAAATAAACCACAAATCTTGGATGATCTTGTTGCAGGATAAGTTGAAGGGCCAAACCAAAAAAAGAATCAGCCAATCTAATTCACATCTTGGAAAAGAAAGACCAGCATCATTTGTTCATGGAGCTATATATGTGAGATTTAGGTGTGATTATATTTATAACCGTCATACTGACTTGTAAAAGGAGCATATCGTCTTCACTATCGATTTTCACGACCACCTTAACCTGCCCACACATCTCCCACCTGCAAATAGATAAGATCTGGTCTAACAAGATACTTCTGCAAAAAACAATGAAAAAATCGAAGTTTATACTCTCAGTATAATCCAACTACATCTCTGACTAGTTAATGTATTACCTGCTTAAAGCTTTTGGAGCCCGATGAAGGAGCTTCTTATAGAGACCCAAAGTTGCATGACTGACAAACCAATATATTAAGTTAGTTGATGTGATACCATAACTGTTTTAGCAAAGTACAATAACCGGAGTTCACAATCTCAAGTGATTGCCATGGTGCCACACATGAAAACAGCAACAACCATGATCTGTTGGAAAATAAACTTGATTTAATTCTTTAATGTGGCCGTTAGTGTGACATGTTAGTGGGTCATTTAAAATGTGAGTTAGTGGTGCATAAATTACAAATGTACTAGTGCTATATGTTGGTGGAAGTAATGAAAAGTATGGGAAATACTCCCCCGGTCCCTTTTTAATTGATCGTGTTTGACTGTCACGCTTATTTAGGATGAGTTATATTTTATGAATTTCCAATTCTAGTCCTAGAGAGAGAGAGAGAGAGAGGGAAGAAAGTGCGCGAGCAGAGAGAAATATGGGGTGGCGGAGGATTAAATGTGTAGAGAGAAACAAAATAATAAGGGTAAACATGAAAAAACATCTATGGAATCTTTCTTATTTTGGAAGTGATCAATTTTTTTGGAAAAGCCCAAAAAAGAAAATACGATCAATTAATTAGGGACAGAAGGAGTAGAAGATTAGTGGTCTAGTTATTACAAGTCTAGGAGTTATATTAAAAGGCTAGCTAGTCTAGTCATTTGTATGGTGTTAGACCTCGCAAAAATCTGCCCGTACCCACGGGTCAACCTGAACTGCTAAAAAAATCCGGATATGGGTATAAAAGAATAGAGACCCGTTCATACTTTACCCCTACCCGTACCGGCCCGTAAATACCTGTCTGGTCTACGTCGGGTACGGCTTACCCGTATAGTTGTAGAATATAAACGTCTTTAGGTTAAGTTTCTCTCTCTCTCTCACCACTGCATCACACACAACTCAACTAACGGCGCCACCGTCCCCCTCACACTCATCTCACTCCCTGTCACAATCCACTGACCGATGATTAGCACTACTTTACACATAACTCCACTGTACGGCGCCACCATTCCCCTTAAAATCATCTCACTCTTTGTCACAGATCCACAGACGGAAGGTCACCGCTGCTTCACATACAGCTCCACTCGACAACGCCACCATCCCCCTCACACTCAGGCACTCAGAGATCGTCACAGCTCGATTTCTACCTTCCGTAGCAACTCGGCAGTCCACTATTCATTGTGATCCCATCCACGTTTGAAGATTAATTCAAAAGAGACTTGGAATAATTACGCCAGGCTCCTTTCCAAACCTCAAAATTTTTGGGATTACGTCGATTGGAATTAATTTTTTGGTCATCAATTTTTTGGAGTTTTTGAGATTTATTTAAAGTGATATTGTCATTAAGCTGTTGTAGTAAAAAAAGAAACATGAGGAAGTGTTGAGATTAATTCTGTTGGAATTACCTTTGTGGTGATAAATTTTAGGGTAATTAATTTTGTGGTGAGTTCTTGGAGTTTTTGAGATTTATATAAAGTGATATTATCTCATTTTTAAGTTTTTCATTAGAAGAAACAGGTGGAAGAAGTAACAAGGAAAATGATCAAATGATTAAGTGGATAATTGGTATATAAAAATTGAAAATTAATCCTGTTACCTGTGGGTATTACCTGGTCCGTTAGGGTCGGGTATAGGTGCAGAAAAAAGCTACACGAAAAATCCGGATACTTTATCCAGACCGGCCGCGTAGTACCCGTACCCGACGGTTTTACATGTTTGCCAGGTCTATGTGGCGTAAGGAGAGAAATGAAGTGTTATCATGTGTTCTCTTCAAGATTAATCCAATATCTGCTCCTTGTATTTTTTGCAGTGTGAGTTTTAGAAACCTTTTGTTTCCATTAAGTGGTATCAAAGCCACATTAGTCCAAGTAGATGCTGCGGCGCTCATATTTTAGTCACTCTAACTGTTTTTTTTTTATCCAAACTACATATCTGGTTCGAGAATTTAATGTTCTCAACTTACGTGAGAGCGAAGACTGCCCTTTCGTTGTATCTCAAGTCATGTGAGCTGTGGTTAGTGAAAAAATCACGTTGTTGTCACAAAGAGTTTGACATAAGAAATAAGAAAAGGCACTTCTAGTTTTGAAGAAATCCGTCCATCAAGAAATTTGGATGCACAATGGAATTTAGGATATCCAAGTTATGTTTGGCAATTGATCAAGGTCATTATTTTGCAACTGTAGACATGACTTCTTACCCAGGGAGTACTGGGTACAAAGTTGGGAAGAAAAAAGATGAGTTCACAAAAGACGATTGTGAAAATCTTGAAGAGAAAACTCGAGGAGGAAAACGACATTCATGTTTCTGGAGCCGAGGAAATGGATGAGACAAACGTGGAAGAAACTAAGGTTAAAGAAGAACTTCAAGCTTTTGAAAAAACAAAATCTGAAGAAAATGCTGAAGTAAGAGAGGAGAATGAGAACACAAATGGTAATGACAATGCTCAAAATGAACAAATGGAGGATGAAAGCATTGACAAATATGTAACAGTTCACGATGGTCAAGAGGTAAACACTTCAAGTAAAATATTTAATTTTTATGTAAAAGATAAAAATATGTATGACTCATCTTCATCAAATGAAGAGAAAAAGTTCGAAGATCTAATAGACGCTTTTCATGAGGTTAAATTAAAATGGCACCCGAAGAATATGTCGTCAAGGATGAAATTTCGACAAACTATAATAATAATTATCGTAACAAATTTGTCATATTTGTCAAGGAAAATGATTAAATAAAAAGTCAGGATTATTATTCTTATCTTGGTGTTGAGAATATTCTAAGTGATACAAGTTGGGTGAACTTAGAGACAATTTTTGATCTGGAGGAGTTACAAGAACTGTTCAAAAAAATGATCAAGAAAGTATGCACCAAGTGACGAAGAAATATGAGAGGTGCAGCCTGAAGGTGATTCACATGCAATACACTTCAAAAAGAGATGGCAAAGAATATTGTGATTGTTGATGAGAATGGTAAGGAAGAGCACATTTGGCACTTACCAAGGCCCTGGATCATGAAAAACATTTGGAGATATATATCCAGTTTAAAGGTGTTGAAAAATAAAATTGATCTAATTCTTTAGAGTGGTGATTAGTCTGACATGCTAGTGGGTTATTTAAAATTTGTGTTAATGGTGCATAAGTTTGCAAGTATATTAACATCTAACACTATATGTTAGCGGAAGTAGCTACCAGTAATTCTGTGAAATAGCGGGTTAGTGGTCTTGTTACTAGATGTATAGAAGTTACAGTTGAAGGCTATAAAAGACAAGCTAGTTTAGTCCTTAGTTGCAGGAAACTCCTAATAAGGTGACGTTTCTCTCTCGGAAACTCGCTTTTGCGATCCCAAGTTAGGAGCTCCATGGGATCTCGTCCCAAGCTAATTTGGGAACTCGATCCCGTTAGCTGGATAGAGATGCATGGAACAAGTGAGAGAATACCTAAAAATCAAGCCCTTTTCAACTCAATTCCTTGTTTCTCTTCTCCTTCAAGTCCTTAAAGCCTCATGTCTGTTGTTTTTGGCTACATAAACTATACTAAACAAATGATAATACTCTTTACGAATTTATTTATTCAAGCCGCTCCTAACCTCAGATTCTTCTTGGTGCTTACGCTCCCCCCTCCCGCCCCCGCCCCCGCTTTGTGCAACTAAGGTTTAGTCATTAGTAAGGTGTAAAGAGGAGAGATGAAATCTTAAAAACTATTGTATTATCTCTTCAAGAACTCTCAGTGACCTCCTCCTCATATTTGTGAGTATGTCAATTTTAGTGACCCTTTGTCTCCAACAAATTCCGCAGCATATCAAATGATTTGACAAAACATGCAAGCATGCTGTTGATGTAGTTGATCGCTGATTCTGTCTTCCACTTACCACCTTCTATCTAATGATATCATTTCCTGTACACTCTAAAGTCTAAACTTGAAAGCAAAAATGTGATTCCAACTAAAAGTCACTTTTGAGAGGCATTTACCATCACTTGTGCGAATTAGAAACTAAACGCGGTTGCAATTTGCCACGCTCCATGCATTGAATCATTGTATAGTTCTTTTTTTTAACTCGGTAATTCTACTATTTCATGAAGATCTAACAACAAAATTCAGCTTCTTCCGCAAAACCCTAATGCCAAATTTATGCCAAGTAATCTCATATTTGATGTTACAATCTTTTCAAAACAACGTAACAAGCAGCTGTCCCAGTTCTAGATCAGAACAATCAAATTCAAAATTACATGCAAAGAAATGTCCTGACAAACTTTGACAAGATATTCAACAAGAAAGAGAAAGCACAAATCATTTTGGTACAACACAAATAATGGCCAAAGCAGTAAAGAAGCAGATAACTACCTGCATTGGGCAGCAATCTTCCCTTTCCCCATCTTTAAATCATTTCTCACCACCAAAACCTACATTAATTACAAAGGATCCAAACATGTGACACAAACATACACACAATTACACATACACACACAATTTATGCATCTACAGAGATAGAGAGAGAGAGAGAGAGAGAGAGAAAAGACAGAGGGAGAGCGGGAGAGAGAGAGGAGAAAGGGTTATGATACCATTTTAAAATCCTCAAGGATATCAGCTAGCCTTTCAATCTCAAGGGGTGATTTGACCACGTTCTTGTTTCGTTCAACAACTATTGCAGCTCCTTTACCTACTCTGGCTGAAAGAAATACACGTGCGGGATATCGTACACCTACTAGGTACCCCAATGCAAGGCAGCCCGCCCCTACGAGAATAGCGCTCAGCCAAGCCATGTCAATCATATCCAAATTTAACCAACACCCTCCACTGTAACAAAGTCCCAAGACTCAGTAATGCAAAAGCGAACACAACTCCCGCTAATACTTGTCAGAAAGTACCCAGATGGGCAAACTTATACAGAGTGATATTACACAAGTAATTGAATGCTACGCTTGGGAAACGACCAAACGAACTTCAGTTACCTAAGATTTTTTCTTCTAAGCTGTTTTTGACTCCTCGACTTGGATGTAACCCCTATGAAGAAAGGAAGAACAAATACTGAATGTAAAACAAAACAATGAAATTCTTCTTGTAAACGATGATACGGCATGAAAGAGTATGAATGGGATTCCTAAGCAACCTAACGTGCAACAAAAGAGGAGTTTCAACTCTGATTGCAAATTCGGCGGAAGCAAGTGCAACACTTGGTAGTGCCGCAATCAGACCGATTGTAATCCCTCAATTTTATTGGATTTCCTCATAGGCTTTTCACAAACTCCAAGGACAGATTTTAGCCCACGTCAACATTGGATTGGACTCCACTAGCAGTCATTGATTAACTAACTATCCTTTGGCAAGTCAAAGCTAGGATAAAAACAACTGGTAATCTATCCTAGGGATTCGTAAATAGTCAAAGGAAAAAATATAATGAAAAAGAGTGGGAATTCGTTCAAGGGTTTCTCCAGTTGAATTTTAACCTTAGATTCTGGAAGTCACCTACTAATTCAAATTAGGATGTACACCCTACAAAAATCGAAGAAGAGAAGTTAAATGTAGATGGATGGGATTGCAGATTGCTATGCAAACTGACAAGACATAATGAGGGAATTTATCCAACACTAACAGTGAATTAAAATTAACCAAACCGAGGGTTTAAAGTGGGAAGAATTACCGATATAGGAAACGCAAAGGCAGAGGTCGATTGGACGGGTTCTGCACTTCCCACGGTGGTTCGACGGAGGCCGCCTTGATATTAACGAGAAGGTCGCTCAGCAACTTCGGCCTGTCCCGATGTCCGGCAGTAGTTCTTCTATCGTTCAAGGGCAGGCGGTCATCAAGAGATTAAATAAGGGTTCATTCTTCCGTGCTGCCATTAGCCTTAAAGAGCTCACAGGTACGGGTTGGTTGGGGCGAAAACAAACTCTTACGCTTACGGGCCTTGAAAGCAGCCTTTCAAGATGTCAGTCGTGGTTTTAAATCGCGGAATTCGGATACGTAACGGTCGCGGGGTAACGGTATCGGGCGTATCGGACATTACGTAATGAAAATCGGTTATCGCAACTGCCAAATTTTTTCAAGCATTAGTAAATGCTTAAAACTCAATTATATGAAGGTTGGGAGCTTAAGATCTTTCATTTTAATGCTTTTAATGGTTTAAAGTTTGTTTTAAACACATTGTTGGGTCAAAATCTCTTTTAATTCAGTCCAAACGAGAATAATTTAATATTTAGACAAAACAAAAAAGTGGTACACAATCTGACCATAAAAGTATTCACTAAATTTAAAAAAGAGCCTAACTTAACTCTCATTGTTTATATAAACTTGATAAGTCATAAATCATAAGAGTGTTTGACTTTGACATTTTGACTAACTTTAATTGAAGGGTTGATTCTTGAAGGTTCAGGAACTTTGTTGAAGAAATGAAGACTATGACCACCGTCTCTCTCTCTCGGTTTCTCACTCTCTCCCTCTCAGAAAAGTAGAAAACTCACGGTACTCACCTGCAATCCCGCACAGTGCACTCTCCGTCTCTCCCACGCCCACCGCTGCCATCCCAACCAGTCAGCCGTGGCCCGTGATTCCGTGACCCAGCCAGCCAGCCCTCAGTGAGTCAAGCGGTCAAGCCAGTCAACGACCACCGGGAGACGACTCATGACAGCGGCCAAACGCCGATGGCTGCGCTCGGCCAGTCGGGCTTCGAGTCTTCGACAGTTCGACGCTTCGTCCTTCCCAGGAATCCTTTAGTTCACTAGTTCAGTTCTTCGTCTCTCTCTGATTTGTATGTATGTAATTTCTGTTAATTGGGTTTTGATTGTAATTTGTTGTTCAAATTCTTTACAATACTTGATCGGTACTTGAGGAGTTGAAGACATAGGAGTCAGGCGATGCAGAGAGCCAGAGATTCTCCAACAATTCTCGGAAGGACCGAAGGAGACAAAACACAAACATATCAGATTTCCAAGTGTAACGGTACGTAACGGTATTTATCGGCGTTACGGCCCGTTACGGTTCCGTACGGCGATACGCCTGTAAAATTTACAAGCACCGATATATCGGTGTATATCGGTATCGGACACTCAAAAAACCGTTACGAATCGGTCGATACGGTACGTATCGGCCGTTTTTTAAAACCCTGGTGTCAGTATCTAGAGCATCAAGATATGTTGTGCGCTTTATTGGGTGTGGGGGGTTAAGTGCCCTATTTTGAAAGTTTGCAAGTGAAATCAACGAGACAGAGAAAGCCAGAATTGAGGATATAGAGCACAATGCTATTGGGTTTTTTAAGAAGTTGTTGATTAAGATATAGCGACGAAACTGTTGTTAGAAAAGTCTTTTCTTGATGAAATCTCCCGCCGATCTAAGAGCAATTGAAATGGAATTTTCTAAAACCATCATGGATTTAGTAAATATTGACGTCAAAATTAAAGGTGAACATCAAGTCCTAGTTTTGTAAAGTTCCTTGTCTGGTTCATTTGATAATTTTGTTAATTTGATGTTGTATGTTCGAGATTCTATTACTTTGAAGGATGCCAAGTATTTGTTAAACTCTAAGAGTGTGTTTGGAAACATGGAACTGGTGGGACTATTTCAAATATTAAATTTTTGTTGTTTGGAACATTAAAAAAAAAAATTGAAATTAGATTTCATGAGATTTGACTGAATTTATTTCTATAGTGTGAAATCGGATGTAAAATTGTTGGATTTCATGAAATTTGGATTTACTTGAATTAAAAGCAATTATTTACTTATCTTACTCTTTTTTGGATCTCTCCAACAATGAATTCACCACTATCTTCTTTGTTCTCCAAACACAAAATAGGAATTATGTGATTTGAATTATCTTCCGTTCCAAACAAAGAAAAATGAATTGAATTCTAAATCCAATTCAAAATTTGAAATCCAAATGTTAAAAGAATTGGTTCCAAACAGATTAAGGAGTTGCAAACCAAATTGAACGAAATAAATAATTCTGATCATGCGGATGAGTTATTTGCTATGGGTCAGAATTCCTGGAACGAAGGATGTTGTTCCACCAGAAAAGAGCTCTAAAAAGGTGAAGGTAGATCTTAGAGAAGGTCTAAGCCCACATTCACAAAACAAAAAGCAGAGTGCCACTATTATCGTCACTACAAGAAAAAAGGCTTTTAGCGATAGATTTTTAGCGACGGAACTACTTCCGTCACTAAAGGTGGTTTCAGAGACGGAATTTTCGTGGATAAAAACGTTGTCCAAAAAAATATTTTACCGAAGGATTATTCCGTCGGTAAAAACATTTCCGGCGAAGTTTTACCAACGGACTTTTAACGACGGTATAAACCGTCACTAAATATTTTTGGGAATTTTATAATTTTTGATAATTTTTTAAAAATTTTAAAGTAACGGAATAATACCGTCGCTAAAAATATCCGTCTGTTAAAATGTTTTTACCGATGGACCTTTAGCGACAGGAATATTCCGTCGCTAAAAGTTCTTCAATACACAGATTTTTCTCTCTATCTCTCCCCGTTTCTCTCTCTGTCCCTCGTTTATCTCTCTGTCGCCGTTTCTCTTTCTGTCGGCGTTCTCACCTCGGCTAAAGGCCCCCGCCTCCGTCCCTTGCCACCAGCCCCCGACGCCGGCGACAGGCCCCCGCCCTCGCCTCCGTCCCTCCACCAGCCCCCCACGCCGGCAACAGGCCCCGCCACCACCACACCGCCCTTCCCTCTCCCCTCACATATGTCATCCCCATAGCCACCTCGTCGCCCCGTAGCTACCCCACTACTGCCACAGCCACCTCACAATCGCACCACAATCGCCACAGTTCCTCCCCCTCCGACGCACCACCACCCTCTGCCGCCTTTCGCGTTCCATTGTTGCTGCCTTCCGTGCGCCACTGTCGTCATCCGCCTCGCACCACCACTGCCCGAATTCACTTTTTTTCCCGGTTAGAATTTATTTGTCATATTGAATCTGTTCAAAT